>JBBIGA010000106.1:16280169-16317014 GCA_037576975.1 Alestes dentex | reverse complement strand
TACATAAATCATTGGTTTCTTTCTTATTTATCCAACAGATTGCTCAAGTTATTGTGGACATATGCTATTAGGGATTAATACTACAGTGCATCTCTCTCTCTCTCTTCCTCTCACTTACAGGCATTTGTTGGAGGTTTGGAGATGGTGACTGGTAGAGAGAAGTATGAGGAATTGTGTATTCCCATTGTTGTTATTCCAGCCACCGTGTCCAATAATGTTCCTGGATCTGACTTCAGCATTGGAGCTGATACTGCTCTCAACACGATTACATCAGTAAGAACCCCCCCCCCGACACGCGCACACACACACACACACACACACACACACAAACACACACACACACACACACATGTAAACACACAAACAGTTACACATTCAGATGCGCACATGCCTAACTCCATCTTTGTGTGCGCGTGTAAGACCTGTGACAGAATCAAACTGTCGGCTGCTGGGACGAAACGCAGGGTTTTCATCATTGAGACTATGGGGGGATACTGTGGATATCTGGCAACCATGGCAGGCCTCGCTGCAGGAGCTGATGCGGCCTATATCTATGAGGAACCTTTCAACATCCATGACATTGAGGTAAAATAGAATAAATAGATGAATTAAATGGTGTTGATTCATAGACAAATAGAACAGGATGGGATGGGGATCCTGACCATTAAAAAGAGTTTCAAACATTATCAGAGGATAAAGATATATGCATTGACTGCACTGTGTTGCATTATGTGTAAATTGATGTTGAACTGTGCAATCGGCAGACAAATGTTGAGCATTTGGTGGAGAAGATGAAGACCACTGTGAAGAGAGGCCTCATTCTCAGGTTGCTTTCACTGACTTTGCTTTTTTCTGTTTCTGACCATTTTTCTCTTCTTAAACGTAGTTACAGTGGGATAGTGTATCTGTTTAAAATTTATCCACATCCCTTTCAAAATATCCATCTTGTGTCCCAGTACTCACTATTCTCACAATTTTGTTGTATCAGGAAGATTACACTGTCTGCACTGACAAGAATAAAATTCATTTCTCCACAGGAATGAGAAATCTAACTCGAACTACACCACAGACTTCATCTTTAACCTGTACACAGAGGAGGGCAAAGGTGTATTTGACTGCCGCAAAAATGTGCTCGGCCACATGCAACAGGTTCTAGAGCTGCTGCTTTCTACACTCTTAATGAAGATGTCAGAAATGACT
Source organism: Alestes dentex (assembly GCA_037576975.1). Classification (NCBI taxonomy): domain Eukaryota; kingdom Metazoa; phylum Chordata; class Actinopteri; order Characiformes; family Alestidae; genus Alestes; species Alestes dentex. Next base: position 16,315,814 of record JBBIGA010000106.1, on the reverse strand, counting down.
CTTTGCTCAATGGCATAGAAGAACCACTTTTTCACCATTTCCCTAAAAAATCGGTGGATGGTACTTTAGAGAACTAGTTTTTGAAATGGGCTATTTGAGTGTCGACGAACCTCCACCTGATGAAATGGTCCAGAACATTTAAACCTTTGAACAGGAATTCACACTCAAAATCTCTTTTTCAAAAATAGTTTTTCTGAAACCACAAATGGTTCTTTCATTGCAGTTCTTTCAAGAATGCACACTATTCTGCCTGAATGCTCTTTCTGAAGGGTTCTCTCTCTCTCTCTCTATCTTCTCTCTCTCTCAGGGTGGAACTCCAACTCCATTCGACAGGAACTTTGCCACTAAGATGGGTGCTAAGGCGATACTGTGGCTGACTGATAAACTGAAGGAATGCTACAGACATGGTTAGTGACAAGTGGGAAGTGTGTCACCCCCCATTGTCTTTATTATCTATCATCTGTATACTGACTGACTCTTGTACTGGTCTCTGCCCCACTGGTCTTGTGAAGAATAGTGCCTTGTTTTATGTTTTTGACAGACACTCCTATAAAGGGTTATTATTATTATTCTTATTATTATCATAAGTAAGAGTATTATTATTAGTAGTAGTAGTGTTGTGGTTGTTGCTTTTATGTATTTATTTTATAACTATTTTATACTTTCTGTTTTATCTACATATTGTCTATATATCATTTGCTCAGTTACATTGTAAATGAACTTCTGTATACCACCTTGGCCAACATTTGTAGCTTTAAAGGGTCTTTGTAATGGGAAAGTAAACTTTCCCTGCTTCTTTGAAATTAGTGTGTCATATTATGTTCACGTTGTTAAGGTTTCAGATCGTGCTGTCCTTAGTCAATATGTGGGAAGCTGCAAAAAGCTGCAGCCTGTTTCATTGTGGTTGCTATGACCTTAAACATATTTACACGTGATTGTCCATTATTCCTGCTGTAGTTCAGGCGTCACTCGTACGATTAAGTAATAAGAAACGCTGAAACTGCTGACAGTCAGTTCAGAAAAGTTGTCAGAAAGAAGTGCCTTTTGAGTGTGGTGTACCCCATTTTACAAAGGCCCAATGAAATTACAAGAGAAATGCAATACTTTTCATACCTCTGGGTCTAACTCTGTATGCCTGTGCAGGTCGTATCTTTGCCAACACGCCAGACTCTGCCTGTGTGCTGGGCATGAGGAAGAGAGCTTTGGTCTTCCAGCCTCTTGCTGAGCTCAAAAACAACACTGACTTTGAGTGAGTAATCCTTTTGCAACACATTTTCTCTCATTTCTCTCTGCTTCCTAGGAGGTCAATGTGCAGGAGCTTTATTTTGCAATTGTAGCATTGTGACATTCTTTCCCTTCTCCACTCTCTAGGCACCGCATCCCCAAGACTCAGTGGTGGCTGAAGCTGAGGCCCATTCTGAAGATTCTGGCCAAATACAAGATTAACCTGGATATTTCAGAGAAGACCACTTTAGAGAGTGTGATCAAGAAGAGAGGAGGAGTCTAAACACTAAGCACGCTCACACACACTGGTGCTTCTATAAAATACAAGGTTTCTACTGTGCACCTGTCTAGGGTATTTTTTTTTAGTCCAAGTTTGTTTTACATACAAACCACACACTCAGTGCATGCACACCCACTTCTTTCTTCTGCTCTATTTCTTATTCATTATCGGTTTTCTTCACACAGTCTTTGCATGCTTTCACCTTGCACTTTTGTTTTTTGCTGACCTTATTTATCACACACAGCAGTTTGCACCAACTGGTGAACCGGCGACAGGGCAGCCAGAGCTCAGTGGTGTGTCTAAGTCACAGTCAGTGCTGGCTATGAGAGAAAAGTATCAGAACACACAATGCATCATAGCTTTCTGTGTATGGGGCTGTGCCTCACAATGTACAGGTCTTAAAGGATCTGCTTCTAATGTTTGAATGTTTTTATAATGTTTGTGGAGTCCAATATTAGGCAGGTGGTTTTAATCTTATGGCTGTTGGATGTTACACATGCACAAACACACACACACACACACACACATATATATATATATATACAAATGTGAAGGTTAAAGTTAAACATTTTTCTCAAATATGGTGACATTTTCTGATATACACTCTGAAAAAATGACAAGGGAAAAAGGATAGTAAAAAAAGGAAACATTTTTCTTGCTCCAGAATAATCTCCACACCTGCAGGGTGAAGGGTGTTGTACCTTGCAAGGGGCCCCATAAAAACACATTTCACTGGGGACCAAAATTTTACTTCAAAACTGTGAGCATTGCAAATATGTTTTTGTCAGTGAGAGTGAATAAAAAGAGGTTTCGTCTTAACCAAACCCTCTTATTTCCTAACTGCCAGCTTTTAAAGTGAAATAAAGCATGCCCATAACATCAAAGCAGATGTAGCGGATGCGGGATTTAGAAGTGATTTTGTTTCTATTAGCTTGTAATCATGAAACACTCAGACGATGTAAAAGGATGTTAAAAAGAAGGAGAAGAAATGAGAAGACGCAGTGAGGAAGTTTTGTTATGACAGAGCTTGGAGCTGCTCTGCGTGAAACTGCTGTGGGCTGTGGCGAGGCTGCAGTGTATCATGAGTGCTGGTGTTGATCAGACGGAGCTGTAGGAGTTCAGGACTGATCTGCAGTGATATTTTATTCAGCGTGGAGTCTCAACTGCAAAGCCATGGTAAGTGTAACTGAAATCTGTTTGATCAGACACAAGGCTGTAAATAAAGGTTTAAGAAAGAAACAGATTTAGACTGATTAACAGGTATCTTCGGACTATTTCCTCACTATGACAGGAAATCAACCTATGTTTAGGATAAATTCACAGCTATTTCACTTCTATTTGTCTTGAGATTTCATGCTAGTTTGTGCCACTGGAAAGTGAAGGTAGCCCCATATGTTATCATTAAAAATAAAGATGCAGACTAAAAATCCGTTAAAACTGAATCACCATTTCAGATGTTTTCTAGTGGTTTTCAGTGATTGCGAAGATTCTTCTTTAAGAGCCAAAAGCATGCTCAGACTTGAGACTCTTACTGGTTAAATCATCACATGTTATATGTTGATATTACTATATTTTATGAGGACGTTTCAGCGACTTTAATGTTGTCGTATCTCAGTAATACAACACTTACACCTACAGTAAAGTATACCAATGTGCTCTTTTAGTTTTTAATGAAAAGTTGATCATGTGGTAAATCAGTATATTTCCTCAGAAGAACCAGTAACAATTCCCGGTAGTTCTGACAATTTGTTCTTACAAAGACAAGAGAATTTTTAAAAAAAATCAAAACCATACGCATCATGATGTTTATTTGTTCAGCTTTTTAAAAGGACAAAAAACCTTATGAATGACTGTGTGTTACTCAGTGTTTTACATGATTTTTGACACTAAACCATGTATCTTTTATCTGCCTCATTTGAATACAGCAGCTGTTCTTTACATCATATGATGAACAGATCAATAGCGTGGCTCCAGAATGACTTATATTAGAACAGTGATAAGTACTGTCGTGTTGTCCATCCTTGTTACTTATCTATGTAGTTATAATATTGATCATTTATACAATTTGTAAAATATGCATATGTGTAAAGGTTCAAACATTAGATATTAATGCTGTCAAAATAAAATGATGTTTATAAACCCACCTACACTCTCAAAAAAAAAAAAAACATAGGATTTTTTGGGCTTCGCTGTAGAGTTTTTAATATATAGATATATGAGATCATAGATAACAGAAAATGTAGGTCACTGCGTAATGTGGGAAAGAACCCTCGCTTGAGGTGCAATAGAGAATAAAGAACTGAAAAAGTTGCTACTTCAGTTAACAAAGACCGACTGACCCACAGCGAGGACTGATCCAGGTCTTTTACTGCGTGAAACATAGAGGTGTGATTTTCAGCTCTCTGTCACTTATTTACAGTTTATAAAGTAACCTAAACCTGTGGTAGAGTTCAACAGAAAGAATGCAGAATAAAAGTACTGGACCTGATTATGACACTGTGCTACTATAGACCTAGTTTAAAAATCAGAGAAATTAGTAATAGTTTATCAACTACAATTTTGGGGGAAAATACCACCTAAACTAAATTTGCTTGTGATTAGTTCGGATTGACACTGAGAGAGCAAGAAGGGAAAAAGAGAGTGGGAGAGAGAGAGAGAGAGGCAGAGACGGTGTGTGTGACTAAATAAGAACACATGTCTTGCTGTCTACTTCCCTGTCTATCACGGCGTGACTTTATCACAGAGGAAGAAAAATGTGGTTAGAGCTTGTAACAACCACTGTCTTCTCGTTTGCTGACAGATACTGACTTCCTTCTCGTAACAACTGAGTCTGGGTTTGTGTGTGTGTGTGTGTGTGTGTGTGTGTGTGTGTGTGAGAGAGAGAGAGAGAGAGAAAGAGAGAGGGAAAGAGAGAGTGAGAGAGTTTTTTTTAGAAGAAAATCACAGTAGTGCACAGTCTATACTATAATTTATAATTATTATAGTTTATAACGCTCTGTTCGTAAAATAACTTACACAGAAGACTAAGTCAAGACAACAACAAAAAAGTTACTCAGATGTTACACATCTGAGTGCAGTTTTAAACTGTTCTTCTAAGCTGGGACCTGACATAAAAGCTTGCTAAAGTGTTGTAATGCAACTGTGTTTATTGCAGCTCACTACATAGGACTTGCTTTCTTTTGCATTTCACTTTCAGAAACATAACATAAAGCCACAGCAGGCCTGATGAAGCTATTTGGAATGCTAAAAAATGCAGCCGAGGTTACATAATGTATTTTTTCTCTAGCAGATCGTGGTGCTTGTTCTAGCAAAGCTTGTTCTTCAGTTTGCAGGAGAGACGTGTGCAGCAGGTAAGGACATCAGATTTGGCCCTAGATGCAGAAAACATTGTTTGTTGGTTTAAATAGTTATTAGTAATCATTGCTATCAATCATCACCATTTCCAAAAGCACAAAACCAGTTTTGTTTTGGCTACACGGGCAATTGGCTTACACTCTAACCAACATCGAATTACAAACATTAGTTACAGGGACAGTCCCCCTGGAGCAACTGAGGGTTAAGTGTCCTGTCCAAGGACACAATGGTAGAAAGTGAGGTTCCGAACCTGTGACTTTTGTGGTCATTGGGTTCACAAGCAAGTGTTTCACCCACTGGGCTACTACCTATAGATGCCATGATTCTGTTAACATGTTGCTTTATTCCTTGACACTCCACGTTTTAACAAAGTTGTAGAAAGCTAATAGAAAATATTCATAAAAATTCCAGAATGTTGAACAGTTTCTTCCCTCCCTCCCTCTCTCTCTCTCTCTCTCTCTCTCTCTCTCTCTCTCTTTCTCTCTCTCCCTCTCTCTCCCCCTCTCTCTCTTTCTCTCTCCCTCCCTCTCTCACCAGTTTGCCAGCCACAGGCCTCGTGCTTGGAGTGTTTGAGGAGTCCAGGCTGTGCTTGGTGTAAACAGAAGGTATGAAGGAGATTGAAAAAAGAAAGAGGTTTCGGAGACGACACTTGACAGTGACACAAATTTTTACCTTTTTTAAGTTGCACATGAGCCAACATGTGGATGGAATGACTTCTATCCATTGAAAATAGGAAATACCAGAACCATCAACAACTTAAAATACCCAGTCTTATTGTGTAACGTGGTTGTTATAAACCGATTTTTTTTCTGGATCTTATCTGTATGATCAAAGTCACATCTGGACAAAGCGAGTTGCATGTACGTTTGGGCATAAAACCGTGAAGATCTAAAATCATAAAAATCATTATTAGTATCAATAGCATCAGTAAAAATATACTGGTGGTATTGTTTGCACACACAGGAGTCCATGTGCTGTAATAATGTCATTTATAAATGTGAATTGGACTTGTGGACTTTAAGCTTTCGGAACCCCTTTAGTTAGGAATTCAGAGTGGTGTAACTGTTTAAGTGTCGGTCCTGTCACTTGGAGTTAAAGAGACGTGGTGCCAAGAGCCATCTGCGACAGGAAGTCTAACAGAGCACTCATGCTCTCTTTTGGTGGGTAAGAAGGCCTATCTCCTTCCATCATTACACTGCACGATGCTAGGAAACCGTTAGCTGTGTTGTTATGCAACACGTACCATGTGTACAGAGACATGGATGATTTAGTTGCAGTTGGCGTCTTCACAGCAATAAAGTACCAGTGCAGTAGTACAGTTTTTCACATGAAGTTTTGTCCAAAAGGGCAGAATAAAGCAAAAGATACTGTAGAAAAGAAGTGTCCTGTGCAGATGATAGTACAAAAGATGATCCATAAATGAATAGATGAATTACAGTCCAGAGTTTACAGTCAGACAGCTGCAGGAAGAAATGAACTCTCCCTGTAGTGTTTTATGGAGTGGGTGGGAGAGGTTCTTAATGATCACTGACATTTTTGTCAGTATCCGCCTCTCTGCAGCCAGTTTTACCACCAAGACTGAGCTGACATTTCTTGTTAATGATCTTGTTAAGTGTTTTGGTGTTCCTGGCTATGATATGTAGATCACCCATTCACTCTGACACACAGTTTTGTAGTCTTATGTACTGGGGCCTGCTGGTCAGGTTGTCAGTGATCCAGGGCACCAGGGCAGAGTCTACCTGAGTTCATGATTGGGAAGACTGTTTCATGGACAATGGCAAGCATTGTGTTTGATGCTGGAGTGCAACAAATGTCCATTTTTTATTTGAACATATGCATGAACAAAGGAAGGCACTTTTACAGTTTCACTGAAGAATAAAGTGTGTGTGTGTGGTTTTTTTTTTTTTTTTTTTTTTTTGCGGCTCCCCCAAATTAAGAAAAAATTAATTTCTGCAGTAAGAGCTGGCTCTTCTAATCTAAAAATATGACCCAAATAGTTGGTGTAATATACCATTAGCAATAACATGTTGAATGGAACATCAGAGTTAGTGCATGCTTCTTGTATAATTATATGTTTGTGAGGGTTCATTGGGATGTCCAAAACATACATTGTCTAATGTGTGCTGGATTTGAAGTTCTGCTTTTACATAACTTGAATAAGGGCCACTGCCTATAAACACATTGATTCTACTTTTTAGACCACAAATATTTAAATAAAAATAGTACTCTTCAAATGAGAAATAAAGCTATTTGCAGATCTGTCCACCTCTATATGGACTTCCTAAGCAGGGGAACTTGATTAAATTCCCCACCTCCAAAAATAAAGAATTTTAGAAGTAGTGCTGAGCATTGAGGTACAAATGACAGTACAGGCCTGCTTAATTGAGCTACTAACTCTGCATTGCTCATAAGATTATTACAAATATAGTAGACCCTGCAGATGTGGGGTCTAGAGTGAAGTGTGTGAACCAAAAACAAAAACCTGTGGTGAGCTAATCATGGTGCATGCTTTGCATTTGGATGTTCTTGTATATAACACGTCCTGTCCTCATTGTCTGAAAGGGGAAAACCCCACATAAAATGGCTGCAATCTAGAGAGTCGGTGAATTAAATGGCAGACTCTGTCATTCCTTGACTTTCCTTAACAAAGCTGCCACAAAAAAGTCCTTAATTTATCACTGTCAAAACAAAACTTTTATCTCCATCTATGTTGTTTTTTTTTTTTACCTAATTCAAACATGGCAGATGCTGTTAATATTATGTCAGCATTTCTTAACAATCGGACAAAATAGTACATATTTTTTACATTAGCTTGTGTCAAAGTTAATATTTTCTGTAAAATGGCTTTTTTGGTTCCGATATTGGAGCAATATTTTTAAAGAGCGTTGTGGAGTAAATAAATCATATTTACATTGACAGCGTGAACTGCAGTGCCTTTACCTTAAGGTTAGGACATTTTTAATCTAGGCCAGGACAAGGCTGCATGAAAAAAGGCGTCTCTTATTTATGTCCCTGGCATGAAGAAAGCCTAAGTGAAATGGAGTGCTGGATGCAGCCTGAAAACGGGAGCCTGAAGGACCAGTTCCCTCTTGATAGCTATGCTTCTGAATCACATTGTGGTTTTTCTCATTGTTGCTATTGTTCTCATTTCTAATGGCTTCTTGTTTTCTCAGAAAAAATACAGTTGTCTCTGTCAGTTTCTTTCCTTCCACATCCCCTGCTTCTCTCAGTCCTCTTTTGTTATTCTTCTCTAGTCTCTCTAAATTTTTACAAACATAGTGAATTTGTAAAGCCATTTACTGTATATTTTAAAATTTTGACACTTGTTTTTGTTTTAAAAAATATGTCCTACTCAAACAAAGCACCGCAATGGTGAAAATGAAGAAATGACTGATTACTGGGGCTTCACTTCTCCTCTCAGGGAGGCTGAGGTGACATGATGTAACAGCTGCCATAGTAGAGATTAGAATACTGCTGATCATCCAGGTTGAATTTTTTTGCTTTTAGAGAGCAGAAGACACTTGCTTTTGTAGCCCTTAGTCAAAAATGTTCAACCATATCTAAACATCTCATGAAAATGTAATTTTTTACAGTAGCAATTCTTGCAGTTTTCTGTTTTGAAGATCCTTTAGAAGAACTATGCATTTCTAGTCCCTTTGACTATAGTCTGTGGCAACTTTGCTCCATTTTCAGCAAGCTTTGATGCATAATTGTAGAATCAGACCAGGCGGGCTAGCCTTCGCTTGCCAGGGGCATCAATAAGGAATGGGCTCCCAAGGCCTTGTTTCTGGTTCACAGGTTATCTTTCCTTGACCAGTTTTGGTGGGTACTAACCTATGCATACCTCACAAGACTTTGGAGGTGCTCTAACCCTGTGCCATCTAGTTATCGCAGTTTGGCCCCAGATAATTATGCTTGCCCATTTGTCCTGTCTCCAGTGCATCACTTTCAATTGCTGCTTAATGTATCCCACCCCTTGACAGGTGCCATTGCAATGAGATAATCAATGTTACTCTCTTCATCTGTCCGTTGTTGTAATGAAATGGCTGATCTGTGTATTTTATGCATGATTAACACTGTTTTGAGATTCTATCTGTTTTCAGACACTCTAACTGAGATTTCTGGTTAATGTAGGATTTCTTGAAGACAGGAGAATCTAATGAGCGCAGGTGCGACTCTCTTGAGTCACTGAAGTCCAGAAAGTGTGAGAACCGTAATGTGGTTGATCCTCAGCCGGACACCATCAGCGAGAAGGACAACGATCTCAACAGCAACCTTGAAAACGTGGTTCAACTCAGACCACAGAGCATCAGAGTCAAGCTCAGAGTTGGTGAGCCTTAGATGCCATTTAAGGTGTACTCCACATAATGTATACAGCGTTTCCTCCTGCATTTATAATCCTTAATCTGCCCTTTTTGTGTTGTTACTCACTTTCCTGTGCACAGGTGTGCCACATGAATTCAAGGTGGAATTTAGGAGGGCTGAAGGTTACCCCATAGACTTGTACTATCTGATGGACCTGAGCTACTCCATGAAAGATGATCTAGAGAAGATTAAAAACTTGGGACAAGACATTTTAAACAAGCTGCGGGACGTTACTCAGACCGTCCGTATTGGTGAGGTTACTGGAGATTCGGATATCTATGATGTGCAATGAATAACGTGCATACTGCATCATTGTTTGAATTTAAACAGGAGGAAGTTTTTGGCTTACTAAATTTCTGACATATGAAAAGTCGCTTGGTTTAAAGGTTTTATAAGTAGTGTTGGCTGAGGTTACAGAGGTTATACTAAACTGACAGAAATGTCATGATTATCAGGAATTCTTCTATTATAATTTTTGTCCAAAGCTGTTTTTTGACTCACAAGCTCATGTAATGTATGCAGTGATTCATTTAGCAGTCTGACATGCCTGTCTTTGATATCTGAAACTGTCTTCTTGTATGTGCTTCAGAACTGCAGTTCAGTAGACATTATCATCATACAGTCAGCATATATCAAATGTTATGTTTAGATAAGTTTATTAGGTCTATGTGGTGCACTGTGGCTTGTGGTAAATGTATAAGATTGCTGAAATCTCACAATCTGTAGGCGTCTTAACACAGAAGCAGATATTCTTAATAAATTCTTAATAAATAGAAGCAGATATTCTGTACCTCACAGTCAATGATACTTATGAACAGGTACATACCTCTCTTTATTCCTGCTGCATGTCTTAGGTTTTGGCTCATTTGTGGATAAGGAGAGGTTACCGTACATTAGTCAAGTTAAAGTCAAGCGTAGGAACCCCTGCCCCCGCATAGACACCTGCCAGCCGGCCTTCACCTTTAAGAATGTTCTACCGCTGACAGCTGAAGCCAAGGAGTTTGAGAGAGAAGTCAGCAACCAGACAATCTCTGGCAACCTGGACTCACCTGAAGCCGGCTTGGATGCCATTATGCAGGCTGCTGTGTGCCAGGTAAGAAGCATTCTAAAACAGATGGTCATTTTATATCCTCCTGAGACCCAGCCCATTCATTTATGTCCTGTATAGTGGACATTTTGTATCTTCCTTAAGTATTTGGAGTTACCCCATCAAGCCCTAAAGTATTCTGTAGAGGACATCCTGGGCTTTCCAGTGACATGTCATGTGATGGGTTTACATGCTGGGAACAAGGACTGCAATGGCAAGACATACATGAGGTGCACCAAATGCAAAATGTTCCTCTACATAACCAAAAAGAAAACATGCTTCCAGGACTATCATAGCTAAAATATCCAGAGGAAGAAGAAATGCAGAACTACTTATGTTCTATGACTTATAATTCACTGTTGAACTAAATACATGTTTTGTTGTCCTTGCAAGCAACAAGCAACAGAAGAGTGATACAGAATTGTATTGTTTTTATCAAATTGAATGTGTTCTTGGGTTAATATCACTTTAGAACGTTTTCTAAATTCAGTTCTATTTTCACACGGAAATCGTCCTCTACAGTGGACATGCTGGGAAATTAAAATAAAAAGATATTCAAAGAAATTTAAATTGTAAGGTGTTTTTTTTTAGGCCCAATTAGATAGGAAATCACACAAAAAAAGAAATTGTAGGACACTTTTTTTCTTTGGTTCTCAGGAGGATATAATAGTACATTATATTATGTAATAATTATTTTAGCATAATATTTAATTACAGATCATTATTATATGCTAATTTGTTAATTATATAATATTAATGTAGAATATAAGATCAAATCCCTTTCCCAGCTCCTATATAACAAATTCTATTTGTTATAAGTATAACTGAATGCTTTACAGAAATATTAAAACACGCAGGTAAGCTGAGTGCCAGCCTTTATATTATATTAGACAGTAATTGGACTATGGCATTTAAGAGTGACAACTGATACATTACCTAGGAAGTCCAGACCACAACTTGTAATATAAAAATAGAACACTGGCACATGAAACTTGAGACCATGAACTGCTATTGTTCTGAAAAGACATGAGAGTGAGGTACTTGACTGAACTTTTTAAAGATTAAACGTACATACGTGGGATAAATGTAAAGCAATGTTAGTTTCCTTACTACACATACAGATTAACTCTCCAGTAATTAATACAGTTGTTCTATTTAGACTACTTGCCTGGTTTAATAATCACTCCTTCCTCCTATATGCATGCAGAGAGAGATTAAATGGGGAAATGTGACACGGATCCTGGTTTACACATCTGACGACACATTCCACATGGCAGGGGATGGGCGACTCGCTGGCATCTTTCAGCCACATGATGGACAGTGTCACCTCAGGGGTGATGGTACTTATGATGGTACAGCCTTTGTAAGTATTACACAACTACACACAGCTTTAACATTTCATGTTAAAAAATTCTGTCTTATTATTAGGTTAATACATTTAAAACTTACTACACAACTAGTATAAACTTATGTAGTTATGAGAGTGAAGAATTTGATTATTGGCTCACCGAGAGGACCCTGATGGTTGAGGTGTTTAGATTCAAATTAGGGCTTTCCCTGTGCAGCAGACCTTTGCAGTGAAGAGTTGTAGGTGTGAGGCATTTGCATGGTTATGGTGCTAAACAGTTTTCTGTGTCCAAACAGGCCTGTTTGTGCTGGGATAACTTTTTTTTTTCAACATTTTTTGAACTGTTAAAATAAGATATATTCATCTATATCAATTTGAGGGAAAAGGTCTGAAAAAATGTATTATATTCAATGGATTAAAACTGTATTCTTAACCCATTTAAGTAAATGTTCTTACACTACATTGTTAGACAGGAATGGGTTAATATGTGTTTAATATAGTCTTTGCTATTCATAATCTGGCCTGTGCTATAAGGTCAGTCTCTGTAATATTGGCGTATTGCACTGAATTGCATTGTGTGTGTTTCAGGATTATCCATCAATAGGCCATCTCTCAAGAGTTCTTCAGGCTAACAACATTCAGCTGATATTTGCTGTGACAGAGAAAAGCATTCCAGCATATGAGGTCAGATCTGTTCGAGATGCTGTTCAAAATGTATTGTCTGAAATGTATTGTAATAGATATATTTCTCTCTCTCTCCCTCTCTCTCTCTCTCTCTCTCTCTCTCTCTTACAAATACACACACACGCGCACACACACACAAATATAGGCTTTAAGTGCATTAATTCCTCAGTCGGTGGTTGGTGTGCTGGAAGATGACTCCAGCAATGTGGTCCAGCTCATCTCTGAAGCTTATGAGGTGAGTAAAGTGTTTCAGGATTGTCTGATTTTTTGCATGTTGAAACATTTACTTACGGCAGTGCTGATAACTATCCTGTATCAGAAGGATTCACTCCCATTGCAGGAGATCTACCACTATGAGTTTACTTCAACACACACTAATATTCCAATGCTGAAGATCCAGATTAATGCACTGGATTAGGCCTGTAACTAAACAGTTTAGGGTGGTAATTTATGAGGAGCAGAGTTGGACAGTTTTGCCCTATCCCATTTGCCTGCTGGTTTTATTATAATCCAACACATATCTGTTTCTCTGTATGTACGTATGGCTGTTTCTTCAGTTGGTTTTACATCAAGGTAGTCATGCCAGAGCGGTGAGAAATGGGGTTTAGAGAGTTGACACGACCTCTTAATTTAGTCACTTCCTTCACATGATCCACATTACCTTTCTAGAAAAAGAACTGAAACCATGATGGTGTCTGTGTTAGTGTAGCTACTTTGATAATATGGGTCACCGAACTTGAAGTTCTCCATTAACTAAAAACCAGCCAAATGCACAGTGACACACATACACACACAAAAATGCACACACACACACACACACACACACACACACACACGCACATACACGCGCACTTGTACGCACACACACAGGTGTTAAATCTAGCGGAAGTGGCAGGAGCTCTTCACAAGTAGCAGCACCACCAGAACCACCATTTTGCTTGACTACTTCCATGAGTAAAACCTGTTTTCCCCACATTAGGCTAAAAAAACAAAAAGGCTGACATCTCTGGCAATGCAGTGCTTATTAAACGTGTATCTCTCAGGATGAAATGTGCCTGGATTTGGTGTGTTGGTGTCTCAGGGCGGAATAATGCTTAAAGCCTCACAAGATTTTTCATTGATTTCTGTAAAAGAAATCCTTTGTAATTTATTTTCTGAGTGCATTTTCCTTTGTGTTTTTGGTTTATGCATTTCAAATATTTTTCGTTTTTAGCGATCAAAATGGGCCGGTGATCAAAATGGGCCATAGTGTTGCCACTGCCCGTCACTTGAGTAAATTAGAAATAACTTCACTCCTAACTTCACTTAATCACAAGTATAGTTACATGTATCAAACATTTATTCAAGTATAAAGTAAAAGTCATGGATCATGGAGACATTTTGCATGTATGTGCCTGTAGAACCTATCGTCCACTCTGCTGCTGGAGCAGGAGCACGCTCCTGACAGCCTGAAGGTGTCCTACATGTCCTACTGTGGAAAGGGAGAGCCTAGTGAGTGGCAGCACAGGGGAGAGTGTACCGGCATCAAGGTCAATGAAAAGGTTAGTCCTGCCACCTTCATCATCATCAGCAGCAGCAGCAGCAACATCTCAGGCAGCATAGGCAGCAGTTCCAGGACCAGTAGACTGAAGTTAACCTCTTCTTTCGAAGGCAGTCCATCTCTCTATTGTATTTCCAGTGTAGTCAATCATTTGCAGAATCTTCATACAACAGGTGTGGGCCTATGACGTTACTTACAGTTTTCTGCAGTTGAAGTGATAGTGTTGCCAAAAATCAAACGTATAGTTTTTCTCCTTATCCTAAATGAGGCTGATCAGCTCTTTGGTGTTCGACTGCTTTTTAAGATTTGCTTATGTGGTTTCTGACACTATGTGATGTACTGTCGTCATGTATATTGTGTTAAAGACAAACATGCATAGTGTATAGCTAAAACACTGTAATAGCCACCATCCTGAAGTCTGATGTTTGTCAGTTATCTAAAAAGTGGACACAATACAGATAAATGTCAGACACTGAAACGGGTTTAACTTATCATATTGTGTCTGAAAGCATATAAGCAGAGTTATTTGAGATTACTTAACAGCTTGACATGGTCAAACTGTGGCAGGCTAGACGGACAGTTTGCCTTGTCTTGTCAATCTGTCTTGGCTTGCCTCATGAACAGTTGTACTGGTATTAGCCTCAGTGTAGTCACTGTAATGATAGTGTTTGGTTATTGCTTTGTTTGTTGTAGGTGGAGTTTAAAGTTCGTCTGAATGTGTCAGAGTGTCTGACAAAGCCTGAGAGTTTTGAAATTCGAATGCAAGGCATCAGCGAAGTTCTGAAGGTGACGGTGGAGACGCTGTGCGATTGCAACTGTAGGGACGAAGAGAAGGATTCACAGCAATGTAAAGGAAACGGAACACTCATCTGTGGAGTCTGCAGGTAGTCATCATCTCTTACAAGTCTTCAGCACCCCCTGCATGTAGGGAACAAGAACTGAATTCAATACACCTCTGCACTTTTCTCACCAGTGAGACAGACTCTCTGTGTACATGCCCTGATATCTGATATAACATCTGGCATTTATCCTCATTATAAGGCATGCAATATCAAACCTTTCTTTATGTGTATATCTCTGACCTTGCTGTGGTTTGTTTTAATTACAATTTTCAAGGAAATTGTTCAATGCATCAAATCTTACATTTTTATTTGATTCTGTTATTTTTGTACTTTCCAGAAGTATTTTGAAAAACACACTGAATACGCAACACAGACTGGATGAACTATTTGCCCAGTAGTGAAATAAAAATATTACTTATTGTGATACTATAATTTTTGCATTTTTATGTTTGAAAAATAGCTTGCAAGTTTTTATGTTGTCCAAAAATGCTTATATTATGTGCTTTAAAAGTATTTAGCTTCTAATTTTGCAGACTCCGACCTAACATGTTTGTTATTCCATGTTCTGTGTTTATCACTGCAGTTTCTCTCATCACTAGATTGTATGTCTGTGTCTCAGTTGTAATGAAGGTTTCCTGGGTCAGCGCTGTGAGTGTAAGCATCAGAATTACATGAACTCCACCAACTGCCGAGCACCCGACGATTCCGAGGTGTGCAATGGCCACGGTAGCTGTGATGAGTGTGGCCGATGTCAGTGCACCGGGCGATTTAGCGGCCCACACTGCAAGTGTGATGGCAGCAGCTGTATACGCCATAACAGCAAGCTCTGCAATGGTGAGCTGTGATTTTAATTAATGCAAAGCACTAAATGTAGGTATAAATATATATTCAGACAGAGTTCAAACTCTGCCCCCAAATCTAATCCATTCCCTGAAAGAACAAGTTACACAAATGTACAGCTTAATTCAAGATGTTTTGCAAAAATAGATGCAGTGCTTACAAATGTTTACTAGTGGAATGCTGCACCTGCCCTTTGGCTTCTTTTATACGTTTCTTTTATACATTTAGTTCCGCCCTTTTTTATATATGTAAGTAGCTCTTTTATAAATGTGTTTTAATGGTGTCAAGGGAAAACATGTTTAGTTGAACCATAGACATTGTGGATGATTGCATGACACGGAACACCTCTAGCTGTGTGTGTGTGTGTGTGTGTGTGTGTGTGTGTGTGTGTGTGTGTGTGTGTGTGTGTTTTGGTATTTGTTACAGATCAAGGCCGCTGTGAATGTGGCATCTGTATTTGCAACGACAATTACACAGGTGATGCATGTGAATGCTCTAAAGACACAAATATGTGTCCGAGTAGAAATGGGTTGTTGTGTAGTGGCCATGGAACCTGTACGTGTAATCGGTGTGAGTGTAAGCCTAATTTCATAGGAGAGGATTGCTCCCAGATTCTTGAACCATGCCAAGTGTACAAGTGAGTACATCTTCATATGTTCCATTTAATCATTTGATTCCATTCTATATCATATGCTGTTTTTGATAACCAAATGTTGATTTCATTGTCTGTTCTACGTTAGACTATGCGTGAGCTGTACAGTTCAGAGATCTAATAACTGCACTAAGGTGTGTGAGTCAGTTGAGCTGGTACGGCTATCTGAGTATCGTGAACTGCGGTGTCTACATGAACACATTGTTTATGACGTGACACTGAAGGGTGACGGCCAAGTTCTGATCGAGTATGCTGATCTGCCAAGTAAGTAATGCGTGATTTTCTGCTTTAAGCCTGAATGTGAGCCCACACCTCAGTTCATCACTGCCATAACTACATATATTTAAGACTATTAACCATATTAGTAATTGAGTATTTTTTTGCCATCCCTTAAGGCATAATAATTCAATGATTTATATTATTATATGATTTAAATGTTCCTCAAAAATGTTTGAGGACATTGCTTACCATTTATCTAACATAAATGGTATGTTACAATTAATCACATCTGTCTGGCAAAAGCAGCACTTCAACCAAAGGGCTTTGTTAAAAATGTTTTTTGGTATGAGCCCTTACTTTCCTGTAATTATCTCATATAAAACAGTGAAACTGTCCTAGAAATAATTCACACCACACACCAGTTCGACCTGTTCAGAAACTCTTTGTGTCTCTGGTATACAGGTACGGTTGATAAGACCACGGTGATCATTGGCACCTCAGTATCTGCCATCATTCTAATTGGCATCGCTATCATCATCGTCTACAAAGTGCTGCTGGAGCTGTATGATCTCCGGGAGTACCGCAGCTTCCTCAAAGCGCAGGAGCAAACAGAGTGGAAAGAGGTCTGCCTCTCAGGAACATACACATCACACCCAACACAGCCTCATACGTACAGCCTCATTCAGGATTCTTGATGTTTATCCATAGCTGGATCACACATATTTTTAAGCTGGCAACATAGCACAATTTAAATAATACTGTACAAATTTTTGAATGTAACATTTTTTATATTTAGATTTTAACACTATTAAAAAGCTTATAAAATGCTGTATGCCATATCACTTCTGGCTTTGCTCTAAATAGGATGTAAATGGTATAATGATCTCTACACTGGATTGTCACTGAGTAAATCGTGTGTGTGTGTGTGTGTGTGTGTGTGTGTGTGTGTGTGTGTGTGTGTGTGCGCCGTGTGGTGGGCTGGTGCCCCAACCAGGGTGAATCCGTTTCACACCCACTGGCCCCGAGATAGTCTCCTAGTAAGAATTAAACGGGTACAGTGACTGAAAGAAAAATGGCCTAGATTTACTTCCATTAATGTCGAGCTAAGGATGTTGTTGTTAGCACTGGCATTCAGAACTGAATGTTAGAATCATCTTAGTTTCAGGTTTTCTAAAGTGAATATTTGGGAGAATTTCCCTACAGTATTAAATTCTTGACTTTTACTGTCTTTCAGATCCAGAATCCTCTGTTCCAGGGAGCCACAACGACGGTGCTTAATCCTTTGCATTCACAAGATAATTAAGGCATCTGTGTGTCAGTGCAGCCAAAGCATTTGTAAGAAAGTTTATAAAGTTTACAAGTTTATAAAGGTTTACATAGTTTGTAAAGCTTATAAAACAATGAGGACTTGTTTTATGTGCTGTCGTGTTCTAAATATATTTTTACCATTAACCAAATGTTGGAGTATCAAAAATACTCTATATTTTCCTAAATACAAAATTATATTATATATTTCATATTTATGGCTACAATTTGAAATAAGTTGGATATACAGTGCACAACGCTTAATGTTAGTGATCTATTTGACATGTTTTGTAATGTGAAAAATGATAAACAGCCTTAATCCTACATTTTTTTGGTAGAAAACTTACATATCAAATGTTTATATAACAACAAACAAACAATCTACCGAAAAACCTTTTTCCACTGTTCTACATCATTGCTTTTCCTGGCTGATCCTGCTGATCTTTTCATTTTTTTTTAATTTGTATTAAGAACCCATTTTAAGTGTTACTTCAGACTTTTGGAAATAATAATGCAATTATTTCATGTCTGTACAGAAACAGCTGTTCATATATTGGAATTATATGTAATATTAATACCTGCTGTTATTTTAATTAAGTAATAACTTGTATGGTGTGGATTAAAATTAGGGTTGGGCTGAGGGACAATACCTTAATACATTGTCCATGCCTGACAGTCATCACAAACAGCGCACCTTGTCACACACACACACACACACACACACACACACACACACACACACACACACACACACATTATGATTTCTGTGTCTCTGCTATAACACAGGAAGTTCATTTTATTATGTTATTGATATTTATTACTTATTTGTTTAATCTCTCTGGTTTGTCCCTGCCTCAGTAAATCAAGGGGTGAGTCTTTATTGGTATCGCATTAAAACATACCTGCAGGGGAAACTACCCCATTCCCTGCTGTCCCAGTTTTAAATAAATAATAATTACTAATCCGGATTACATTAGTGCAAACCCACTTTAGACATCATAATTCAATTAAAAGGCTATAAGTTAGACACCGTAATGTAACCTAAGAAAATAACAGCAATGTTGATTTTGGCTCATGGATTGACGAAGATGTTATAAAAGTTGTGAAATGAGAAATATTATTTACAGTAAAATAATTATTAATTATTATCTATTTATGGTAACTCTTTGATATAATATCTTCCTTGAGATTTGATCACCATTTTTCTAACACAAGACATTTTGGATGTTAATTTAACTCCCCTTCAAATTAACATCCACAAAATGTAACAACCCTTTGTTATACAGCTTTCAAAGACTATGCTTCAAATCATTTTTTCAGCTTCTCACCAACTGAAATCTGTAGAGCTGTAGCATCATTACCATGAATTATTTTATACATGCACCTGCAATATTTTAGATTTTCTAATAAAAAAAACTGTTATTCTAAATTTTGAATGGTAGTGTGCAATTCTTGTACAGCATAATAGTGAGCAGGCCTGCCCATTCTGGCAAGCAAAAACAAAACAAGGGACAGTTGTGTGTTGTTAATGCCTTGAAATAAGACATTGTATAGAATATGATGACTGTAACTAATCATATGTTGGATTTACTGGCAAAATAAATTAACCAAAATTTATCTCACTAAAACCAAGAAACAAATCCATTTACCTCAAAAACACCTATCCGCTTTTCTTCTTTTCTGAATCTTCTCGTCTTTCCGAGTCATAAAGCTCAAGTCGAGGTTCAAGTGTAATTACAAGACTTTTTTAATTTTGTTGAGGTGAGTCAGCCAATTCGTGACTCGTGTCTGACTCGAACCCAAGTCATATGACTCATATCTCTGGTTAATGCAACTAAATGATGAATACAATGATGACAATAAATTAAAAAAAAAAGTGTATGTGAAGAAAATATGAAGAAAATGTGTGTGTATGATTTTATAACATCTATGTGTGTTTGGCTGCATCATTAGAAACAACCATTGTAAGCATCACCGCATTCCACTTTTAAAACATTGTTTTATTATTATGTTCGCATGTTCTTTGATGTGAAACTGGTCTATCTCCTTGTGTCTGATATCAGGCAGCTTATTTAATCACACTATTTGAAGCCAAGTGGAAGCATGTTTCAATCATATGTGCAAACACAAAAACATAGTTTGTAAATCTACCTGGTTTGTCCATGACTTCATAAATCAGATACAAATTTTGGTTTTAAAATGGCTAGGGATAGACCGTGATTTAAAATGCTCCTGTTTAAAGGTAAAAAATTGAAAATTCCTCCTTAGGAAATGCATAAACATTCGGATAAGCGATGTTTATTTTATAAGACCCATTATCGCCTGAGTTATAGGCGAATTTTGATTGTGATGCTTGAGGCCGATTAATGTATGCTTATGGTACTACAATACCCAGCATGCATTTTGTGTAATTTCCCGATAGGCTGTGCGGTATTTTGAATAAGTGCGCGTCGCCTCGGTCGTTCCGGTTGTGTTTTAAATTTTCAACAGCAGTGCTAGAGATTTCACCATCGTAAACAAGAGCTAAAACTAGAGTTTCACACAACGGATGTTAAACCTTCGGAGTGTGGTAAGTCGCCATTTCAACGGCTGTCATATAGTTTAGAGAATATTTATCTTTAGATTGTGATGTGTGTTTCTGTGGGCCCGTGCTGTGTGTCAGTAAATAACTTCACAATTAATCTAACTGTAGTGTAAGTCGCCTGTCTTCTGTAACTCCAAACCTAATTGTTGTTCTGAACGAAGACTGTTCTTTCTCGTAGCTAAGGTTATTAGCGGTTTGTTTGCAATATTTCTGGTGCAATATGAGCACTTTTCCTGCTGCATTATTACTGGTTTTGTCAATGTCTGCTGCTTCCATGCAACCGAGGACACTCCAATGTGTACCTGTATATGTATTCGCCTATATTTTGTAATATTAGTATAGTGTACTTTTTATATTATATTGTTGTGTTGTATAGCTTTTATTCTATTGGTCATGCAAATTTCCCACCTGTGGGACTAATAAAGGGACATTTTATCTTATAGCATTGTGAGTCAGTGACATGTAGCTCATGCTAGCTGGTGTTAGCTAAACAACCAGTTGAATGTGCTAAGGTCAAATGACATTTTATTAACCCATCAAATCTAAATCTTAATCATCTGATGATTCTTATTCGTTTGTGCACATTTTTCAAGCACACTCCATTCACATGTTTCATATCTGGGCATATTCGTTTGAGCCTGCTCAAAAAGATATTTCATTTATTGAGTCACCTAGTATAGTTAACTCTTTCAATAGATTTCTTGTGTGCATATCTGACAAATTTTGTCATATTTTCTCAAATATTTTAATCTTACATATAAGTGTATGACAGTGATATGTGTGTCCTTCCCCTTGTGATCTTTATAATATGCGTTCTCTTGTATACACCTATTAGGAAGCTCACTGAAATGATTACTTTTTGCAGGAAAGGCAGTGAAGGAAGAATGAAATGTCTAAAGACAGATGAGTATGTCCAACAAATATCATCTGCAGAGGACACTGTTGTTCTTCATGATGAGTTGAAGGTTTGAAATATGCTTATTTAGTTTAAGAATTAGTTTAATTTATGAAACTCAAACTACACTTCTGAATTACAATGCATCTTGCCTTAAATTGGCCTTGTGTGTGGTTTGCTTCAGAAACATTTAAAGAACGGTCTTGGCCCATGGGGACGGACAATATGTGACCGGATCATTCGAGCATGCAACCAGAAGCTTGGCAGTGGAGGGCTTCTGCCAGAGCACTATGAGCGCCTTGTGGACTTAGTGGAGCTGGCTGTCCATGGGTATGAGTTGATCAAGGACCCTGCAGTACCAGGATCCCCGCTTTATATTGAGAAAATAATCTTCCATATCCTACAGAAGGTAATTACTCAAGGAGCTTTTGGTCCTGCTGGTCGACTTGGGGAGATCATGTATTACAGACTGCAGTGCTCTTCCACAGAGGTATGTAAATGCTTTTAGTGTTATAGGGGTAATATTTTATGGACAAACCATTCCTTTCAGCCTATGTATATTTCTCATCTTTCATTTTCCTTTGATTATTTGCAGTCCATGGGTGTGTTCCAAAAAGCCTTGCAAGTTAGAATTAAAGTATGGTTATTTGAATATGCTAGACATCAACCTTATTGTCACTGGTTCTCTGGGTGGTCCTCGGGGACTCCAGATGATCCACATTTTTGCACCATGCCGATGTGTTGTGGGTAGGGTTATTGCAAAATATTAGTCATTACTTAATGCAATATTTGTCAAACTGATGAAACTGATCAACCAAGACATGTGTGGTGACTGAAGTTTGTTTCTATGTATAGCATACAAGTACTGGAAGCTTATACTTCACCATTTAGCTCTGTGCAAATTGCAGTTACAGAATGTAGTTAAAACAAGTACAAGTCTTCTTGAGGCATAACATGACTTATTTTTAGCGTGTTTATAAAAACAGTATGTCATGCAACATCAAGAAGCAAGCTTTGGACACCAAACATATCTTGGCTTAAAACTGTACGATCTTTTTTTGGTTGAAATATCACAGGCGGAAGACTTTGGTGTTCTGGTGCGGAATTGCTTTGCTGTCCTGTGGAACAGTATCCTGAACGCAGGCTCTCAGATGTCCAGGCTTCCTCCCAGGGACCGACTCAGCTGGCAGCTGCAGGCTCTGCTCTTCCGGCTGCTAGAGGGGTCATCGAACACATCCAAACTACCTCTGTTTGTAGAGGAGGTAGTGGGAGAGTTTGAGCGAGCAAGTGGGAAAGCCATGTCTAAGGAGGATGCAACATTTTTGCTCTCTGAGTTCCAGAAGCGTTTTCTCAACCCTTTGTTAAGTGACAAAGCCACTGGTGACTGTGTGCTGATTCTGCCTTCACTGGCTGTAAGATGTGAGGTGGTATTTAAGGTATGCAAGCTGCTATGTAAGAACAAGTTCTGGACTGAGGCTACCCAGCTTTTGCATGGGGCTGTGGATGCTATCCGGCCCCTTTGTGATCATTTGTGCTCCTCTCTAAGCCTTGTGGCTCAGGCAGTAAAATTGCATCGTGCCCTTTGCTCCGGAGGTGAATGTACTAAAGCTTTCACAGACTGTGCACGCATCCTTAGAGGCCTGCCGGCTTCTGTGGGAGATGCAGAAACCCATGCGCTTCTGGATGCATGTCAGCTGGTTGTTTGGGCAACAGAGGCAGGACAGGCCAAAGGAATGAACAGTACTACACTGTTAGCCTGTTTTTCCTTCTTGGAGGAATATCAGGAGCTTCTGCTCAAACAGCAGAAGGTAAGCCTTTTTACCGTCTGAAACTATGCACTTTTCCTTACATCGTGTGTTTTTGGGAGTCTGCTGTCTTGTGTTGGATCCATGCCCTCTTACACTCCTGCAATATGTAACAGTACGGAAGAAGTACAAAGTATTGTGCTGCCCCATACCACAAGTGGAGTGTTGAACAAATCCATGTGATGTTGGTGTACAAAATTACGTCCTTCAATCTTAAATTTTGTTCCCTAGAATAACGTTCAGTAGGAGACCATTTTGAGGACAGTACTTGTTTTTTCAACATGAAATTATGTTGGGGGTTTCTTTGCCTTTGTATTGTGGCTGGCGGTGTTGGTGACATTTTGATACCACATTTTCCAAATCTTCTGAGCATATTGTGAATGTTAGTAATTCAGGAAAATCCTTGTATCGAGAGATTTTGATAATTTTATAAAATGGCATTGCTAGCACATTTTATGTCAGAATATCGTAATATATTGTGAATGTGTCAAATATAGTATCTAACCCCCACCAATATTGCTAATCCCTGTTAATAAATATCACTGTGTCAAATTGTGTTTCCACAGTGCTGTTGAAGTGTTAAGTTAATTTGTTGGGATTTAATTATGTTAATGAGACCATAGTGTTTGGGCCACTGCCACTCTATTCTAGAGGAATGTCTTATGAACTTGACAGTGTGGTTTGGCAGGACGATTTTCTTGTTAAATTATACTAGAGGGGGAACCTCATAGAGTATTGTAAATGTTAACCAGACAATCAGTGCATTTACAAAACAAATGCTAGGCAATGCAATTAACCTGTGTTTGTCATCTATAAGATACAATGCTAAAAATCATTAACTGGTAAGTAAGCCTCAGAATGTGACTGATTTTATTTCTATGTTTCAGCGCTCATACTCACAACAGCTGCAGTATTCACTGTGCTTTAGTCTATACCAAGGTTTCATCAACGCCTATGACAGTTTACATTCCTCACAGGTAAAACTCGCCTACCTCACACACTGGTCAGTGTTTTATCAATCCATGAATTGAAATGTAGCACTTAAGTATTCAGTTTCTCAGTTTGATTTCTGTATGTGTTTGTATTTTTGTTTATTTAGGAAACAGTTATTGCATCTCTGGAGAGAGTTTTGTTGTACTGCCAGGCTTCAGCAGGGCGAATGATGACAGAACTACGCAAACTGGCTAATGGCAACTTCTTACTGAAAGCGGGTAAATAAGAACTAGATGAGCAAAAAAATGTTTTTGAATTTTATTTATGTCTGTTTAAGTAACGAAAATCTCTCCCTCTCTATCTAGTGTGTGCAGTGAACAATGTGGTGTATGAGTTGTTTAACAGAAAGTGGTATGAAGAAGCATTTGGCCTGGCTGAGATCATCTGTCAGGAGTTAAGTAAAGACTGCCCTGCCTCTCTGCCTGTGGACAGAGTAAGTTCTGACTCTACATCTGCTCTCGCAGGATTGGCTTTTTGACACGATTTCTTGATCAGTTGTGCAGGGTTATCAGTTATGTATGCATCTTTGTTTAGGTGAACCGCTGTTTCATGCTGATAGTGCAGTGTAGTCGACGTGCAGCTCAGTTGGAAAGAGCTCTTGACTGGGTGGTGCGCTGGATTCAGGTTCTAGGTGCCCGGGTTCTGGATCACATTACGGAACCGGTCTCCCTGTGGGTCAAGACCAAGTGTGATGCTGCCCGTGCGGGAGAAGAAGACACACGCCTTAGGTAACAAACTTGCATTCCATTTTTGTTTTAGACTAATGTCTGAAACGTGTGAAACTAACATGTGACAACTAAGGCTGCACAATATCATCTGTCAGTTGCTCTCTTTTGTTATAATTAAGTCATTGGTCTTTTTCACCACATGTTCTCCTTGTTCAGGACTTTGAGGGATGGTTTGGGAGCAGCCTCAGTCGATGAGGAGGTGTTGCTGTGTCTGCTGGAAGAGGAACTGCGTGTGTATAAGGACCAAACTGGAGATACAGCACAAGAGCGTTATAACACCCTGTGTGACCTCCTTGATATCTGCCATGAAGACTCTACACACACTCTTAGGCGCGCTTCATACCTGTGTGAGATGGCACAGGTGGTGTGTTACCAAGATTTTAGTGAGCAGACGGACTGGTTTGTACACAGTAATGCATATAATGCATTCAATACACATAGTAATGGATTTTATAAATCATGTATAATTCATTTGGGTTAAGAACATGTACTGTGTTTACTAACATTCAGCTCTGACATTTATTCAGCTCTGCAGTTGATTTTACCCATGAGGCTCTGCGATTGCTGGAGGAGGAGCAAGAGACGGCAGCGAATGCTGATAGGCTGAAGGATGAAAAGGCACATGCTTCTTTGTGGCTCTACATTTGTACACTTGAGGCCAACCTCCAGGAGGTCGGTAATCCATAACTAATCACAAAATTATAAAAGAGGGAATGACAAATTTGTTAGTTTTCAGTAATAAACTGCTAGTTCAAGAGTAATAAACCTGAAAGTAATTTATTTTTGTTAAAGAAATAAGATTTGAGGGCTAAAATCTAAAAATAATTGTGCCATATTCAAAGTGGGGATTATGATGTGTTTTTGGTGCAAACAAGTGAAAAATATTCCTGAAAGTTATCCCTTTTGAAATGTGCGGATTTGATGCAGACTTCCCCTTTTTTTTTCTTCTTCTTCTTTTTTTTTTCTTCTTTTTTTTTTTTTTTGCCCAGTTAAACGTCTATTTACTGTGCATTTACAGACCCCACCTAGATTTAAAAAATAAAAAAAGAATGTTAGCCTTTAACAGGTGACACATCCCACAACAGTGAGGGTGTTTGTTCTGCTTCTCTTAAATGTGTGTTTTGTCAGGCATTGGATACAGAGAAGCGAGTTCAAGAAGTACAAGAGGGCAGTAAGACTTCAGGGAATATGGATCCAGTTCCCACAAACGATTTGGAGTATGAAGACAAACAGAAGCAACAGGACAGTCAGCTGGTGTACAATGGACTCCGCTTCAATCTGGCTGCACACAATAGTGAGAAACATTGTTGACAAATCACAGAGAAGTTTTAAATGAAATGTCTGTTGTAAATTTGACCATTCTGAATGAGCATGCCATAACAACTGTAGTTCTAAACACACTCTTAAATTCATACTACATCTTGTCCTACTGTGTATAAAATTTGTGTTTTTGTTAGAACGCAGTGAGCCTTTGGACAGGTGTTTATCACTTTGGAGTGCTCTGCTGAGGGAGGGGTCACTGCCTGCAGTGAGGGACCCCAAAAACAGTGCCTATTCCATCTCTCTCATGGCTGCTCTCTTCTCACTCATGAGCAGGGTAAACATACTTGTACTGCTCTCAAAATAGATATGATTTGTCTCTTTAAAGAGATAGAACTGTTTGACATTCTAATACCAAGAAAATGTATTAAAATAAGTTCAGCTAATTCATTCTTTAAGACATCTCTTATAGCCACTGCAGGCTTTGGAGAGTTATCAGCTGTCTGCAGCACTGTTCCAACTCCTTGGTGATTGCCAAAATAGTGCAGGTGCCTTTTGCCACTCAACCAAACTTCTGCTGGAATTAGGCTCTCCTCAGCTTGCACAGGTAACCACTGTATATACAAATGAACAGTAATATAGACCAAGGTGTGTGTCTGCTCACATCTTTAACAATCAACAATATTTAAAACAATATTTCCCATATCCCCAGTTCATCTCCTGTAGGTGTGTACAATTATTTTTAATTGTTGAGATTGTTATACATGTAAACATTAGACAATCAGAAGATATTTCTCTGCATTGAAAAAACTCTAAAGAAACCTCTCTGCAGTTACACTCCTCATATTAGAACATTGCTTTTGTTATTGCCCTCAATATGACGGCTATTTTTTTCTTTTTCTTTCTTTCTTTTTTATTCCACTTTCATTCAGGTGCAGCTGGAGAAGGCAGAGCAGAGTTTGGCTGCCGAGACAGATTCGGAGAGTGTGACAGTCATCTCTGTCACAATAACTCTGCTGAGAGCTCAACTATGCTATGCATTAGGCGAGGTAATCTTCAAAAACCTCAAAATTATATACACCTGCTTCTTTATACCCAATTCCTTTTAAATGAAAAACAAAGGTGACAATGTTGAGTCTTATTGTCACTTCCCCCAGGTGGAGCGTGGAGTTATCAGTCTGTGTGAGGTGTTGCAGAAGACAGCATTGTATCACTCCAAGAGCTGGTACATGCTGAAAGCTCGGGCCTTACAAATAGCCAGCGCGTACCTCAGTCTGGACACAGAAACACTCCACACACCCCTGCGCCAGACCATCATCTGTCATGGTAACTTTGAACACATGCACAAATTGGCATGTTCAAACCCTTACTGATTACTGACTTTTATTTATATATATATATAAATAAATCTCATAAATAAATAAATGTGTATGTATGTCTGCTGTAATGTCTTATTTGGTACATGTTTATTATAGGTCTGAAGACTCCAGACACAGCACAGTATGAAGGTTTGAAGCTGTTGTGCAGTCTGGTGATGATGTTGCTGGGAAATGGTTTTTATGGAGCACCTGCTCCCAATGTGGACACTCGTTTTGTAGACCAAGGTAACATTAAAACCAGTAACTTCTCAGGACAACCACAAGGGAAGAACTGTAGTGGATTGCTGTGGCTACATGTATGTTATACTTGCTTTCTGTCTCCCTTGTCTCTGTAGGAGATAGTGTGACATTTAAGTGGCTTTTGCTGAGTGAAGTATTACTCTGCTCTGAGAAGATGTTGTGCATCAGGAGTAGTGGTGGAGCGGCTCATGAAGCCAAAGCTCAGTGTCTGGAGGCTCTTAAACTTGCTACCAAACTCCACACCCTCAGCCAGTAAGTTATGTGGGTGAGAGACAAATGATGCATGATGAATGAGGACTGTAAGACGCACTTTGAGATTTATGACTGTTTAAATGTGTGTAGCTGTGCTGAACTTCTGGTGCTGAAAGCAGAGCTGGAGTTGATGAAAGGAGCCAGTGAGGCCAGTGCTTTCGATCTGGAGCAGGTCAGATACTTGCTGGATGTTTGCACAGGTAATTTGTACTTCCATCAGTTAGACTGGACTACATGTTGTGTTTTATATCATATGAAAGTAAAGTGATTATTTCACCATTTATAGTCTTTAACTGCTCCAGCTTTCTCTTGATTGTCTTCTATTGTTATGATTGCCTTCTATTATAATATGCATATTTAATTAAAAGCCTTGTGTTTTGTATCATCATCAATATAACTTGAAAGAGCATGTTCTAGATCTCCATTTTTATGCCTATTCTGATCTTTTTTTTTTTTTTTTTTTGTGTGTGTGTGTGTAGATTTTGATCAGCATCAACAGCAAAAGGCTGAGCTGAAAATAAAACCTCGTAAAGGTCGGCCAGCCATGCCAACGTCTGCCCCTCAGGTCCCTGAGGAAGAGGAGGATATTAGTGGAATACTGAGCTCTCGTTCTCTTGGCCGGGAACCAGTGGAAGAGCTGGCGGCATTAGGACGGGACGCATCGCCCCCTCTGAAGCCTAAACGGCAGCGTGTGCTGTCCTGCTTGACTCATGGAGAGAGCTGCTCTTGCTCGTGCTGTAATGAGCCCAGCTTGGCTCGGGTCAGCATCCACTGGGCTCTTGTGCAGGCTGATCTCCAGAAGGAGTCTCAAAACGCCTGTCGATTACGCCACTTTGCAAAGATGCGCTGCAGCGGTGTCACTGCTAAACTACACACCCGCCTGCCGGCACTAATTTCCTCTAAACTCCGCCCCAACCAGTATCCTGCCCCCTCTGTGCTGCAGGCAGAGTCTGGCCGTGTGCATTTGGCCATTGTGCTGTCTCAGCTCCATAATAGGGCTGGAGAGAAGGGGAAGGCTGCTGCCCTGTGGGAAGAGATAGAGCTGGGGTTACAGGCTGTGGAGTGTAAGGGGGCACTGTCTCCAGAGCTGGGGCCTCTGAGGGCTGCTCTGCTGGGTGCCAAAGCTGTGTCCTGTTGCTTGGCCCTGGCTGGGAAAAAACAGTGTAGTCCTGAGGACCTATTCTCCACAGCATGGGGGTGGTCTCCACCGCTCACTTTATTTGTGCCCAAAATTAAAATGCAGCTTAAACAGCAGAGTAGATTGAAGAGCACCAGCTGTGATAAACCTTTTCCAGCAGGAGGGACTGCAAGCGAAAGTGAAACACCTCTGAAACAAGGGTCTAACAAAATTAAGGAGATGTCTGCAGCTTCATCAAAGAAAGCCAAGGACCCTGTGTCAAAAATCAGCATCACAAAACCCAGCCTGGTCTTCAAAACACCCCGGGCAACCAGGACCCCCGGCCCCAAGTCTTTTCCGATGACATCTGCTGCTATAACCGGTGATATGCGTGCGTTTGACTTCACCAGTGAGGTTCCTGATATAACAGTAAGCTCCACCCCTCTGACTTCTGCTAAGAAGACAACCACCTGCCGTTCTGGAATCACAAAGTCAAAGGCTGCACCAAAAGGCGCATTTCAAGTTTTTGAAGATTGTTCTCCTCAGCCAGAGAAACCTGTAACTGTTCCAGCTGCACCCAAACGGACAAAACGCTCACGCTTTAAGGTTTGAACCGTGACTTTTTAGATGCCTCTCATTCTCTTTATTGCTGAGATCTGAGTCCATGTTAAAAGAAAACACCCGTTTTGAGATTACTATGAGGCAAATGTGATTTTAGGCATGCTAGTTGCGCAATGCTTCCTTTACCTGGGATAATTGTGCAAATTTTATTTTTAACATTTTTGCCCAAATATTGTTTTACACATTCTCTCCCTTTTTTTTTTTTTTTCTCTTTTTTTTTTTTTTTTTTCCTTTTTTTTTTTTTTTTCTCTGTAGGTTGAATTTAGTGATGAGAGTGATGCTGAGACAGATCCCCTGGCTGTATTAGAGATGAAGTCAGGGAAAAAAACCTCTGTCTCAGCTACAATTAAAACCCCCTCTACAGCCAAATCCAGACCCAAACCAGCCTCCAAAGTCTCAGTGAACCCAGCAGAGGAGCAAAATGAGCCCAGAAAGAAAAGAACAGGTAAGAAAAGCACTGCTGTCTGTGCCAGTGGCCCATCCTCAGAAGATGAAATGGGAGTGTCTTCGCAAACACAGCCAAGACGGGGGCGGTCCAGGAAAGGTCAGAGTTCAAAGGACATGGAGCAACCAGAAAGAATGAGGATGATCAAAGAGGATGAAGATGTAGTTCTGGACATCAGTCTAGAAAACCTTCAAGAATCTGACCTTGAGACACCAAACACAGGTAAAGGGGTGTGTCAGACTGAGGAGAAGACTACCTTCAGTCTAATGTATCTCCAAATTTAAGTTATTTGGAATGTGTTTTTGTTGTGTGGTCCAGATACTGACTTTGAGGTCCTGAGGAGAGACCTGGGAGCTGACTTAAGTAGAGATTGTGTGATTGAACTGAGGAGCATTGGACAGACTGACACAGGAGCACATGCATCACTACCACATACACATGTTGCACCTGGTAAGATCCACATCTTCATTTGCAAGGAATGTCATTAAAAGAAAAAGTTGCATACAAATATCACAATACCCAAAGGAGCCAAATCTATTACCCTGTTAAAATCTATATCTTGTTGAAATGTTTAGCGCACAGTATGAATCAAATCTGTAAGCCTACTCCTTGCTGGCTAAATAAAGCCTAATTTTCTCCTGGCGCTTTCTCACTCCCAGAACAGTTTTGATAATAGTGTAAATTATTCAGAGCTCCTGACTAATTGACTGAGTCTGTGCATGGAAGCAATAGTTTTGACTTCAGTTTGCACATTTTGTATTTTAAAATCCTGTCATACAGCAGTGCAAAAAGTGTGCTGTAATACTGCTGATATCTAGCTGATATCTTGTCTGTGTGTGTGTGTGTGTGTGTGTGCATAATAGCTGAGCTCTCTGTGGATGCAGTCCAGTCACTGCTAAGCTCCTCTTGGCTCCTCCTCCATCATTTTCCAAGTCCTTCCCTGTACCCACACCTGTGCTCACTGCTTGCCCAGTTACTTGGTCAGTCCGATCCAGTCACCACAGCTATGCTCCATGCCCAGTCACTGGGTGTGTCAACTCGCCATCATATAACACGCCACCTGGCTAATCGCCTTAGGTATGTCAAACATGTAGCCTTAATGTTTTTGTTTGTGTTTATTGCTAATATTTCATTTTACTGCTCAACCTACTGATACTATTTTACAGTGCCCGGGTCAGTTATTTTAATTTTTATGAAGTTAACCTCTGTGCGTATTGATTTTGAATGTGTAGTCATGTTTTGGTGTGGGTTTTTTTTTTTTTTGTTTGTTTGGGGGGTTTTTTGCTTCATTTAGCATGGTAAAGCACTTTTCAAATTGTGCACAGCACTATTCTGTAAATTCACTGCAGTTCAGAGGGAAGTATGATTCAGAAGACCTACTGTTGAAATTCAGTTGAAATTCCTTTCAGAATCAGCTTTGCAGTAAAACTTCCTCCTCGTTCTCAGGAAACTGAAGAAGTCCAGTGGAGATACAGCAGAGAGTCTGAGTGAGTTGACCCTGGAGGAATCTTCCACAAAGCTGCAGACAAAAACCTTCTCAGCACTTGAGAGCATCTACTCCTTCACCCCAACACAGCCAGCACAGTTCCCTGTAACCCACTGTCATGAGTTCACCCAGCAGCTCAAAGACCTGCCAGCAGGTAAACACATTTCTTGTAATCTAATGAAAATTGCCTCACTTATTTACTTTTGATTCTATACCCTTGCTAGTAATAATTTGGTGAATGTATCATTCTGAAATTAGTTCTTTTATGTTCCTGCAGGTTTAACTGTGTGTTTGCTCTCTCTTGTGGGGGTGTGTCCTGGAGAAATTGGCAGTACCATTCTTCTCACACGACTAGAGCATGACTGTGCTCCTATCACCATAAGGATCCCAACCCGACACAAAGATGTAAGGGCAACTTTCTCCTTACAAGAGGAGATTGCTGCAGAGGACACATGGCTTTTTTGTTGTCAGTTTCTCCTTTTACCTTTTCATCCCTATTATACAGACTATTAACACATTTAAAGGTATTGCATGTTGAAAATAAAGGCCCAGTAAAATGGCAACATCCTTAAAATGTTTAATTTATACAGTTTTACAACAAACATCGGATATTTTCTCTTTGTATATTTAAACCAATATACTTTTGTAGTTATTCAGGGTACACAATACTATTTAGTGTTTAACCGAGCATGAGCAAATGCATATAATACTGGCCATACGGATGTCCTTTTGTAGTTTCTAGTGACATACTCCTGTCTATTACTGTGCATCATTTTAACCCCTTTTACCGTGTTCAGCAATGGTCTAGATCCCCACAGTAAAGGTAGTGAGCAGATATTTGGGTGGTGTATCATTCTCAGCAAACTAGTGATACTGACATGGTTGTGGAATGTGTGCTGGGTCACACGTGGCAGCGGTGCTATAGTTTAAAACCTGACCACTGATGACGGCACAGAGGGTGACTACTATAAACTGTGCAGGAACAAATTAACTTTAATTATTTACTTTATTGCACATCAGACCTTTTCATTATAAAGTTGACAGTTAGTGGACAGTGTTTTTAAAAACTCCAGCAGCACTGTGTGACCCACTTTGCAGAATACATACACTAACATGTCTCTACCATGTCCGCTTTACTGCTGTGCTGAGATCAATCCACCACCTGGTGGTCCAGTGAGCGTTCTGACCGTTGCAAAATATGTAATTGGGCTAACAAATTGAGTAACAGATGGAGTAGTGTATCACCTGTAAACTAAAAAGTAAAGGTGTCTGGTAAGTGGCACTGATCAAATGGGTAATGAGTTAGGTGGGTATACCTAATAACATGGATCATCGGTGTATATTGAATATAAGTAAGTTATAAAATATATTGCTCAGTCCTATTTTTGTGTCTGTAGCGCTCAATGTCTGTGCTGCTGGAAGAGATGGAGGGAGTGTTGCAGGGACAAAAAGAAGTGAGTGGAGTGGCGGATAAAGTGCAGTGGTGGGAGGGCCGGAAGGCTCTGGATGCTCGAGTGCAGGTGAGGGGTAGACAAACTGTGGCTTTAGAAGCATGCTGAAAAGTAACTGACACTTTTAGGAAGGTTGAATGAAAAATGCAGTTGCCTGATGTTTCTTTCATTTCTGTCTTTCTGAATTTAGCCTTTTTTAGGTAGGTAGTGAAATGCTGCTGGCTTGCAGTTATTTGTGGCCTGTGTACATAGCCTGTGTTTCTCATTCTTGTTCACAGAAACTGCTAGAGGAAATGGAGGAGACTTTAGGAGTGTGGCGATCTTTACTTCTCCCATTGACCTCTGACCCTGAGTTGTCCGCTCAGCTGAAATATCTCCAACCTTCAGTAGCGGGAACAAAGATCAATGTAGACATGCTAAAGGTCTGTGTCAGAGTCTGGAGATGATATCAGTATTGGTGACGTTACATTGGTGTGTCATGATGTCCTAGGTCTACACTTAGCATTGATGAAAATAACTCCTTGTGTAGGAAAAGTGTTTAACTGGTGTTCATTAAGTAAATGCTGACTATTTCCACTTTCAGTTCAACAGCCATTTACACAAACCTGAAACAAACACGAGTAAAAGTGCAGAATCTGTGTCACTGACCTGTTGTACTCATGTGAATCTTTTCTCTGATCATCAAGGACAACTGTAGTAGTGATACAATGCATCATCCTTAGTTTCATTTCTCATTCTTCTTGCTTTGCCTCCAGGTGGTTCTTTCTGCAGCTCCTCTGCTCTCCCTTACAGACCTGCATGCTTTAGCTGATGGTGCATGTCTGGAGGGAGATTTCCTGAAGCTGCTACAGAAGTGTGTGTCTGAACTGAAAGGAAGGGAGGAGCCTCAGGGACACACGGTCTTAATCTTGGACAAGGTTGTGGTTTAGACAGACTTCCATTGTAATCTCTGCCTGGCTAGTTGAACAATGAAGCATTTGTGGTGTAAATGATATATACTGTACACAATTTTGTCATGCTAAAGAGCTTCAGCTGATATCTAATGTTGGCAGATACATGCCATAAGGGATAAATAATGCTAAAATTGAGGCCATGTACTATTGTTCCGCAGAAGGCTTATATAAAATTTCTAAAGACTGTATGTGTATACTTTTGAGCAGTACCTTCAAAAGTTGCCATGGGAGAACATGCCTTGTCTGAAGCCTCGCTCTGTCACTCGTATGCCTTCTCTACATGCTGTACTGGGCCACAGTTATCTCCGAGAGGTACACAGACCCATACACCTCTCCTATTTACTAACATATTGGTTTTGGGTGATTTCTTGACTGTTAACTTGAGTATGTTTTCTCTCATTGCACAGGTGGATACAGACTGTGTGTTATCACGTGGCGTAGACCCCCAGCAGGTTTATTTTGTTCTAAACCCGGACAGGAACCTGCCTGAGACTGAAAAGCGTTTCAGAGATTGGTTTACTAGGTAAGTACTGAAAATAATACAGATGAGCCCCTCCCCATGGCATTTGATAAGTGGCTCTCTTTGTCCCTGTGTTTTAATCTGTAAATTTTTTTTTTTTTTTTTTTTTTTCTCTCTCTCTCTCTCTCTCTGGCTGTTCAGTGAGCAGGCATGGGACGGAGTGAGTGGTGCCTCTCCTGACCCTGATAAACTGCAAGAGGCTATAACCACCAAAGATTTGTATATGTGAGTGTGCTTTCCCAATTGAACAGTATCTATTACCCAGGAAAACATCATTACATTTCAAGCCAACAAACTGGCTCATACCTTGCCTCTTGGTTTTTTGTTTTTCTTCGTATTGAAGTTATGTAGGACATGGCGCAGGGGCACGTTTCCTTGATGCTCAGAGGGTTCTGAAGGGCCCAGTGCGAGCTGTGGCTTTGCTCTTTGGCTGCAGTAGTGCTGCACTCAGTGTGCAGGCCTGTCTTGAGGGAACTGGCATCATCCTCAACTACCTCATTGCTGGATGGTAATATTTATTTACACACATACACATAGTCATTAGCAGTCAGTCTTGAATGAATTCATTCAACAATATATGCGACTGTAGGTCCATGGCTTTTTTTTTTTTTTTTTCCTTAACTCATGATTTCAAATTATTCTATTTCAGATTATTTTATAGTAAGGTGTATCCCAACTAATTCCCAAAGAACCAGGTGCCATATTAAAGCTTCAGAATTGTATATTGTGTTATTAGCTTATTAACTTGTCCTGCTGAACAAATTAAACTAGGTGTAGTGGTGTAGCTTTGGTTAGTCATTGTAACTGTCTACATAATTCCTTGTGAGTTCATTCTGGGTTTTTTTTTTGTTTTGTTTTGTTTTGTTGTTTTTTTAGCCCATTAGTGCTTGGCAACTTGTGGGATGTGACCGATCGTGACATTGATCGATTCACCTCTGCCCTGTTAAAGTCTTGGCTCTCCAGTGGCTCAGGTTCTTCCCTACTCCAGCACCTTGTCCAATCACGTGATGCAACGCACCTCAAACACATGATTGGAGCTGCACCAATTGCATATGGCCTACCTGTGCACCTGCGCTAGTACAATTGTACAATTAACATTTGTACAATTGTACAGTCAAAATGTACAATTCAGTGATCTGAGTGAAGTGATATCTCTTTTATTTGTATATATATATA
>JBBIGA010000106.1:16258905-16277545 GCA_037576975.1 Alestes dentex | reverse complement strand
TAAAATAATAAATAAAAATAGAGATAAGAAATAAGTACAAGTAACTTATGTACGTCTAAGTACAATTTAAGAACCTACCAAGGTGTTGGATGGGGTTGAGGTCAGTACTCTGTGGGGGGCAGTCAAGTTCTTCCACACCAAACTCCTCCAACCATGGACTTTACTTTGTGCACTGTGGCACAGTCATGCTGGAATAGTAAAGTTCCTTCCCCAAACTGTGTCCTCAAAGTTGGAAACATGGCGTTGTCCAAAATGTCTTGATATGATGAAGCATTAAGATTGCCCTTCACTGGAAGTAAGGGGCCATCTGAATAAAATAATTCAGTGTGTCCCAATACTTTTGTCCATATAGTGTCATTATAAGGGAAAAGAGGTCTAAGACTGCTATGGGGGAGGAGTAATAGTCATGTTCGGTACCTGACCTGATGGGTGTTTCAGTCCGAACACCAAATACATCATTAGTTTTTTAAGCTAAGCCAGTTTGAGAAAGTGAATTGTCAGTTGACTTATCAGTGCTTCTACCTTTCAATTTGTATGATATGCTTATATCATATTTATTTATTCACTATAATAAAGATGTTAATTTGACCATGTGTCATTCGTAACTTTCAACATTTTCTTCCTTTTGCTCTATAGGAAACAGAGTTCCTGTCATCGTCTATAGCGCAGTTAAAAGTGGTCCAAACAAAATATGTAGAAGCCAAGGACAGCCTAAATGTTCTCAAAAAAAGCAATGAAGGTAAGGCTGTATAATCTAGGTGGATGCATTATTCTTATTCTTTGTGTCACAGTTTTCTGACCCTGGTCCTGGAGTGCCCCTGCCCTGCATGATTTAGATTTTTTTTTTTTTTTGTATTCTGGAGTTCTGCTTCAACTCCAGGAACACTTGTTAATTAGCTGATTAATTGCATCAGGTGTGTTGGAGCAGGGATAGGGAGGCATTTTGCAGAGCATGATTTCTCTATGTAACCAGATAACTACAGCCCAAGGACAGGTCTGTCCAAAGGGAAAAAGGCTATAGGCCAATCTTATTGGACGTTGCTCAGCTTTGGGCTCGTGTTATCTGGCTAAGTGCATTGTGAAATACCACACAGGCCCAGGATAGAGAACCGCAATCATCCAACATCTGTGTTGCTATTTGAAACATATTCTTTATTTCTCCTTGCTTTTCTCAGGAAAACAGTTACTTGTCCCTCTTACCAGCTCTGTATCCTTTCACCAGCTGAGTCACTTCCAGATTGGTGGTTCCATGTCATGTTGTCACCTCTTAAAAACTGTGTGTGTGTGTGTGTGTGTGTGTGTGTGTGTGTGTGTGTGTGTGTGAGAGAGAGACATTGAGAGAGATTTTCTTTTTACCGTTGTTGTTTTCTTTAAACTAACCTACTTAGATGTATGTTCCTGGAACTCTGAACGATGTAGAACATGTATTGGTAGATGTGGGAACGGGTTACTTTGTAGAAAAGGTGAGTGAGAGCAAGACTTATCGTCTTAAGATGTAAAATTTGGATGGAGACAACTCAAGCGAGCTGCCTTTTTTTTCAGAATGTGGAGGACAGTAAAGAATTCTTTAAACGCAAAATCGACTTCCTCACAAAACAGATTGAGAAGATTCAGCCTGCTCTTCAAGAAAAACATGCAATGAAGCAAGGTGATTCTCTTGATTCAGCTAATTCACTTTTTACTTACTGCCTTGCCACTGTATTTCCAACAAAAACAGTAGGACCCTCTGAGTCTTTCTCATATGTTTTGACATTTGCTCATTTCTCTTTCTCACAGCTGTGGTTGAAGTCATGAACATGAAGCTACAGCAGCTACACAGCCAACAGACGTCACAGTCCAGCACCACCAAGGCCTAAACACACAGTCTAATGTGCATGTAAACACATTCTGATACTCTGTAATATAATCCAAGGGGACTTTGCAGACCACTATTTGGGTGTAAATGTTGTCCTTTGGTATTCACCATGATTTTTGCAGCTGTAGTTCAACATTATGGCTATTAAACTGTTGTCTAGTTTCACACATTACTGTGAATACAAATGTTTTCCCAGGATGCTGTTTGATGTTGCGTTCAATTTTAAAAGGTAATGTTCCAGTTGTTTCCCTCAAGCACCACTAGGCATTAATTATTACACCTCTATGGCCTGCTTTAAAAGACCTATCAGCTAAAACTATCAGCAGCTGCATACAATGAGTAGTTTGATTCTGAAACATGGTCTGATACAGGAAGAGTTACTCTAAGATCAGCTGTTACATACTGATTTCTAAAAATGTATGTATGAATAAAAGAGCCACTCAGCAAATGTGGTTGGAAGATCTTCATTTGATCTTCTTTATTTGTCACATGCATAGTCATACAAGTGCAACACACAGTGAAATGTATCCTGAACTGCTCCTTTTTGACTGTGCAGACATTATAAACAATAAGTAAAATTTAAATTAAAAATCTGGAATTTTCTGAAACACAAATCAAAACAAAGAAATTAGTACAAGTAAAGTAGATATAAGTATAAATGTAAGTACAATTTAAAATTTTTAAAACACAAATCTAAAAGGAATTAACAAGGAGCACCACGAGTTAGAACATGTGTTTTCTCACATGCTTCCATTCATTCCTTATCTGTGAGTATGACAAAAGAGGCTAAATGTGAAAATGTGGCAGTATGTCTTTAAGAGTGAGACTGCTGTTTTTAGAGCAGTTTTGCTTTTCAGCAAGGTAAAGCTAGGCAGTATATACACAGGGGAAGTCCTGTCCTTAATCAGCAGTACTTGTAATATCCTCAGACCAGCTCCCAGGCTGTATCGCTAACACCAGCTTTAGAGGTGATGAGCTAAAAAAGCTGTCAAGACACGGGGCAATTTCAATGTGTAGAAGTGAAAGCAGAAACATCCAGAAGCATTTCTTCTCTCCTGAAATGTTCTCTGTTCTTGCTGTTCAGAGTAAGATCTGATAAACAGCTTGTCTACAAGTGCATCGAGTCAGGAGTACTATTGCTCTGAGACTTTTGATGCACTCTGATCAGATACACTGAAAAACAAATTCAAATTAGCAGAAATTAGTAATTGTATGCTATCAAATTGTCTTCACTGTTTTTATTTTTGAAACAGTCATAAGAAATGATCTGCTTTTTGTGTGCCGCTGCCTAAACTGAGGATTCTCTGGCCCTCTTTAGAAATCAGCAGCACCCCGGTTATTAAAAATAAACACAGCAATGTTTCTGAAACATAATTTAGCCACGCTTTTATTGTATCATTACATCAGATACTATGTTTCCCTATCTGGGAACCTTTTCCACAGGCAAGGTTGTCTAGACTCTTCAATGGTCCATGTACTTTTGTCTGAAAAAAATGAAGCAAGGACCTCATTTATCCCAAGTGGAAATTCTTGTGCCATTAGAATGTTCAATGCAACAAGTTAAAATAAAAGAAAATAGATAACAACGGTTCAACACAATGACAAGAACATGAGTGTACCAAATAACACTAACACTGCAGTGTGCAAAGGTTTTGTGTGCTGTACCAGCAGTGCAAAAAGTGTACGAAAGTGGTTTGGTGTTAATGCAATAAAGATAAATGAGTTCAAGAGTTGTATTTGTCACATGCAGTACAACATAAAGTGAAATGCTTTTCTGGCAATACCCACTGGCTGTGCTACACAGAATCGACCATATCAATCTAACAAAACAAATATAATTAAAGAAGTAAGAATTTTTTATCAACTTGTGCAAAAACCTGCAAGAGTTGCAGGGAGGGAGAAAGGAAGGGAGAGTGTGTGCTGTTCGTTTTTGTGTTGAGGTTGAGAAGTTTAATCGCTTGTGGATAGAAACGTCTCCTGAAGCGTTCCGTTTTCGCCTTTATCTAATAAAATGCAATACAGTTGCAGGGAGTTTTACTGTCACTTGTTTTTACAGTAAAAGAGACGTGGACCTTCTAAACTAACTTCACTGATGGCGGTTCGGAGGCTGCGTGCGTTATTCGCTGTGTCATGATTGGCGGTTGCCTGGCTGCAGTCGCTGCTGTGCGTCCGTTGCTATGCGGAGCGCGCCCCTGGTTGCTATGCGGCGTGTTGCACACTGTTGCCGGGGAGGAGAGCTGAGGGGTGGGGGTCGCTCACATGCTGATGAGAGGTCCGAATCAGTTCACCGAGTCGATTCTTTTAAAGTGTTCGTTTAAATGAATCCAACATTAATCAGCGATTTGATTCAATTCACTTCACTTCAGTGAGTCTCTTTTGGCGTTCATTTATTCATACGCAGTTTTATCAAATCATTTACAATACAGAATGCTGTGAAATAACACTGAGTACAACATTAACCAACCTAACCTGTGCATTATACACTATTTTGTATACTATGTTTCGTATCCTTCCTAATTGTATATGCAGATGCATGCACATAATTATCTAAGCTTATACAACACACAAATAGCAGAACAGGAACAAATATATTTGAAAATCTAGTCGTAGGAAAATCTGAATGCCCTACAGAGGAGTTGGTTAATCCCTGCCTCCATATACACCAGTATTCAGTTTAACATTCCTGAGTCTGGTGTACTTTATTCTGATGAATACCTGGGTCAGGCTGGAAATGTGCAAAATCGCTGCTAAACCACAGGAAATCAAAATCAGAATCAGAAAACTTTATTGATCACGGAGGAAATTGTTTATGACTGCAAAGACTCACAGAGACAAGAAAAACTGAAATATGAAATACATTATGATATATACACAAATGCTGGGGAATAAATACTATAGATAAGTAACACAGTAGTAGTGATAACACATAAGTAGTGATATTCACATGGTAAGACTTCCACTTTCTGGTGCTCCAGATTAGGGGACGTCACAGTGGATCAACTGTCTCCATTTCCTTCTGTCCTCTGTGTCTTCTTCTCTCACACCAACTGCCTGCATGTCTTCCCTAACCAGATCCATGAATCTCCAACTAGGCCTTCCTCCTCTCCTCTTCCCTGTAGCTCCATCCTTAGCATCCTTCTCCCAACTCACTCACAGTCTCTCCTCAGCATCTCTCTCCCAACACACTCAGAGTGTCTCCTCAGCATCCTCTTCCCAACACACTCAGAGTCTCTCCTCAGCATCCTCTTCCCAACACACTTAGAGTCTCTCCTCAGCACACGTCCACACCAACACAATCTCACCTCTGACATTTCCCCCAAAAGGTCCAACCCAAGCTGTTTCTCACCTTATATTATACTGTACATCAGCAATCATTTGTCATACACTATTTTGATGTTTTACATCCATACTTATGCTGCTTTCCCCTTTACCTGCATTTTCTTTGTATTACCTGCTACAAATGGAAAGAGGTCACAAGAATTCCTTTGTGCGAAAGTATGATGACAATAAAAATCTCATATTCTTCTTAACAGCAGAACAGAAACAAATATACTTAAAAAATGTAGGCATAGGAAAATCGGAATGCCCTACAAGCAAGGTGGTTAATCACTGCCTCCATAAACACCACTCTTCAGTTTAACAGGCATGCCCGAGCCTGATGTACTTTATTCTGGTGAATACTGGAGTCAGACTGGAAATGTGCAAAATCACAGATAAACAACAGGAAGTGATCCACCATCTATCAGCAAGCGTCTACAGAAAAAAAAATAAAACGAAGTAAAAGAGATTGTTCTTGTTATGATTTTGTAACAGTTTTATTGAATTTTATAATGTGTATTATTTTTTTAAGTAATCAGAAGTCGTCTTGTGGCAATCATTATCATTTCCGACAGGATCAATTAAGTTTCCTGATTCTAATTCTGATGGGCAATTCAGTTCAAAACAAACCGACTCATTCGAAATTGTTTGAATCAAATAAAGAGTCGGTTCAGAAGAGCGATTCATTCACTCCTCTCTGGTCGCAGTGTGTGTCGGGATGGTGGCGGAGCGACGAGTCTGTTAGAGCCGCCCGGTGGTCTCGAGGGTCTCGTTGCTGCTTCTGTTTTAAGCTGATTTTGGATCTGAGAGGAGAAACAACACTGCGATTAAATAATCAGGCGTAACGTGTGGGTCTAGAGCTGTGTTTCAGATCTGTTCGCAGGAACTAAAGACTAACTGACGCAAACTAGTCCGAGCGAGCTTGTTGCATTCAACCGGCGAGGAGAGGAGCAGGGAGGGAGAGAGACGAGACCGGACTGGACCGGCCAAGGCGGCGCTACAGGCGGCCGATGACTTCAGAGAACAGTGGATCACTACAGCAGACGGAGCGGGGCGAGTCCAGATCGGTGGTCCGAGATAAGGAGAACGGAGCAGCTGAAGCCAGGGAGGACCGAGGCAGCATGGTGAGTCTGGGCCTGAAGTGGGTGTGCTGAATCGGCACTATGCGCCTACCACGAACGCCCACCCTTCCTACCAACACCACGACCACCCTTCCTCCCCCTCCGCCGCGACATGAGGGAGGCTAGTTAGCCTACTAGAACAACATCATAAATAGTCTCTGTCTAACAGTGACTAAGCTGTACACTAAGGTTATTTATCTCCGTAGAGTCTTTCTTTCTGGTGCAGCTGGTGGCCTAGTGGGAGTTAGGGAGTTGCCCCTGCGATCAGAAGGTCGTGGGTTCGAATCCCAGGAGTGCTCGTGGCACCACTGTGGTACCCTTCAGCAAGGTACCATCTCCACACACTGCTGCCCACTGCTTAAATGCAGAGAAATAACTTCGCACTGTTCACGCTGTGTGCGCTGCCCTGTGCTGTGGTGTGTTCACACGTGACTATAAGGGGACACTTTACTTTCTCTCTGGGTCAGCCAGAGGAGGATGGGATCCCCTTTTGAGTCTTGGTTCCTCCGGGTTTAGGGAGCTTTTTTTCCTCCCCTGTTGCTCACTAGGGGCTCGGACCTGGACTGTGTAGAGCTGCTTTGTGAGAACATTGGTTGTAAAAAGCACAGTATAAATAAAATTGAATTAAATTGAGCTTTTGGAAGAAACACTTAAAGAGGTCGGTGTGTCGGTGGTCAGACGTGTTTGCAGTGAAAGACCCACCGGCAAATGTGGTGTAACGGATAAAGTGCTGTTACTCGATATGGCTAACGGTTAGACACCAGACCGCCCACTCTGGCTGGAGGTTAGAGCAACAGACAGCCTGGTTAACTCTCTTGGCTACCACAAACAAACCCAGTCACTCTGATCATGCTGCTGAACCCTGTCTGAGCCGGACATTTAATGCCCAGGTCTATTAAAACACAACTTTCTTAACCTCACCCTGTTTAGTAACATTAGTAAATGAAAAAAGAAATGTAAATGTAAACATCTGTAGGGGAAAGGCATGTTGTTTTTGACTTTGTCGTTAGCTTGTTGACCTTACCAATCACTCTTGAGATGATTCAGCCTCTTTATGTGTAGTGTGGTGTAACTGCCATGTATCAGCCTGCTGTTGTGAAGAAAGGTAGATCGTATTCTTGATTCCTTCGTTTGATGTGAGTTGACCCCAAAATAGCTGCCTTAGTTGTGGAGGATTAAAATATGGCCCAGAGTGAGGAGTCGCCCTGCTGCCTGTTAGGCTCGTGTTTTGTGGGCCGTGTTCTTCTTCCTCAGTGAGGGGGGGAAACCTGTTGAAATGATTTTCACAATGTGTGAAGACATTCTGCTTTGTTTGCATGTTGATGAGCAGTGCCACCCACGAGTTTACATGTTTGACATATCATCTTAAAAGCATTTTAATGAGGTTGTGAGTTGTTGACTTTACAAGCAATGCTATGTTATGATTAGCACCATTTATAGAGAAATGTTTTTTGCATTATACTTACTCTGTCCATTTTATCAGCTGCACCATATAAGTGCACTTCGTACTTTACAATCACAGAGTAGTCTGTCTGTTTCTCCATCATTTGTTATCCACCTTTACCCAGTTTATCAATGGGTCATGGATTATTCTCAGCACAGTAACGACACTGACATGGTTGGGACATGGTGGTGTTTGTGGATCACACACAGCTGTGGTGCTGGAGTTTTAAAATACGGTGTCCACTTACTGTCCTCTCTATTAGATATGTCTAACCAATTGGTTAATCTTGCATCTGTAAAGTTATTAATGATGGTTCATCTGAAGCTAAGCAGTTTGTGTTAGTTCTGTAGTCCTTTTTTATTGGTCAGTTTCTGGCCACAGGATACTGCTGGCTTTGTTTGGTGGATCGTTCTCGAACTAGCAGTGACACCGCATTTAATAAAGACTCCAGCGGCACGGCTGTGCGTGATCCACTCTGTGCAGTCTGTGTAATCTACCGTGTGCTTGTCACTTCTGACTGAGAATAATTCAACAACCAAACAATACCTGCTTGCTCTTGGTCCTGGGGGGGGGGGGGGGTCCTGACCATGGGCTAATGTGTTAAAGGGGCCTATTAAATGATGTCAGAAACAGATGGACTGACCTATAATTGTAGACTCTAAAGAACGCCTCTATGGTGTTGCTGTGATGCTGATCAAATGGACAATAAATGTAGATGCAATGTAGGTGTACCTAATAAAGTGTCTCAACAGTGTATTCAAGTATCCAAGACATGCATGTAGATACCACTTACCACTTCCGATATCAGCTTTTTAAAGCTACACCCATTTTT
The DNA here is from genome assembly GCA_037576975.1 of Alestes dentex. NCBI lineage: Eukaryota > Metazoa > Chordata > Actinopteri > Characiformes > Alestidae > Alestes > Alestes dentex. Next base: position 16,268,975 of record JBBIGA010000106.1, on the reverse strand, counting down.
GACACAAGTATTCAGTTGTGCACACAATTTAGTTTGTGTAATCGCCACGTAAACCCTTCGTCTATGGAAAGGAACACTCTGAAGCAACCATACATGAGGGTAAGGTCACCATGCCCAAGTGGTGGCTAGAGGCTTATAAAATCATAATGGGTTATAAAGCCTCTCAACCTTGAGATGTATTTTCTGGATGTGATGGAGCACTATCCAGTACCTTTGTAAATCATAACACTAAATGAAGGGTTTATTTCTTGGCTGTAGCATCCTACAAAATGGGACAGACTTCAGTGACGTAATGGCTGAGACACGCAGTCTGCCATGGCTGCATCCTTGATTTTCAGACACGGCTATAGCGTATCAGGCTCCGCAGCAGCTGAGTCAGTCAGGTGTTGAACACAAATCTGTAATCATTAGAATCCACAAGAAAATTAAGCAGAAGAACTAATCAAATAACTTCAGTATGAATGTTTGATATTTTGTGTTAGAGCAGCAATTCCTAATACTTGAGTCAGAGTTAACATGGGTCTGCATTTTTTTTGTTTGTTTATTTTTCTTGGCTCTCAACACAGCTGAGTCAATTAATCAGCTCCTTATCAAGTGCATCAAAACTTTAAAACGTTTGAAATTGATCAGGCAACACACTAAATGTGCATTACCACAGGGCTGAAGATTGAGAAACTGTAGATTTGGGGAAACCCAACTTCTGCAATGCTGTGGCCCTTCAGAGTGTCTGAATTTGGGCTAAAAATGAGCTACATAAGTTTGTACATAAGTTTATTCATATGTTTGTACGCAGAGAATAATGACCAAAGCTATCTTATTTAGCTATCTTATCTGTACGGCTTAGAGCAACATTTGTGAGTTCAGTGTGCACTGACATTGGGGGCTTTTTTCGTGTAATGGCCTTCATGTGCTGCTAGTGAGCAGATGCACTCGAATTAGAGCTTACAACATGGTGGGGGCGATGACTTGGTGAAACGCATAATGCTGGTTTGTGGGGATTCATGCATCCATCGAAACATTTTGGTGATGTTCATTAAGAGCTTCACCACTGTGTATTTACACACTTGGTACAGTGCGTGCACAACTTTAGGACACCTGTTGAAAGTCAGTTATAAACCATTGTCCGACCAAAGATGGCACTGTAACTGTTCGCTAAACTATTATAGTAATTGAAGAGGCACAGCATTAACCTCTATTTAATGTTTTTATTTATTTTGTTTTTGTTTTTAAAAAACTTCCACTCTTTTGTTCGGTTTTATATCGACCGTGCTTCGTTATGTAGCTATTTTTCCTCTCGCCATGTGCTCGGCAGTGAATCATGGGGTCGTCCCGGTTCCGGTTGTACTGGAGATGATGGACGTGGTCCAACTCCAATGAGGGAGCGTGCTTTGCGTGACGCAGGTTTGGTAAGTTCTGTCTAGACGAATCTATGAATGGGAGGCGGGGTTATTCAAAGCGTGCCGTCGCATGTGACTAATAAAGAGGCGGGGCTAAGAGGAACTCCGCAGCCAATCAGAGGCGCGTCTCTGCAAAAGCCCTGTGCCATGCTGGTGCAGGGGAGCCGTCTGTGAACTCTTTACAACTGCACCGCGTTCCTGATCGGGAAAAATAAAACTAAAATAAGGTTAATCTGGGGACTTCTTCTCACAAACTAGATTCATTTGTTGACGGAGCGTGTGGTGAGTGGTAGCGTCGCTGGGAAGAGGATCATGCTGTTGTTCGTGGAGGTGAGTTTTAATGGGTTTTCAGAAGAGACACGGCGTGACTTGGATTTGACTTAGCCTCGAGTTTAGCCTCGTGGAGGCCTGGCTGTGTGTCGATCCAGAACTGCTCTAAGTTTCACGGTTAATTTGGTTTGGTTGTTGGTGTTTGGTAATTATTACCCGTGTAGAACAGTGAGGTTGTGAGTGCAGCATGTTTTTTTCCCTCAAAGGCTGAGTACTTCTGCTTCGTGTGCAGAACGACAAGGCCACGTGAAAGAGACTAGCTGGCCTTGAAGGCCGGCGTGTCCTCTTTATATTTGGTTACTCTAACGGAAAGGTTAAGATAACATTTTGGGTTATTTGTATTAAGCGTTACACGAAATAAATTAGTCTTACAAATTCCTTCACAGTAGTATGAAAATAGCTTAGATCAGTTTAAATCCAATAAGGTGGCGGTCAGAGCAGTCAGGGGACGTTTTTAGATGCAGGTTTGTAGCGCGCTGGCAGGCGATCTCGGCCGGCATTACAGGAGCTGCTGGAGGCTGATCAGATTATGCGTGTGAAAGGCTATTTTGGATCACATGTAGATGTAGACAGGCTCATAAGCAGACCCGTGAATGAACATAAGCTCCAGTAGTGCAGCCAGACTGCGGTCAAAGGTGAAACCGGAGCGGAGTGTTGGCCGAAATAACGATAACGAGTTTGCACACGTATTCCATGCCAAAGGTATAGAAGGTACAACCCGTTATCGGAGAGAACCGGTCAAAGCCTGTGGCTTTTTAAAGAGCTTTAACGGTGTGTCTGTGTGCCCGTTCTTCATTGAAAACGGCCTGAACATTTTTTTAAATCCACAGTCATGTTCACAGAGCAGTAGAAGTTCACATTTCCTATTTGAGTTTCTGCTGCACTACTCTACTCTTCTTTCACACTTCCTAACTTTCACATAACTCGGAAATTCCACTGTGTAGCAAGCCCATTTTGTTAAACAGGCCACTTTCACATTCAGCTTCTTGCCTGCCTATTCGGTGGAATTGTAGCAGCTGTTTTTTTTGTGTTGTTGAGACGTTTGCGTAGTTAAGGACGTTGTTAAAAAAATTTTTATTTAGATTTATGCGTTTAGGAGTTCATGTTTTTGCAGACCAGTGACTTCACAGTCAAAAGGTGGTAGGTAAGAAACTCCTATTGGGTCACCTATGTAACTCACTTATTTCTTGTCTTGTTTTCAAGGTGACCACAAAGGGGGCTGGTCTGAATCCCAATGCCAAAGTCTGGCAGGAGGTCTCTGCCCCTCCTACCCACAACCCACAGGAGGGAATGGAGAGCCCTGATTGGCCACAGGAAGACCACACCCCCACTGAGCAGCCAGAAGGTACAGCTAGTGACTGGCAAAGGTGTCAGTGGTATAGTCATTGAAATTAAGTGCTTTCCATGGGTGTAAGCGGAGTCATTTATCTGGGGGTGGGGGTTGGGCTTATGGAGTCTTGTTTTATTCTTATTGTGAAGGGGGTTGAGTAGTTTTAAAGTGATGGCTGCTGTTAGAACAGTGATCTAAACAAAACACCAACTCATTTCCCTGGGTAGTCAAGCTTTGGAAAGGCCATGATGTGTCATGCATTTTTATAGCTTTTTTCCCTATCCTGTCTTCTTGTATTTAGGCTATAAGGCATATAACACTGGCTGTGGTGACTTGGAGTCAGTCCCGCCCATAGAGGGTGGTTTGCTAAATGGGATAAATGCAGCAGATGTCATCTACCCAATGTTTGAACCAGGTGAGTTTTAACCGATACACTTATGCTTACTCACTTTGTAATTGTGAGTACAAACAAGTGAATAGATATACTGCAAGACTTGGTGTGAATGTGTATGTTTGTGCACAGTGGAGGGGGAGGTGACTGAGGAGATGCAGCCCCTTTCTGAAGAGAGTCTGAGGGAATCGCTAAAAAAGCAATTGGAGTTCTGCTTCTCAAGGTAAGGACACTCACCTAATCCTTCACATTCTTCATACACCTGAAGTTGCATAGCTGGTTTAATGTTCACTGTTTTGCCCAAAGATGGTAATTGTTTTTGTGTGTTTAGGGAGAACCTCTCTAAAGACCTGTACCTGATGTCTCAGATGGACAGTGATCAGTTTGTGCCTATCTGGACGATAGCCAGCATGGAGGGCATTAAACTACTGACCACTGATATGGATCTGATTTTGGAGGTGCTGCGAGGTAAAACATGCAAATGTCAGATTCACATAGCCTATTCGCGTTGTGGTTGTCGACCATATAAGCCTCAAGTAAAAAAAGCATGCATGTGTCACTTAATTCAATATTATGTATGAATGAACATATCTTCTGTACTTCGTCTTGCCCGTGTGTTCTTATGTTGGTGTTTTCTGTTCCCTGATGTACTTCATAGCTTCTCCCATGGTGCAAGTGGATGAAAAGGGCGAGAAGGTTCGGCCCAATCACAAGCGTTGCATTATCATTCTTCGAGAAGTACCTGAGACCACTCCTGGGGAGGTGGGCACTCACTTTTCTTATCCACAAAACTTCAAAATAGACAGCATAATAAACATTGTTGGGCTGCTTAACAGTTTTTTGGGGGTTTTTTTTTTTGCATTTGTAGTCACAAATTGTGCAAGAGCAATGTGTTTTTATTGATTTGTTTGTTTTTCGGTCTCTTTCAGGAGGTGGAGGCACTGTTTAAAAATGAAAAGTGTCCACAGGTCATCAGTGTTGAATTTGCTCACAATAACAATTGGTACATCACATTCCAATCTGACACTGACGCCCAACAGGTACAGAACGAATTCACAATTAGACAAACGGGAATAAGATGGCCAAACATGTATTTATTGTAACATGTAACATTGTAATGCTTTAAGTCATTTAATTGTAATTCTTAATGACGTGGCTCTTCTATGTTTACACAGGCTTACAAGTATTTACGTGAGGAAGTGAAAACCTTTCAGGGAAAGCCGATCATGGTGAGTTTTGTGGTGCTCTTGCTGTAGGTCTGTCTGTTATAGCCGTATACACAATAGACAAGCATCACAGCAATGAAAGCTGTGATTTAGTAACTTTAGAGACCATTTAGGAATAACTTCACACAGTACATTAGACACAATGTTCACAATTAAAAAACAAATAATCCATGTTCTGGTATTATTCAGCTAATGTGTAGTTGGCAGTGACTTGAAATGCCACTTGAGCATTTCAGAAAAATGCAGGTTTTACTTCATTATAAAAACAAGTTTGCCTTTTCTGGGTGAAGTATTTCTGTAACCATTTAATACTAACACTAAGTTTTTTAAAAAAAAGTGCTGTACTGTCCTTATCTAATAAAACAACTCTTCTTGCTCTTATGTAATCCATATTTGAGACAGAAACAGGAAGTACAAGTTAAAAGCTAACCGCTCACTAAAACTAGCTGATTACAAGGTAAAATGACGCTGCAGCTTCTTAAGCTGACCATGAATTCTTGGCAGAAGAATGCTTCTGCTTCTTGTTTCAAGGTTCTTTCCCATCCAAATGTGAAAAGGAAGGCCTATGTTCCTTCAGAGATTTGAAGAATGCGTTTTTGCATCACAATGCCTTAAGATGAGCCACAAAGGAAGGTGTAAATAGGCTGCTGGACTCTTCATGCTGTGGCAGTTGGAGACATGCAGTTGCCACATGCTTCTTTTATCAAGGCTTGTGGTAGCAGTTGTTTGAGTTAGATCAGGGATGTCAGGCTCTGGTCCTGGAGGGCTGGTGTCCAGCACAGTTTGATGGTTATCCTCCTCAAACACATTCACTAAACCTGACAATTAACTGGCAAGATGAACCAGGTTTCTGAGCAGGGAAATCACCAAAACATAACCCTCCAGGACTGGAGTTCGACACCCCTGAATAAGACTGTTCAAACTGCACAAAATGTGGGGGGGGGGAAATCAGATCACGTCAAAGTTTTCACACTGAGACTGTTTTTAGTCAGAGCCAATTTGGTTACCTAAATTTGTATAGTTTATATTAGTTATTTAATGTCAATTTCAAATTTCTACTTTCTAGAATTACCCAGGAAAGACTACCTTTCAGGAATACTAAACACGGCTAACACTAAAGGCAAGAGAGAAGTAGTTTAACCACTTTACTCAAAGCTGAATCGGCAAAATAGTGTCTTTATTTAGTAAGGAAGCCCCTACAGACAGCTCCTCTTATGTAGTTAATGCTCACAGTGAATTCATACCAGATACTTCTCGTCTGTGCAGTGTGTGTATTTTGGGAGATGAGCTGCGTTGCTCTTTTGTGATTTTACTTTTACATTTTAAATTTTGTATGTTTGTTTTAGATTTTATCAGTCGGATGTAAAGTAGTCTTTCTGCCCCGGTGATGATCAGTATCGCGCTTAGAAGGATCCAGAACCCTTGCTGCTGTAGAGATTTCACTTTTTTTTTTCTTCCTCCACTCTCTCTCAGCCTCCTCGCTCCTCTCTGTTTCTCTCTCCCTCTCCTCTCAGCACAAGTGGTTCTGCCCTAATGACCGTGAGATTATGAGATCTGAGGGGATTATGAAACACTTCGTTATAATCTTTTCATTTTGAAAAATTACCTGTCTGCTGTGTCATGTTTACCTTATCAGTAAATACACTCCCTGTTCTTCAGGCTCGTATCAAGGCCATAAACACCTTCTTTGCTAAGAACGGCTACGGTGCTGTGGACTCGACTGTATACACGGGTAGCCCTCAGTCGCAGTACTCGTCTCCAGTTTACCTGCAGCAAATGTACCAGCCTCCTCAGCAGTACCCAGTCTACAGTCTGCTGCCACAGGCATGGACCCCTTCACCCACGCCGTACTTCGAAACACCACTGGTAAGAAAAATATGCATACGAGGAAGTGTGTGTAAAGAGTGATGGTGCTTATTTACCTAACTAAACTAACAGTATTTTTGGACACTGTACAGTACTTTATTGGAGATGCTTATCTTTGTGGTCCATCTTGCAGATATATATGCTGAGATGCAGCACAGTCTATAGTAGTTTAAGCAATGCTGTGATGCAACGTGTGCCCCGCACACAGTCAGTGTCACAGCTGTGCTGAGAATGATCACTACTCATGTTCAATAGATGGAAACCCCCCCCCCCCCCAATCCCAGCAAGGTGTGGGATTGGAGAGTCTTGTAATTCAGGATGAGGCTGTTTAACTTTGCTCGTTCTGTGTGTATGACGTGTGTTTGTTTCTCCTCCATGCAGGCTCCATTTCCAAATAGTACGTTTGTTAATGGCTTCAGCACTGCAGGAAGCTACAAGACTGGCTCCTCTCCACTCAGCCTTACACGCCACTTTCCTCGCAACAGGTATGCTCCCATAAACATCTGAACAACTGAACTCACTCTCTCTACATCAGTGCTCTTTGCAGGACAGTAGCTAGACATTTGCACAGTACCACTGTAGGCTATTATTTTTGGGTGAGTCTTGGTTAAAACAGTACTAAATGTTTAAACGTAATTGGCAGATACTCGTTTAGAAACAGTCAGCCAGTAAAAAACTAAAACAAAATGGACAGATGGTTTTTACTAGAATAGATCCCTGAAAGATTTCCATTAAGGCAGGTGGTACCTCAGTTCAGAATTGAGAGGCATTATTTTATTTCAAGGATTTTTTTTATTTTCTTTATTTATTTATTTATTTATTTTTTTTAATATCCAAAACAGTTTCAGGTGAATGACACTTCGTACTAATCCTTAAGTGCTTTCTCAGCTAATTTATAATGCACTGGTGATGTTGCTGACCTTACCATTTCTGCTCTCCAGACTTCCACTTTATTCAAGAAAGAATGTAATCAATAACTTCAGGTAGACATTTTGCTGTATATTCCACCTTATTTCCATCTTCATAATCATCTTACCACTGTCACTTGCTGCCTTTCAAATGTGACATGTTTGCAGGCTTAATGCTTCAGCAAATATTGTTTAAACATTGGTTCAAAGATCCTGAGCCATGTTGTCACATCTCACATGTCTGTATTCAAGAGCTGTACAAAGTGATGCCCTTTGAACTTAAAATTTTTTACAATCGAATTGGGGTGGATAATAAGATCTAAAATTATCAAGATAATTTTTCACTTTTTGAAACAGTGACGATTAGCATGTCCTGGTAGCATGTCCAATTCCTTTAAGTAAAAATGTTTTGAATATATATTAACACTCTATGCCTCTTCTCTAACGTACCACCATGCTCATACACACACGTGATTGGATTTCTCACAGCAGTTATTTTCCTGTTTTTACAATCAGAAATGATAGTTATTTTGACCTTTTAAAATGATTTACAAGTTGATGCCTTTTTAAAGTTCCAAACACCGTGAAGTTTGTTAAACAATTCAAGATCTCTGATTGTACTTGACATACAATCACGAAATGAAACTTCTTGTGATGCCTGAAGCCTCCACTGTTGACCCAAACACATGGAATCTTTAATAAGGAAGAACCACCGGGCATGCTGTTTGAGTGCTGGGGGTAGATGTGAAGAATTAATCATCATATGTGTTTAAACACAACACCGATCCACTGGTTACATTTGTATGTAAGGACAGGTATTCAGACTATAAGTCTTGAAGGAACTTTTTTATAGTCCGGTTGTTGACGCTGGTAATGATTATGACACCGGAGTACTGCCCACCCCTACAGCTGGCATGAATGTGTTACTTCCCTTACATTTTATGGCCAGGCATAAAATGTGACAAAGGAATGGTCATTCTTGCGTAATGTTGTAGCATCTCTATTTCATTTACCTGCCATTAAACATACATTCACAATACCAATGACTCAATGGCCTGGCTTAAGAGTTGGGAGTAGTTTAGGTCAGTTTGAGTAGTGACAGCAGTTGAAAGACAGTAGACACACAAATCCAGGAGCTCTCAACGTGGTATAAATGAACAGTACCTGTTTGAGACCTGACTCATTGTTTTTCAGTTAAAGAATGTGTGTGCTTTTGATTTTGAATGCAAGGCAACTGAAGTTGGATTGTCTCTTGTTTATAGGAACCATGTAAAACCACAGTCCCGTGCTGATGGCGTCCCTCAGTCAGAGGGTCTTTCAGGCAACAGCACTCCCCAGACCCCCAGAACTCCGACAGCAGTGTCAAGCTCAGATTCCCAGTCACTCAGCTTGTGTGATGCTCCATCTTCCCCCAATGAGAACAACCACTCTGACCCAGGCAGCAATGGTCGAGCCAGGTCTGTCCTTAAACTACCAAGTGGTAGACTTTTTTTAGACTTCGTGTTTTCCAATATTTACATGTAATCAGGTAGCAATGAGTGTTTTAATTAGTAAGGTCAATACAATTTCAGTGAATCCAACGAAGACCTCAGATGTTACATACATAATGAAGTATATAAAAACTTTTTAGTAACTGTAAATAAAAGACAACCTATTTAAGAATGTGGACCCAGTGATGAGAAAATTGAGCGCACAGAGGGAGAACAGGTGTTGAGTCTGATTCTTTTTCTTTTCTGCTCTTCCATCTTCCTCTCATCTTTTCTCTCCTTTTCTCTCTTTTTGTCATTCTCACTCCTTTCCCAGTGAGCAATAAGATTATGAGATCTGAGGGTCAGACATGGAGGAGTTGTGCTGAAAATGGATGTGTTCAGTTACTTTGAGTGAAAGCTTAAGTAACCAATAACTGTTGGTATGGGTGTGTATTAACATCTTTTTCTGGTTTTAGGAGAGGAAGTTACCGTGGCATGAGGCGCAGGAGGGAAGATGAACGAATGGTAAGTCAGCATCTTCAGTTATGGTAGGAAAGCTAGGAAATACTAGTTTGTTTTTTTTTCTTTTAGACTCTGTGGGCTAAAGGATGATCTTTTCCTCTTCCTTTACAGAGGCCCCTCCCACTAACTGAGGTCAAAAGCCCACCCCCTAAATTTGACCTGGCAGCCTCCAACTTCCCACCGCTGCCTGGAGGAGTGGCTGGTCGGTTGCCAGGAGGCATGATCACATCAACTGAATCTGTTCTAGAGAATCGCATGGCTGATGTAGTGAAAGGCATTAGCAGGGACAAGGTATATTTTCCCATGTGAATGTATTATCACTTAATATCAACTAATAACTTCACATGTATGTGTGTGGCTAATTTTGTGTATTAATGCATTGCAGTTGGATGCCAGCAAACAAGATGTGAATAAGGATTCACGATCTCCTCAAGGGGAAGGACCTACTCCTGCCCCTACTGCAACGACACCCAAACCCACAGCTGTACCGCAGGACACGCCCGCCTCCAGGTAAATATGCTTACAGGGCCTGAAGACTCTATCTCTGTCTACTCCAGGGGTGTCAAACCTGTCCAGAAAGGGCCGCTGTGGGTGCAGGTTTTCGTTCCAACCAAGCAGGAGGCACACCTGA
>JBBIGA010000106.1:16244225-16258880 GCA_037576975.1 Alestes dentex | reverse complement strand
TCCACCTCTGTAATCAGTTGGTCTTGGTTTTCAGTTACTCAGGTGTGGCTTCTTCTTGGTTGGAACGAAAACCTGCAGCCACAGCGGCCCTTTCTGGACAGGTTTGACACCCCTGATCTACTCATTTGTAAAAGTTGTGGGTCCCGAGGACCCAGTAAACTTACGTTTTAAATGTTCTTTTCCTCAACACATCTAATTGAGCATGCAGCAAGCATGATACTGACCTAATTAGGTAGATCAGGTGTGTTTGGGAAGGGAACAGTTAGTAACGCTAGTACCATAGAGTGAAATGGTCTTTCAAGTTTTCATTACAATCTGACTTTCTCCCACAAGTTGGGCTCACTTGTGATTTATGGCACCTTAAGTGGTCTGTTTGTCACCCATAATCGTGACTCAGAGCTAACTTATCCAGTTTGATTCTCTTTAGTGTTGCACATCAAGTGAAGAGACCAGACAGCGAATCTAATACCTCGAAACACACAGTCCACAATCCTGCTGCAGTCACTGTTGCTCCTGCTCCTGTTCCTGCTCAGCCTGCACCTGCCCCTGCCCCCAAACCCGCTCCATCCAGTCAGTCTGCCTCCCCTAGCACACCTGTACAGGTAAGTTCATTTCTTTGTTTAGAAGGGACGCATTACACATTTTTTGCTTATTTTTTTGGCCCTATGAAGAGAGACTAAAGCGCATTGAGGGAGACCAGGTAGTGGGAGGGCACTTTTGGGAGTTCTTTTACTTTTTCTTCATTCTGTACACCCCTCCATTGGCTCCCCCTCCTTATTTCTTCCCCCTTCTCTCATTAGTCACTTCCACTCCTGTCCCTATGAGCGGTAAGATTATGAGATCTGAGGGTCGGACAATAATTGTGTTTAGAAAATGAATGCATCAGTTGTAGATTAACAACCTTGATATTCTACTTGTAGGAGCCTCGGAAGCTCAGTTACGCTGAGGTGTGTCAGAAGCCACCGAAAGACCCACCCACTGCGCCAGTACCAGCGCCATCTCCAAGCCCCACCCCTTCACCTACCACCAGCCAACCACTTCGTGAGCTTCGTGTAAACAAACCAGAAGGCCCCATCCCTCCTCAAAGCAGCCCTGGAGAGAAGGTGGAGAAAGGAGGCGAGAGCAGGCCTCCTCGTGAGCAAAACAACTATTCACGTGGTGGTGGGAGCAGGGGGATGGGATTTAAACTCAGAGAGCAGCAGAGACGGCCCCCTCAGGGCCGACGCCCCTCCCCTCAGGCAGGGTATAACAGACGCATCGAGAAAGAGCAAAATATTCCTCCAAGATCGCCAAAATAACATCACATAGGACGCCTTCCGACTCTCACACATTCTCAAAGATTTACGCATCTTAATATATATTATATGTAAAAAGAGTATATAAATACATATATAAAACTACATAATAACTGCACGGAGAGTTGCACTGCGTTGACAAAACGACTGACAGCTCTGGCCATCAAAACATGTGCTGCGACTGGGATGAAGTGAAAAACAAAGATGGGCGTGGACCCTCAGGACTTGAAAAATTTGCCATGGCACATGGTATTGTCTCTGTGACGCAGCAGTTCATTGCTGTGTGCGCGCGCTTGAGCTCATTTGGTGTTCGAGTGTTTACGGTCCTGGGCACCAGAGTACATTGCTGTATGGCTCTTACTCATACTTATGAGGGTACTTTATGAAGCACCACTGACAAGCCAGCACAGCTTCTCCATATGCAACAAGAGGAAGCCAGATGGTCCGACACTGCTGCTTCCCTAGTCCATAATGTGGGCGTGTGCGCGTCTGTCTGTCAAAAAAATGTACAAGTTATATTGTGTAAGAGAAAAGCAACAAATGAAATGAGTGTAATTGACAGAACTGAAGAATGATGATTTACTCAGGGGAGGTTGAACTGGAAGACTTTAGGATTCAGGGAAGAACTCTAAACCACCTGAAAAGAAAGATGTGTGTATTTGTGAAGTGGCTCAGCTTGCTTTGTACTTTTGTGGTGTCTGCTTTGTCATGTGCTGTTGAGTGTTAGCAGAGACTGGACTGGACCATGGAAAGGTGTGATGCTGACAAGAAAGACATGATGAAAGAATTCAGTTCGTTTTACAGTTAAGACAAAGTGATGGAATGTCTTCCCTGCGCTTGTCTTGAGTTTGAGCCGTGATTTTGTCTCAGTGTCTTACAAAGATCAGGTGTTTGCTGTGGTGATTTTGGGCTATGACTATATATATTGTTCTCTGCTGTAAAATAGTAAGAATGGAGATGGATAGTGAATTTGTCTGCTTTCATATCATGTATGTGCCCAGTATGCCAGTCTGTTGTCTTTTTCTTTCTTTCTTTTTTTTTTTAACAACGTAATATATGTGTAAATTACAGTATGCCTGTACTTTTCTGGTAAATGATTACCTGTGTGTGTAACATTGTAGCGCACCTGTGTGATTATGGTGTATCCTTCTGTGTCGGCCAGTCTTGAGGTTTAGGTAATGGATGAGGATAGCTCAGGACTTCAAGAGGAAATCATTGGTGTTTTGTATGTAAGTATGAGTGCATGTGTCTAATCATTTCGTCCAAGGATTCCTATCATAGCCTTTTCAACTCCAATGGTAACTGTTCATGGTTTCTTTACTTTGAGTTACTACAGTGTATTTGAATGTGGTCAAATGTTTCAGCAGTATCAAATGTTGCTCTTTTTCCCTGCCTTTTAAACAGATGTGTAATTAGCATTTTTTTCCCCATTGTTCTCATACATGTATAAATGGGTTGTGCACAAATCCAGACCAAAGTTGAATCAGCAGAGAGACAATCTCAGGAAGTGCTGTTTTACCCCAGTAACTCCTCCCATGCCCTAACCCTCGGCCCCTGGGCAGAGCATTTTGTTCAAGTGATTGATGCTTCTCACATGTTTAATAGAATGATGAGTAGGCAGAATCCTGAAGTGTGATCTGTGTGATTTTGAATGTTACAAAAAAAAAAGACTGATATGTAAACCTTTTGAAGGTGATTACATGTGTCCTAATAATTGGTTTGGTTTTTTTTTGTTTGTTTTTTTCCCCCATTGAGATTTGTAATATGAATTAAGCAGTTGAGGGGAAACGATCTTTGTTTTAGTATGTTTATTTATTGTTTCCCTTTAATACTTTGTCTGTTCTGTTTTGCTTTAAATAGTGGCATTAGGTCCTGTGCAAATGGATGCATGAGTGAGAGGCTTTTTTTTTCATCCCCCTTTTTCCTTTTGAGGGAAAGGGATGGGATAGTGTCAGTCACAAACCTTTGAGTATGTGCCACTAATTAAGAATAATCAAGGAGTCTGTTCATCATCTTTTTTTTTTTTCCTTTTTTTTTTTGTTTGATTTACAAGCAGCTTGTGGTATTGTAATATTAAATGCACTAATTTTGTTTAAACTCTTGTCATGTATACTGTGAGCTTTGTAGAAATACTTACCTAAGGAATTTCTAGTAGCGAGATTGCTAGTTGAATTTTTTTTTTTAATCTATTTTTCTTTTCCCCTCTCCTTTTGTAGTGTTTTCTTTTTTTTCTTTTTTTTTTTTTTCCCTTTTCTCCCCATGTTTTTGGGTTTTCTTTCCCTCAAGGCTTAAGTTTTTTTCTGGAAGGAGTGAATAGTACATGAGTGGGTAAAATGTTTTGGACACAAAGTTGTAGATGTCTAATAAGAACTGTTTAAGGAAAATGGTGAAAAAAAGAAAATAAATGATCATGTGCATCCGTTTGTTTGCATTTCTCCTGAAGGTAGAAAACAGTTCTTTAGCTCATACCATCATATTTGGAGTATGTGACCTGCTAGAAGAAGTTGGTTGGGCGGCCACCAAATGCGCAGTGACACAACAGAATGGGACATAATCTATGTAAATGAGTTGACATTATGTAAGGGGATGGGAGGAAATGAATCCCCTGATTTCACTATGCAGGAAGATGAGAACAACCAAGTGTTTGAAGCATTTATCTACCAAAGAGCTGGGTTGGAATATCGGATGCTTTTCTCCTGCTCTGTTTTCAGTTTGTATGTGTGCACTCTGAAATCAAGGCCTCTTCCCAAGCTCAATATGCATCTTAATCTGCTGGAATATAAACATATACTGATGGCAAGGGACAGTATCCCAGATTAAGGTTTATCCTAAACCAAAAAAAAATGAATAGTGATTCTCCAAAGACATTTCATCTTAAAGGCTGATTAATCCATGGTTTAAAAAGTGACTGGATGTTTTTGAACAAGGCCATGATAAAGTATCTACATACTTGAGTACATGAATTGTCCCAAATGTCCAGTACCTGTGGGAAGAGTTGGAGTGATGTTTGTGATCCAGAATGCAATCAAATCCCCAGTTGAATGTTCCAACATTTAGTCCCTAAAGCCTTCCCACAGGAGTAGAGGCTGTTAATGATCTCGACTCCTCTGGGAAGGCATTAGACAGTAGAAGTGGGAACAAAAATAAACCTTAATTTCAGAGGGGTGAATGTGTATACACTGGGGCATACACTTTATGTACAAAACTTGTGGGACACACCTGAATTATTGAATTCAGGTAGCCTCTTCTAGTGAAGGGCAATCTTGATACTTCACCATACCAAGACAACACCATGCTTCAACTTTGTGGCCACAGTTTGGAGAAGGCCCTTTTCTATTCCAGCATGACTGTGCTCTCAGTGCACAAAGCAAGGCCCATGAAGCAAGTCCATCATCCCAACACCATTGGGATGAAATGGAACGGAGATTCCGAGCCAGGCCCTCTCATCCTCCAGCCGTTCCCTGACCTCATAGAATGCTCTGGGCACAAATTCCAACAGAAACTCTCCAAAATCTTGTGGAAAGCCTTCCAAGAAGAGTGGAAGCTGCTGTAGCTGCACTAGGGGGACCAACTCCATATCAAAGTCCATATTAAATGTCGTTATAGTCCCTGTTGGTGGAATGGTCAGGCGTCCTATTACTTTAGTCCATATGGTGTAGTATCTTGGAACCTGAAAATCTTTTATTTAAAAAAAATGAATTAGGCTTACATTTTGCCCCTTGTGGGTTGTGCTTTACACATTAATGTTTTGAATGTACAGTAATGTGAGAGTCAGGATTTCACTGTAAATCGGTTACATAACACGTGTAATCTGGTCGTTGTGTCAGCACAACATATCGCGAGGGTTCAGCTAGGGAGGCTGAAGGAGCAGTGAAGGCGGTGGTGGCGGAGAGAGAGGTGTAGAGAGGGAGGAGCGGAGGGGTGAGTTTGCAAACAGCTCCACTTGCTGCAGCACCATTCAGCTTTTTAACACTCTCCCTTGTTATCGAGTGTTTTCCTCCGTATCGGCGTTTTCTCAAAAAATCCCAAGCGTCAGCAGAAACGGGGGGACCTGAATTAGCATTAGCGCGTTAGCTCTGTCCAGCAGCAGCGAGTTAGCTTGTTTATGTTGTGGATAACTGCTCATAAAACACTTCGCACCATTCCAAACATGTTCTTTGCTCATTTTCTGGCTCCTTTGCGATGTGACAGACTGTCTGTAGTCGTATTTCGTGTGTCAGAGGTTCTGTGTTCTTGCCAGCCTCCGTTTGTTGTGAAGGAATTAGAACTGAGCTAACGTTAGCTAGCAACTGTCGTTATGTCTCAGCTCAGCTCATCCACCCACGATACTTCAACCTACGAGCACACATTCTTTGAATTTGAGGAGAAATGTTTTTATTTGGGCTAGAGGACCGTTTTTGAGAGATATTACAGGTCAGAATGTTGATTACTTTATCCATTTCCTTCCGCTGGTGTTAGTACGACACAGTTAGCATCTCACTGTACAGGCTGGAGCGGAAATGCTCCGTGCATACGTACATGATGTCAAATCTCTGTAAAGTCTCTACATAGTTTAGTGTGTGTCAATGCGATTTATCACAATAACGTGTCTATAACGTGATTCTAAAGCATGATGTTTAATCAGAGTCAAGTAAGCTTCCGAAATGCATTGAATTTAAAGCAACGTTCATCAGCCCTGGAGAGGTTTCTCATCACGTGTAGCTATTTGAAAGTCATTCCTCTGGAGTTCATTTTCCTGAAGTATTGCCTTGTTTACTGTGAACTGTAATTGTTAATTTTCTGGATGGTGTTGTAGAAGAGACACAGAAACTATCTGATGTAAAATGGGGGACGATCGACCTTTTGTGTGCTCAGCTCCAGGATGTGGACAGGTGAGTGCTACCCAAGTCTTTCCTGTCCATCTTTTTAGAAACTACATGTTTTTTTCGAGTTTATACTGTAGGACAATGAAAAGTTATAATAGATAGGTTTTCTAATAATTCAATGACAGATCGAAACTAGTAGATCTGTTAGTATTTGCTGCTGAATGAACAATCATAAAAACAGGCTGTTATTGGATTGATCAAAAAGTATAATCTTGCTTTTGTGTCTGACTCTTACTTGTAGCGTTTTACCAATGAAGATCATCTGGCTGTACATAAACACAAGCATGAGATGACTCTGAAGTTTGGACAGACTAGAACTGACACTGTCATTATTGCAGGTTTGGTTGAGATTACATTGCTTTTTGTTTCTTGCAGATTGTAGATATTGTTTGTTAAAATTTGAAACACACTCATGCCTTTATTAGCAGCATAGAGCAGAATAAGCTTTTCTGGTCCTGAGGGTGCATGTGTGTGTGCATGCATGCATGTGTGTTATAGATCAGACACCAACTCCCACCCGTTTTCTGAAGAACTGTGAGGAGGTGGGGTTGTTCAGTGAGCTAGATGGCTCCTTTGAACAAGAGCTCCGCAAAACCCAAGAGGAAGAGGAAAGGAGAGCCAAGACTACAGTAAGAATATAAATTCACTCTGATAAATCTGTATATGGTATTTGGTAATGAATAGTGTAATATGGTAAATATTCAGTTTGAGGTGCTGTAATTTGACCAATGGAATACACTTCTCTTTTAGCTTTCTGCTCTGCAAATACCCTCTGAAATGGAGAGAGAAGGACCCCTAGAGATTGACTCGTCTCCTCCTGACAGCCCTTCATCTACTTCTAGCATGACAGACAGCAAAGACTCGGTGACTATGGGAAAGGAGCCTCTTGCCTTGAGGAAGAGCAAGGTTAGGCTGAATGGTATTTAAATATGGATTAATACTTCATGGAGATTTAAGTTAATGCAGTCATTAAAAACTGTTGCCTAAGGTGTGGTACAACCTTTTAAAGTTAACAAAAAGTAAGTGTCAGTGCCACTGAGTCTGCATCATAATTCTTGCTTTTTGGCCTGACTGTAATAGGACTGGGCAATCAGACTGGGCAGTATGATGATTTTTGTCATTATAATGATAAACTGCATCAGAGTGTACTTACGTAATTATTCTATGTTAATTCTGTTTAGTGCAGTACAGTGTGTGAAATGTTGAATAAAAGTAATTATTTATAGTTTTGATTGTTTGTAATATGGCAATACTCAGGCTTTTTTGTTCATTCCAGCTTCTTAGATGACAGAAAAAATAAATGTTACATATGATGTATTGTGAAAGCATATTTTTGCTTCATGAGCCATCCCTACTCACAATTCTGATCTATAATGTTATTGTGCAGTGCTTAAGTTGTATTATATTGGACACAGTCATAGAATTCAGCCACTTTGCATTGTAGTCCATGTAATTGCTGCGCAGTAGGGCTTAACATGTAATAAACTTGGAATTGTAAGGGGCCTTTGAAAAAATTGGTACTAGGGTTGGATGAACCTTGCTAGTTTGCATTAGGAAATCAGAATGTTACGCCACTGGTCACTGGATGAAGGACCTGGTACTCAGCTTCAAATGGTGTATATATTTGTCGGTAAATTTCCACATATGGTGCTTTGGCTTCAAATACACACTCCTGGCAGCTGCTTTAACGCTCTCCCAAAAAAAGCACAGCAGTCACACTTTGTCACTTTTCTAAAGAAGTCGCAAATTTTCAGTATCTGCTTGATAATCTGAGCAGAAAACCTGGCATGCTGTGCAGTAATGCTTTTGTTCCTGCTTTTTGCATAGATGGTGGTTGTTGAAACATTCCTACATTTTAGGAGGAAGAGATCTAAAGATAATATTCAAATCACCAGCATTCAGAGATCGTTTTTTAACAGTTGATTTACAGTAGACATTATGTGGTGTTGTGATGAAAGTTTTCTTTTGCCAACACTGGCTTTTAATTGAAAATGTAATTAAACTGCTTTGGGTTTAAACAGGAAATGCCTCCAAGGACCACTGCAAGCTCTACACCAACACCCACAATAGTGCGACCAGGGTCCCTCCCACTTCACCTGGGATATGATTCTATGAACCCCACTCAACCCTCGCCTACATCTGTCATCACAAGGACTCCACCCTCTAACAGACTCAGGTACAGCTCACAATACATAGTATTCTTGGGAGCCTAAAACTCTTAATTTATTCTTAGTTAAGCATGTGACCAGGTCCATACAGGAAGTACTACTGGAATATAAGCCAATGCCTGGTAAAGAAGACCAGAAAAAACAGAAAATAAACCCAAGGTGCTTCACGTGCTGTCTAATACAGCATTGCAATGGTTTAAGAGTTTTTTAGGTAGCCTGCTTTATATGGGTCATTTAGTTTTGGGCAAATAACCTTATTAGAATTATACTTTAGACAGAAAATGTATTCATAGAAGTTGAGATATACTCCCTGTCTTGATCAAAGATGTGAATTTCAATTGTGTTTTTTGATATCTTACAATGGCTGTATTAGAGAGAGATAAGGGAAGATAAGATGAGCCTTTCTTAGTCCCACAAGTGGGAAATTTGCTTTTTCATCAGCCCTTATGAATTATTTTTTTTCTGACACAGATTTGATTAACTTCTTAAATGCTAAAGTGTAAGAGTAAGATAAGTCATAGGAGCATTTTAAAGCAAGCATACTGCAGTAATTTCCTCTTAATTTTGCATATTTGTTGCATGTTTTAAATCCTCAAACAAAATGTAAAATAAGAAAGGGAGGAGATGAGGAAATCAGTATTATTTAATTTTTTCAAAGCAAAAACAATTTTGCAACACTGATATATATGCAGGTAAGTAATGCCTACTGAACTGAATGTGCCATGTTTTTCATCAACAGCTTGAACCAAATGTTTCTGAAAAATTGGAAATCTTCAGATCATGTTAGGTAGAGAGCAGAATTCATGGTTTCCTGTATTATGGCAAGTCGCCGAGGTCCGTAAGCAGCAAAGCAGCCTTAACATGAGACAACCATCACTATGCTTGACAGTGTATTTTTTTTATTGTAGAATGCTGTTAGTTTTGTACTATATATACCTATCCCAAATGTTCCAGTTTTGACTTATTAATCCACAGAACATTATTCCAAAATGTATCATCAAGGTATTTTAGGCAAATGTGATGCAAGCCTTTATGCTCCTCTTGCTTAGCAGTGTTTTGCACTGATTAATGCAGACCTTGTCTGAGCTGAATGACGTCTACAGTTCCTTAATAAATGTCTGAGTTCTTTGGTTACTTTCATGGTTTGCTTTTTCTCCATTTAGAGATAATGCCTCTCACTGTCATTTGCTTTTCCCCAAAGCCCTAAAAATGGCTTTTTACCTTTAACAGACTGATGTATGTATACTATAACTTACTTTCTAATACCGGTTGAGATCTTTCCGGATACTTCACATTGTTGAACAGAATCTTATTTTAGATTCAACAGGGCTGGTAGTAATAAAGCCAGTGTGTGTCGACTGTAACTGATCTCATTTGTCAATTACCTTTAACTGGTTGATTGAGAAACAGAAGTTTTCCTTCAATAAACTAAATCATTTTAAAACTAGGGCTGTATATTGGGAAAAATCTGCGGATATGATACACATCATGAGACGGGTCAATGCGCTGCAGTACTGTAAGCAAGGCAAAAAAATTATTACTTTTTATGTGTTCTAAACAGTGGGATTTGCATTTATCAGATGGTGGTAACTTTACTAGTTAGCTAAGTTTTCTAACACTTTCTAATGCTTACACTACATTTTACATTTTTATAGGGGAAGAGAAATAGCTAAAGACAGAGAATCGATACAGTATCAGCACTATGTTGCAGTACTCTAATGTATCGAGATTTTCTTACACCCTTATTCAAAACTGTCTTTTGTATTAACTTAATTTGATGAATGTATATAAAGCCTGTAAATTCAGTCTCTTTCTCTTTTCAGCTCTCCTTCTGGTTCCTTCCCTATGATGATGCAACTTCCAAACGGTCAGACTGTTCCCTTGCTTCCCAGCCCTGGACAGACATCAGTCATATCTGTAAGAAACCTGAAAACTACCACGTCATGTTTTGACCTGTGTGCGTGGAGTTTGTTTAAGCTTTCTGTACGTGTCTGTGTGGGTGTGTAGTTGGCTAGGTCGTCAAATACGGTGCCCAACATCCCTGGCATTCCTGGCCCTCCTGTTGGTGGAAGCAGCAGTGGTTCCTCCTCTCCATCTGGATACAGTTCACATAGTGATGCCAAGCTGGTGAGAACAACGCATTATTAGCACACACACACACACACACACACACACACACACACACACAGACACACACAAACATACATACATACATACATACGTACACATTCACAGTCAGGGCCCTTCAGAGATTTTTAGATGGTCGGGTGTTCAGATTAAGGTAGGGGGCAGGAGGTGTTGTTCAATGGTGATTAAAAAAAATGACCATGGGATAAGAAACAACACAAAATCTAAGTTTTTTTTTTTTTTGAAAGGGCGCACTAGCTTTGCCAACAAAGGAACTAAGGCCAATGCTTGAGTGCCCAAAGCCCCCTTCTCTGCATGTGCCTTTGCACAGGCTTGCAGAAGTGCTTATAACTTTTGTAATATACACATTTTAAATTGACATTCATTTTGGTAATTGAGTACTGTGCCCTTTTTATCACAGTCAGTGAAATAAAACAATTTCTAAGTAAGTGGAGTGTTCGCCCAGTTATGCGTATGTTTTGTCTCCATCTAGAGGCTCAAGGCAGCACTGTCACCACAGAGTATTAGTGGATTAACGCCAAACCAGAAAACTGAACCCAATGAGACACCTTCACCAGCTCAACCACAGGTCAGCAGTTCATTTACAGGGACATAAACATAAACATACACACACTACTCATAAATGTATGTTCTGACACACTAATAAGGTGTAATGTTGCTGAATACATTGAATGGTAGGTGGCACTTGAGACCGTAATATTATTCACAAGTGGTTGTATGCGTTTTTAAGCTAAAGGTGTGCTAAACATGTTTTTGTATTGTCCACCATATGGATGACTGTTGGTCATAGTCTTTGCTTCATTACTTGTGACTCATAATTCTCTCCTCAGGTGTCTCCAGCACCACCTAGAGGTGGACGTAGGCGTCGGGGACCGGAGACTGAGCCTGATGAGCGACGAAGGCGCTTTTTGGAGAGGAACAGAGCTGCTGCCTACCGCTGCCGACAGAAACGCAAAGTGTGGGTCAATGCTTTAGAGAAGCGTGCAGAGGAGCTTGCCACAACTAACGTCACACTCACGGTGAGACACACAGGGACAACTTACCCCCCAGGAAAATTAAAGGTCTTTAGTAACATTTGTGCATCTTACTAAATGCTATATGTGTGTGTTTGCGTTCAACAGAATGAAGTGTCTCTGTTGAGAGGTGAGGTGACACGTTTGAAGGAATTGTTGCTGGCTCACAAGGACTGCCCTGTTACAGCCATGCAGAAAAAAGCCTACCTAGGTAATCTATCGGCTTATCTATCTGCCTGCCTATACAGTCACATAGAATTCCCTGTTTACTTATTCAACACCCTATGCCTGTATTTACTTCGGCTGTTGAAATGTTCGATTAAAATGGAACATTTTTTGTGAGGTGTAGTTTAGCATGAAAAAAACAGTTGTTTAAATCTTATGATTTTGTCATCAAATTTGAAGAACAACTGACAAAAGTGATTCTTTAAAAAATATTTCCTTGTTCTGATATCAGCGCTCAAATCTTTTACCTTTTGGACCCACCTTTTTCATTTAGGGCTGGATATGAAATACTTCAGTTTGTAAACAAATTACTTA
The DNA here is from genome assembly GCA_037576975.1 of Alestes dentex. Taxonomy (NCBI): domain Eukaryota; kingdom Metazoa; phylum Chordata; class Actinopteri; order Characiformes; family Alestidae; genus Alestes; species Alestes dentex. The sequence continues at coordinate 16,246,851 of JBBIGA010000106.1, read as the reverse complement.
ACTACTCTGCACTATTTCCAGTATGTGGTTTGAAATATTTAAATATAGTTTGTTATTAAAAAAAAAACTTTCAAAGCTTTAGAAACAGTAAAAATCAAGCATTACAGTATGTGGACCACATCATCATGAAGCTAACCATCAGTCAGTTGATTCATCTCTCTCTAGCTGCAGGTGTGGACGAGAGCACAGTGTCTGCATTGGTGTTGCCAGTCTCGGTCCCAGCTCCAGTATCTGTTAATGGATTGAGTGTGAGAGCAGCGGAGGCCGTAGCTGTTTTAGCTGGAATGGGCTCTGGCCAGTGGAGCAGTCCAGCCGGAGATGTGCCGTCCCAATCACAGCCCACCTCCAGATGATGACCATGTCTTTCAGTCTTTGAGGACCGAGCATCTGTCTTGAGGAGGTGGGCCTGTTAAAGAAGTCAAGTGTCAGATCTCTTCCCTCGGAACTGTTAATCACAGTGTGTTTGTAAATGTCCTTCATATGTGGCATATGGGAACAATTATCACTATGACCTGACCACACCCAGCCCCTCACCCTCAGCATATCATGGTTTCGCCTGTTACTATGGGCTACTGTAGCTAGAGATTACAACGTTTATTTTCCCTTGGACTAAGTGGCCTGAGAGTGTGACCTGTCACAGGATGTCGCTGGCAGACAATGCAGACTAGGACGCACTGCAGTAGAAAACCTGTAAAGACTCACTATGTTCTCTCACACTCATGTACACACATTTAGAGTACTTCAGCACGCTCATACACTGTTGTGCTCACTCGATACTTTGTTGTTTGCAGGTGTTGCTCATTTTACATTTTTAATCGAATCTCAACTTTTTTTTCCTAAATATTTGACTGCATGACTCAAACCACATAAGATAGAGAAATACCACATTATGCAGAAACATTTAGCATTCTCTTGCTCTCTTTCTAATGCTTTCACTACTTTCTTTTTCTCTCAGTGTCTTGGTAAACCTAAAATTGTTTCTCTCAGGTCTCACCTGCTCTGTGGCTGTGGTAGTCATTGTGGAAACTCTTTGCCTCTTATTGGAGTAACTGAAAGCCACAGGATAGGCTTGTCTGGAGATGAAGAGCAATATATTTTTATATTTAAATGTCATTATCAGTCTATGTATGAGATGTACGGGTAGCATAACCACAAACAAGTGTGTGATTGTTTTTATCTTTAAGGAAATAATCTGCTCTGTTGAATCCCGTTTTTCCTTCAGCTAAGGAGACAAAAAATCCTTTACATTAGAGGTTGTCCCCAAAGTTGTCCCCCAAGTTTCAGGATGTCAGGTCTCAAAAGTGGGAACATAAGCACGCACCAACATGACCCCACTGTTTGCATTTCATTGTTAGGTTTTGTGCATGTGTATCATTGGTATGTATTGTACATGTGTATGAATGTGAGGTCTCAGTCCTAAATGGTTGCTGCTTTTATCATTTAGAAGCATGGTTCTTTTTGAGTGAGCCATCATAATCAGCATGCTTATTACACAAGGATTTGATCTGTTCGAAATGGAAAGGGTTTCCAAGTCCATATAGTTTGTCAGTGAATTTAATAAATGGCTTGTTTAGTGACTGAAAAACCCACATTTACACATAGTGTTGATCACCCCCTCCTCTAAATCCTAATTTAATGGTAACATTCAAACAACTGTTAATTATTGTTTCACTGTTTTGTTCACTGCCGTGGCATATTTCCAACCAGAATGCTTTGTTTTCTTCAAGTTTATCTCCATTTCCCTGTTTATTTTTGTTTTTGTTGTGATTTGTTTACTGTTTTTGGATTTTATTCTTCTCAGCAGTCATATCAGTCTCTGTGAGGCCTACTCATTCTTGCCTGGTGATGTGCTTTCTCACCTACAGCAGTGCATTGTGAAAGAGAAGCTTTTCTCAGTGTGTATCACTAACTGATCCGAAAGTGTGCAACTCGTCAGACAAACCCTTTAACTAGAGCTGTAAATATCACTAAATATGAAATGCGCATATATGTCGAAGCATTGCTGTCTGTACTATATTAACTAAATGAGATGGTCCTGAAGATATATTGTAATAATTAAACATGAATGAAATTTAAATGTGTGGTTAGATGGATGTCATTGACATTCTAGGACTGTTATTTGATTCTTGGGAAACCTAAGAAGAAGAATCGCTAGACATTTTTCGATGAAAAGAAGGAAAAATGTTTCACATATGGTGAAATGTGGTATGGTGGAATAGAATGAAGGCTTGAGCTGTGAATTCACATTTATAACTGTAGGATAATCATTTGATCAGCGGTGAGCCAACACTTTGTGCCTGAACTGTGAAACACAAAAAGCTATACGTGTGATGAGATTAGCCTTAAATCGACACGTCTCCGACATGTTTTTTTTTTGTGTGTGTTTTGCATGAAAGTTTGCTTGAAATATTTCTCAAATCTGTATTTGTCATTATTGATGGTGCTCAAATATTTCTAGAGGGGTACATTCATATTCCTATTTTATGTTTCTTGGGAACACTTAAATGATCAGCTATAACTTGTATATCCCTGGAAGTGACGGGCTTTCAATTCAGTTCAATTCAATTCAGTTTTATTTATATAGCGCTTTTTACAACCAGGTTGTCACAAAGCAGCTTTACAGAGT
>JBBIGA010000106.1:16215909-16234730 GCA_037576975.1 Alestes dentex | reverse complement strand
ACCACTGGAAATCCGAGCAGCCTGTCTGTGCACTGACGATTCACTTCACTTGCATGCGGTGAGTTGGAGGCAAACCCAAGCAGATTTCCAGTGGTGTGTGTTTTCTTCTATCGATTTAGTGGAGCGGATTCTATCGCTCAAGATTCAAGATTCAAGATTCAAGATTCAGGAACTTGGTTGATGCCCAAAAATCGTGACAGAAATTCAAGCAACGTCTAGAGACTTGGTAGTTTATGACCAAATTATGAACCAGCTAGGTTCATAATGTCCCACGCCCTGCACGTACCTAGATGCCACCCCTCACCAAGACCACATGGGGGATCTCCAGCAGGTGATAACGTGGTGATAATCTCCTGATGTGAGAACTGGCAACTCCAGCCCTGATTCTTCCGACACTGTTCGATGCTCAAATTTGAAAACGGCTTTACATTAAACTTTCTTCATGACAAAGATGATAGGAACACCACATTCTCTCACAGTCTGTTTATTTACAGTCATGATTGGTGATACAATACAAATACATCACAATTACCATGTCTATTAGCGAAGCGCACTAGAAGTCCCAAAATCCACATAAGAGTAAACGTTTAAAAAAAAAAATTCTAATTCAGAGAAAATATTTTCGGGAAGCAGCTAAATGAGCCTGCGGAACTGTGCACTTGGGCAGATCACCGAAAGTGGTCATTAGCTTCTTGTCCAGTTTCCCATGGTTGAGTATCGTTCTGACACGTGTGAACTGTGGCCCAGGGCCAGATAACTGATGTTCTCAATGGAAAGTCAAAAGTTATGAATTGCTCTCCTCCCCTCCAAACTGTGTTTAAAGAAAGAGCTCTGGTCTTTAAAAAGAAAAGAGTGTCAGGCCTAAAAATATCTCGTGTTTTGAAGTGGCCAGTGTGGGTGGGTTTTGTGGGGAGTGGGGGGGGTTCAACTGATCTGCACAGGATCTGCACAAGTGTCACAACATTTGTTCAAACGTGTAAGAGTTTGGCTGCTTGAAAGCGATTGATTCATGAAAGCGGCTAAGACATTGTTTCTGGACTTTGAAGCATTTTACAAGCGTTAGTGGAGCAGAACAGAACACCTCAAAGCATGTCTTTCATTGTATGGTTACATAAATTATGCATGTAATGTATTTATTTACATATGTTGCTATACAAAATGACTTAGAGGACAAAATAAAATTAATAAATTAATCAATAAATAGGCATCTTAAAGCAGCAGTACAAAAACCATCTTTCAGGAGCTCCGTGATGTGGATGGGTTTGTAGAAATCTCGGTTCTGATGGCTCTATATCTCGGTAACTCTTAAGGCAACATGAATTGTCCCAATTTCTTTCAACATGTGTTGGGGGGACAGTTATAAGGGTCCCATAAGAGTCAGTTTTACACAACATACTGAAAACAAAATGCTTTTCTACCTTCCATCAGAGTATAAATTCCTGCAAAGGCACAATCATGGCTAGCAAGAAGTAACTAGTAATGCCTGTTACGGTCACATTGCTTACATTTTTGGTCAAAAGATTTTTAAATATTCCCTTGTTTATCATTATATTATGCTTTACAGACACAAGACGTAGCTAGCATATACTCCAGAGTGCTAAAGTGGCTAACAATACATTAATGGTTGTGGGGATCAGCAAGGGATCCTGCTAATCTGCACCCATTGGCTTTGATCAATTGCTAGAGACTCCCCAGAAGTATTACCTTATAAAAATATAAGAAAAAAAACATCATTTAATGAAAGTTATTAAAGGTGGAGACACAATTTGGTGGACAATCGTCATCTGTTCACTTGATCTCGGGGTTCGTTATCTGGAATTCCTTACAAACGAAGGAAGGGGGACGAAAGAGTCTGGGAGAGGGGAAGGAAGAAGAGAGGGATAAGTAACATGGGTGTCCATAAATGATAAATCCCTTTCTGGCAGACCAGACCAGAGTCAGGAAGTTGAAGTAAAGTTTGGAATCTCGACAGCCTTCGCTCCCACCTCCCCAGCTCCTTGGAACGGCCGCTTGCATGTTTCTCAGCCCCGACACCTCCTTATCACAGACCTGTCGAGGGCTGGAGAGCTCAGTTCACACGGCACGCAAGGCAACAGAACAAAGATAACCCCATAATCCCCATGCCCTCACATCCACCCCCCCACCCTCATAATCCCAGCTTCTGCTTGGACAATGGGAACAGCATGTGGTTCCCTCCATCTTCTCTGGTGCTCTATTCTGGAACCTGATAGTATAACGTCTGGCAGAAGTTCTGCTTTCTTTCTGAATTCCGCACTGAGAGGTCTGTGACGAGGTAAGGCATGGGGATGAAAATATTTCAAGGCAAAGTAACTTTACAATTGCTCAGTTAAGTGAAGGAATGCAATTGTGGTTAGACTCAAGAACCTTGGTAGGGCCTCTTTCGCAAGGAGGACTTAAACCTAATGTGGCACTTCCCGCTGCACACAGCATGTCCAGATAGTGTCTGCGTAAAACTCCACTCCGGGTGTTTCTCATAGTCCAAGAGGGCATCTCATTCCGGATCACTCTGGTTAGTTTCACACGTTTCCTTTTTCTTGAAAGACTTCCCAGATAATGAAGTTGCTTTGCCTCCGATGGCCAGTATCAAATGCATTCAGCTGATCAGGAAGCTGTATATTGACACAGGGTTGAAGGGGGGCGGGGCTCAGATATGGCGCAAAGGAGACTGGATCGAGGCGGTTTCTGCAGGCATCTTGCTTCTGCCAGGGTCACTTAAATGACCCTATGGTGTGTAGAGTTCCCAGACCCTCTAAACCTAAGCTTCCATGATAGAGAGATACCCACTTAGACCTTCTTGACATTAAAAGTCATTGAAAGGTATCAGGTGTATCATGGTGTAACAGGCATAGTTTTTGGAACAGGCTTGCAGTTCTCGCTCCTACTGGATGAAGAACAGAACTTGTTCCTGTGAAATACTGACTTTAGTATTAGGTCCTCTTTAGGGTTTGTACATGATCAGTTATTGCACTACATCAGGAGTAGCTCTGCTAAATTATATTCCACTCAGTAAGAGATTGGTCAAAGTAATCAAGACATGATGTCTTCTTGTCTCTCACGTTTCATGTTCCCTTCCTTCTGTTCCCAAAACAAACATGAAACACACTTTCTCACATAAGGGCAAATCTAAATACAACCACTAAGTGCAATGTTACAACACACAAGATTATAACAGCAAGCATTTCCCAGCTTCTCGTCCCTTCCTAGTGTCCTCTTGTAAAGTCATGTACAAAAGCATCTCAGATCAGTCATGAACGTTCTAGATCTTGGAACTGTCCTTCTTCAGTGGGATGTCTTCTGCCTTGATTGCGGCCTGTTGCTTTGAAACTACTTCCTTCTGATGCGCAGTTTCTTTACAGTCCCTTCTCCTCGGAAACTAAGATATCAAAAGGTCCCCATTTCTCAGTGTCTTTGGCCAAGCGACACAACTTCCCTGTCAAACCCTCTCAGGACTATCTGCAACCACACTCTGCCACCACCATGCCTTCAAACTTATACTGGTAGGTGACCACACCTGCGTCATCCAGGTAGAGCAGTGAGATGGGATCAAGTTTTGTGGGTACACAGCAGGCTCTGGAGACCTTCTCTGGACTTTTGATGCTGACCAGTGTCTGCACAATAGCATGTTTTGTAGGTGTGACATGTTTGGTCAAGGGGTAGGTGCAAATTCCTGTGCATTCATACGCCTGATAGCCTTGAGGTTCTAAGATCCAAGAGTCCCAGCCAATGTCTTTGAAGTCGACGTAAAGGGGGCTCTTCTTGCAGTGGTTGCCCTTTGCATTCCTTCGAATCCTGGAGGCTGTGTCATAGATGAGGTTGGACCGCATCTGGAGGAGAGCTTCCTCATCCAGTTCATCCTCCTTGCTCTGTCCTCCTTGTCCCACAGTTCCTGTTTCCCCCCAGAGGTCTGTGAGCTCCAGTTCCAGGTTACCATTTAGGCCTGGACTGGTTGTTTCATGTTTGATCATCTCGCTCAACTCCTGTTTGTCTCCTCTGTGGTCGCCACTCTGGTCATTGGAGAAAACAATCATGATAGGTTTGTGCCTCTCTTCCGGGCTGGTCTCAATCTCCATGTCCCCACCTGTGGTGGGTTCTCTGAACTCTGACTCATTCTGTCCAGCCACATTTTGCGAATTCAGGCTTGCAATGTGGACTTCCAGTCTGTGGGTGGTGCCATAGCCTGACTTGCGCCATTGGTGCACGGCAGCGGTCATGTCGAATGACTCCCATCCGTTGTCCGTGCCGTAAACCTGCCGTGATGCCAGCTCCTCTAACTGCGTCTCTCCTTCTCCTCCTTCCTCGAAAACGTCCCCTCGTCCTGGCTGACTGCTGTTTGTGCCTCGTTGCACCACCTCATATATGGTCACCTTGCGGTCAACACCAGCGTACAGGTGCCGGTCAGTCTGGACAAGGGTATAGAGGCGCAACTCCGCAGCCATGACTCGTTCGTGATGCGGAACAGAAACGTTGAAGAGGAGGGGGTGACGCCTCGCACCGTCGCTACCCACTTTGCACGGGGAGGAGTCTGTAAAAGGCAGCAACAACAACAGCCACACATGAGCAAAACCCAACGAGGTTCCTCAATTCATCATAAACCAGAGTGGAAATACATTTGTAAAACTGCTCTGATTAAATTCATGAAACTTCAGATTGTTTTTTGAACTGCCCTTTACTCACACAGCTTGTTGCATTTATGAACAGTATGCCTTCTCATTATCTTTGTAAATGTGTTTCACATACTGTGACAGGCTGGAAAACATTTTTACATTATATCTGAAATTATTTAATTGCTTATCACGCTTCAGGGAAGACTTCAAGTTAAATACAAACGGGGAAAGCCAGTAATCGATGTAATTTGAACACTTGGTCACAACAACATCTTCTCAGAAGACAGTAGAAAATTCGTAGCGGAAACAAGAAAGAAATGTTACCTTCATTTTTGTAGCTGCGAACAATGTTGGCGGATGGCATTGCCGTGCGGTCATTGGCGAATCTGTTGTACAGTTCCAGCATGTATTCTGGGGGCTCCACTCGGGGGGCCCCAGGCTGCATGGGTGGCCCACGTCCTGACAGGTTGAAGGTTCGAAGAAACTGCCCCCGGAGACTCTCCAGCAGGCTCTGCATGTCCTCCTCACTGTCCTGCTCCAGAAAAGAGGGGTCCACTATCCCTCCACGCCCGTCATCTAGCCCCGGGGCAGGACGATGCCTCTCCGGGGAGCTGATGGGACTGGTGTCTCCGGAGAAAGGCCCCAAGAGGAGCAGGAGGAAGGGGAGAAAAGGCGTGGTGGTCGCTAGCCAACATTTCCAAACCCCAGTGCCAGCCATGGTCAGAGGCGAAAGGGGTGTGGGAAGCGTGTATCAGCTGTAGGTGCTCTCCAATGTGCAACAGGTTTTACACAAGAAGAGAATCCTGGTGGATCCAGGGGGAAACTCTAACTCCAGGTCTAGTTTGATTTTGAAGAGCTTGCAAAAGACCTCGCTAGGCGCTTGCTGGTCCAGGTGGTTCTTGACCGTTCTTGTCCAGAAGTGAGTGCTGGTGCAGGGCTGGAGGGTCAAGGGTTCTGGCTATGTGGAGCTGGACACTGGTCTCAGTTCTGCAGTGCTCCTATTCCAGATCCCGGGGCATTTATTCCTCCGTGCACCTTTTGATGTGTGTTTGATGTCTGAAGAGTTTGACTTGAAGGGTGGCTTCACTGAGCTCTACTGTGGCATCTCGTTTCTTCTTTTCTTGTGTTTTTTCCTCTCTCTCTCTCTCTCTCTCTCTCGCTCTCTCTCTCACTATCTCTTGCTTTCTCTCTGTCCCTTATCTATGAGCTGGGAAGCTCTGCATTTCAGTCCTGATGGTGTCCCAGTGTGTGTATGTGCGTGTGTGTGTGTGCGTGTGTGTGTTTGTGTGTGTGTGTGTGTGTGTGTGTGTGTGTGCTGTTATCTACTTTCTTTCCTTAATGAGGACTTTGTAAACATCGTTCTGATACCAGCAGAAGCCCCTTCCTTGTTAGGGTGTTTTTTTGTTTGGGTGGGTGAGCCAGGGAAGATTTGGGCCTACTGTTTATTTGTTTCTCCAATGGTGTGGTTCGAGTGTTAGGCCACTGCTTCATTGTCCATTTCTTTCGGACAAAGTTCCTGATATTCTCTCATATGGCAGGAGAGATATCTGTGGCCACGTCTCATCAAAACAGGGAAATTGAAATGAAATGAGGTGTGAGGAGCAACGGCCTCCGCTAGGAACTGTCTGCTTTCCTTTGCGAGAATTAGAAGATTTGGAAAGTTGATGAGGGTGGCAAATTACACAAAATTTTGAACGCCGTCGACCGCATACATAAGCAGAGAGTGTCCACCTGGATCAAAAAGAAATATGATGCAATAGTACCAATTTCTGGTACCAATTTTCTTTGCTTTGTGTCTTGTTCTCATGACCACAAGAACGTCCTGCTTGTTAGAGTGAAGATAGATCATAAACATACAAGAACAAATTATGGGAGAGGGATTCTTCTAACATTTTGTTTTTCGGTGAGCTCCGGAACAACAGTGGCTTTTACAACAAATATCTCACTTCAGGGAGAATGTTGCTCCCTGATAGTCAAGGATGAATTATAGTTAAATGGCCAGGAGTGGAACTTGTAGTTCCATCTCATTTCATTTCCCACATGGTTGAGGCAGTTGCGGCACTCATAATTACCACAATTAACAACTGAATTGTTTTTTGGGGTCATTTTATGTTGCTCTGAAGTGTCTAATGTAGCGAAGTAGCTATCCTGCTTGTTAGTTAACTTTAGTTAACACTGCTTATCTGACATAATACTCTACTCAAATATGCCACCATGTACACAGTTGTGCACAGTCTCTGCACCAGTTATTCCAGGTATATCAAAGTTTGAATTTTGGTTCTTTATTTGGGTGCAAAATACAGAGGGTCTCAGGGCATCCCAAACCTCCTGAATGACACTTGAGACCCCCTGAAAGCCTCAAAAGCTAATGTGAGGGGGTCTCTGGAAAAATCACCAAAACTTCAAGTGACACAAATTGAGACACAAGGGTTTGCTTGAGTTTCATTTTGTGCCTCCCCATTCAAGAAATATTGTTTAGTTTTGACCGCCCTCCACCCTCACAAATATTTTGTTGTGTTTTGTCCATTTCCCACTACCCACCCCACTGCTGGGGACAAAAAATGTTGGTGGAGAGCTTTATCGTTTTTGTCTGCCCATTCTGGTCAACAAATATTTTGTTTCGCTCCAAACCATTTCGCAGCTCCCGATTCGACAAATGTTTAGTTTCGTCCGCTCAGTACTGTCAACAAATATTTTGGTTCCTTCCCAACACCCACTATCCAAATATTTTGTTTAATTTGTCACTATCCAAATATTTTGTTTACTTTTTGTTTAGTTTGTCCTCCACCCTGAAAAATATGTTTCATGAATTTTCCACCCCACCCCCATTTTTTTTTGATGGGGGACACCTTAATTGTCACAGGGTATTTCACACACTGTTCTTTATTGTTTTGTATCCCACTGAATATTGTTAAAATTGCAGATAAGTGACATGATCACTAAGCAAGTCAAACTAAATTGGGCCCTAAATTATTATCATTATGTGCAATATCTTATCATTATGTGTAATAGTCTTACCATGTGAAATATCACTTTTTATATCAATATCACTGATCTACTACTGATCTCTATTACAGCAAAAACTCCTAACCACTGTTAGTGTTACTAGTAAATTACTTAACTGTAAGTTTTTTATCTATAGTATTAATACTCCAGAATTTTGTGTGTATACAGCATAGTGTATTTTCTTACAGAGCGTAACTGAGTATAAGAGTTGAGTATAAGACTATATTTTCCATTGTTTTTGTATCTGTGTGTCAGTGCAGTTGTAACATTATCAATCGTTTTAGTTTTAAAGCATTTTAAAATATTATTGATCCTCCGGGCTCAATAACATTTTGTGACTCTGAGTCTGATTCTTAATTAAAGGTAACCAGTTAGACTGTCCTAGAACTGTACGTCCCAGAAATGCAGAACTACACATTCAAGACTCATTTTAAATAATAGCTGATCTTTGTCTTTATTCCCAGTTAGCGGTCATCATCTGTTTCTGGATTCCATCTCCAGAACACACAAACCAAAACTAAATGCTCGCAAATTTATCGCAGTGCTTCATTCGCAATTTACTGCCTTTGCGTGAAACCCCTGCGTCTGTATCAGCGCTCGGCTGTCAGAGAGGCAGCTCATAAAGTAGCAGACCTTCAGTGCTGAGTGTTGCTCTGTGCTCACACGTCAAACAAACAGCCATTTCGGAAGTGCTGGGAAGCTCTTATCGCAATCGCTCCGGGGCCGCCGAGGCCTCGCAGCCGGCGGATAAACCAGAGCAGAGCCCCCCCAGCGCGGCCCCACATAGCGGACGCAGCACCGTCCAGCTGGGATGCTTGGCGTTGTTGGAATTCTCCGAGGCGAAGGGGAGCAGGACGTCCCCTTTGCTCCACTTTGGGCTGACTGAGGAGCAGCTCCTGCCAGTCGTCGTTTTCAGCCTGGTAGAGCTTCACGACTGGTCTCAGATCAGGGTGAACGGGGGAAAACGTGCCGGCGCTCAACAAAGCAAAGGTCCCGGCTGAAGGTCAGCTATGCGGAGACTGCCTTACGTGTGTCTGATTGGAAATGACACATGGGGTCAATGGTCACCGCCATGGGCCCTTAAAAGGGTGTGCGGAGGAACGTGCAAAAATGTTGACCCGGCGACCAAAAGTTCCAGCCCTTTTGGGGGGTCTGAGGATGCTTGATGGTCTTTGGAAAAATCGCCAAAACTTCAAGTGACACAAATTGAGACAAGAGTGTTTCATTTTGTACCTCCCCATTCAACAAATACTGTTTAGTTTTGACCGCCCTACACCCTCACAAATGTTTTGTTGTGTTTTGTCCATTTCCCACTTCCCACCCCACTGCTGGGGACAAAAAATGTTGGTGGAGAACTTTATCAGTTTGTCTGCCCATTCTAGTCAACAAGTATTTTGGTTCGCTCCAAATCCATTTTAATACCAAACCAAAAATATTTTCAGGAATTTCCCACCCCCGGCGACCCCTGACTGCCACTGGGTATTTCACACACTGTTCTTTATTGTTTTGTCCGCCTGTCCCCCTCGACAAATATTTTTATATTTGTGCCCCTCCCCCCCAATATTTTGACCAAAAGTTCCAACCTTTTCATCCCCTTTGGGGGGTCTTAGGATGTTTGATGGCCATGTTGGTTATCGCTGTCCCACGGATTATCACCAACGCGCTGGGTGTTTTTCTATTGATCTCCAGAGACACATCCTTCACGCCAAAGGGTTTCATGCTTCTCTGTCATTTTTCAATCATCCTGACAGTTTTCAGACATCCCACCAGCAGGCCCTTCCTTACTTACGTAATACTTTCCCTGCATCACCCCTGTTTATTTCATCTGGCACGATAGGGCCTGGATCCCACACTCTCGCTTTATCTCACACGCAATTGCTGTCGACAACGGACCTCCAGAAAGTTTTTGTTTTTCCATTGTCCCTTGCAATTTGCACGTGAATTTACCCTTTTCTGACATAGAGCGCAACCCTCGTGGCTTTCAAGGCCCTCATAGAAGGCTAACGAGTCCTAGGAACTAAAAACCCAATTTTTAGTTTTGCATTTAAAAGGAGCACCAATGGTTCTTGTATTTAAAAAGTACTAGTTAAATTAGCAAGAGTAGTTACACTCTTACTTCACTGCTACGTTTTGGATGGAAACAAGAGGGTTAACAACACTTAAAATGACACTATAAAAACTAGGGTTGAACCGAAAATTCGGCCACCGAAAATTTTCGGCCGTAAATGGCAAAAAAAATTCGGTTTCGGGCGAATTTTTTTTTAACGTGACCGAAACAGTGATGACGCAATGATGACGCAACCGCAGCCTGCACGCGCCAGATTGGATTAGACTTGGTCCGTTTCAGCCCTTAAAGCGAACTCAGATTGATTAGTCAGAATTTTTTTGCGTATATGTGAACAAACGAACTTAGACCCTCTGAAACGAACCGAACGGTTTGCTTTGAGTTGCGGCACGGTTCGGTTAAACTCGTGCGTTTTGAAAAACCATATATGTCTATGCGGGAAAGAAATAAACTACGAATAAATGATTATAAAAAATAAAAACCCAATAAATACATAAATAAAGGGATTTAGAGATTCTTGTCGAGATCAAGTTTCTCTACTGAGATGCTCAGACTGAAAACTTTCTTGCTCTCCATCAGCTGAAGAACGATCTTTGTGGAAAATGTAGAAGTTTGGTAGATTCCACAGAAGAGTAGAAGTTTGGTAACCAAGAATGGTGATCGTGAAGAGACAGCGGCGGCAGGTTGGATGAGGATCTGAAGTGTGAACAGAAAAAGAACTGAGACCCATCTGAGCTGAAGGGGAGCAGAAAGAGAACCGAGTCCCTTTCAAACGAACTCTCACTGTGAGCAGAAAAAGAACCCAGTCCCCTTTCTGTTGGTCCACTTTTTGGACCACTTCTAGAGGACTGAGTTCGGTTCCTCCACTTTGTTCATGCACTTTGTTCAGAATATTAAAATGCACTTGAATTCACTAGTTTTATGAGAGAAGATATTTAATTGTATAATATTTCAGGTTTCTTGCTTTTAGGCTATTCATGAGTGGGGCCAAGTAAAATATTTAATTTCAATTTTTATTTTATATTGTGCATTGTTTGAATGCTAAATATTTTCATAGGTTTGGAACAGATTTATTCTTTTAATAATTTAATAATAATAATAATTTCTTTTGGTTTTCGGCCAAGTGTTGCCTCATTTTCGGTTTTCGGTTTTGGTCCAGAAAAATCATTTCGGTGCATCCCTAAAAATTAGCCTATATAATAACACATTTATATTATTTATTTTCTGTGATTATGTCTTGGACCTTCTTAAGACATTAAAATGGTTCTACTAGATTTAGTGCTTTCACAGTTTCTGTACCAAGTCAAGGTTAAGCAAGGCTGATCTACTGCATGATTTGAGGATTTCTTTTATGTAAGTTTCTGCATATTTTGGCTGTCACTGAAACAGCGAATACAAAAACTACTCAGCTTATGCATACACAGATGTGTGTCATTGAATATCTCTATATTTATCAATATACAACGTTACATTCCAAACTAAAAATGTGAGGTGGTGCAGCTGGGTTTACTTTCATGCATTACTTAGGGGAGTTTACTCTGTACTGCTTTTTTCTGAGAGAAAGGAAGAAGGCTTTATACAGACATCCCTTTTTCAGATGAATGCACGCTTTCTTCTGTGGACAGTCCCATCATGTACAACGTCTCTGCCTACAAGTCTCTGCTTGGCTTTTTGCAGGTTTTGTTGTTGTTGGGTCTCATTCTTTTGAATTGCTCAAAATATGTAATGATATGTTAAGATATTAATATTCAATCCAGGGTTCCTAATATGAGTATGCTGCCAACTACAATGACATGACTTCTATATAGATGAGACCCTTTCTGTTTGTGTGTGTGTGTGTGTGTGTGTGTGTGTGTGTGTGTGTGTGTGTGTGTATGTAATCTGGTGAGATTATGCAGGCTAGCGAGAGCCCTTGATCATGATAATGATTAAGAGTGAGCGAAAAAGCTGCATTGGAATCATTGTTTGGCTTTGTAGTGTAAAAGTATAATTAGATCTTGCCGGTTTTTTCCAGGTGTCTTAGGTTCCTTGTGAACTAGACCGTGCTTGACATTGACCTTGTTTGTGTTGCAATTGCCTGCCATCTCCCGTTGATCTTGTTTTTGTTCAGTCACTTCATGACTGGCTGTGTGTTGCTGCTTTGGAGAACATTATACTGTGTACGGGTGGCCTTTACTGAAAGGACATTAGAACAACAGCAGTGGAGAGACTCAAGGTGCATGTGGAAAGGCTTGCAAGTCTGTTTAAAGGCATCATAAGTGGCTTTTCCTGTATTGATAGATGCTTACCAGATGACCTTAGTGCCTTTTTATCATCTTTGAAGCTAAGAATACAGAACCACTTCAAGATTCTCAGTAAACTTACAAAAACATGGCAGAAATGAAAGAAATCTACAATTCAGACACTGCCCGAGATGTTTAAGTGACCACCGCAAGTAGTCTGTTCTTAGTGAAGTATCTGAAAAGCCTGAGTCTGACGTATATAAACTACAGTAGACTCCCTTAACCCACTTCAGATTGTTACTACTATAATAGGTCATTTGCTTATCTCTTTACTTCCTGTCCTAGAACATTTAAACAGACATGTCTGTGCTAGGATGCTATTTAAAGGTTACAGTTAAGCATTTAACACATTTTCCAAGGCAATGAAATTCCACCTGCAACTGGATATTGTCTCAGTCCGAAGCTGCGCTTGTCGTTCAAGTATTATTGTATAGACAGCTATGCTAGAAACCACTTTGTCATGTTAAATTTTCAGATGATGCCTTTGTTACTAACTGATCAGTGACCGCGATGAGGCTACATACAGGAGTGAGGTGGAAAATCTTATAGAATGGTCCCTGAAAACAACCTAGACCAGCATATCAGAAGACCCAAGGGTAGTCATGTCTTAATTACAATTCCTGCAGTAAGAAAGGCACAGTGCAGGAATCCATCATAAACTTCCACAGCTATACTGCGCAAACTAGTGGTTTTACTAGTGGATACACTATAGCAGTGTTACAGTACCTACACTATCAAATTGCACAGTAGAAGAGTGACAGTAGTACAAAGGACTGCAGAATGGACCTGCCTTCAAACAGTTATATTCATGCCATCTGCTGTCACAGTCAAGCTCAATCCGTGACTCAAGTTTCCAGCCACTCTGGCCAGAAACTGTTCTCTCCTTGGCACTCCGGACAGCAATACCACACTGTTAGGCCTAAAGACGCCTCAAAAAACAGCATATTCCACTGCAGTAGGTCCTGTGTGTCCCAAACCGTACAGAAATAAACCCTGTATTTCTCTGTGTTGCAATCCAGGTGGATGTAGTCATTGTGCTCTTAAATGTTTATGGCAGGAATGTACACAGAAAATATCAAATATTGGTGTTAATCCAATATTGTTGCTTCGTACCTCTATTATTTGGAATCTATGACTGTGTATTTTTGTTTAGTACTGTGCACTATGTATGACAGAGGTCCATGTGAATAAGTATGTGTATAAACTTGACATTTGGCAAGAAATTAGTCAACTCTTTGTGAACAGAAACCAGCAGTGCAAGTTAATGTGCAGTCTGTCAGTGTTGTTTCTGTGTCTGTCCCAGTCTATGCCTCCAGGGTTAGACATGAAAACAGAAACAATAGCAGTCTTTCCCACACATAAGCTTTATTTGGGCAGGCGGCCAGCGTGTATTACTGACTGCCTGAATATGTTTGGATAACCACTTTAACTGTTTTCTGCTTTCTTAGAGTGAGAGAGAGAAAGTGAATGAGCGAGAGAAAGTGAGTGAGTGAGAGAGGGAGGACAAGGAAAAACAGTAGGTGACACCTGCAACAACCAGTTACTGTGCTACAGCAGGACATTCAGAGCACTAACACAGCAAAACAAGGGCTAGTGATCAGAGCTTCTGGCTGTCACTCTTAGAAACAAAGAAAGTGAACTACTATAAACATTACAAGTATGTGAAATGTAGTAATTCTATTATATTCTGTAGTAATTCTGTAGTAATATTCTGTTATAATGAATTGTAATATACTATGTTGATTAATGTCTACATTGTAAAGTTGATATTGATGGGCCACTGTAGAGGGTTTGTAGGTTTTACTTTGTGTCTAACTCCTGTTTAACTATCTACGTTCAAATACTTCTCACTCAAACCCTAACCGTGAACTCAATCCAGTACCTAAATCAAACCCTAACTCCAAACCCTTCTTTTAATAACCACTGATTACAAAATAAATAAATAAACTTTCACAAGATTTTTTTGTTACATTTTCCTTGGAGGTACTAGGTTTTGTTACAGGAGTAATAATACATTTTATATATTAGACCATGTGTTAATTACCAGTTGATGGATTGCTTTAATATTGTTTTGGTAAGCCAATCAGGTTTGCATTTGCAGAAGACCGCCACAAGCATATATGTGGGAAACAGAGTGGAAATTATAGCAGTCCTCTCTTTCCTTTTACTGCTATTGTTTATTTTTGGTGAAAATGATCATTTTCTGGATGATGAAAGTGAGTGTAAGTGTGAGATCAGTGGGTAAATGTCTGAAGGAACAGAGGCTGCTGCGCTGCACTCAGACTGCAGTTTTTGAATATTTCACAGAATTTCTAATGAATTTTCCTACTCACCCTCAAAGGCTCCCAAAGATGGATAGACTGTATGAAAGTGTGTGCTCCTTTGAGTGTTCCTAGCTGTGCATCATGTTCAAAGTGAATACATACATTCACAATCCAGCCATGATCTCGCGAGGCGTAACACCTTTCTGCAATTGCTGAAATAGCACCACAGCTGAGTGGTGATAGCTCTGAGAAATCACAGTCGTTGTTCAATATAGAGAAATCAGTCTTGTTATGCTGGTGGCTTTTAAAGATTTTTTGCAGTGCCACAGCTGCTGTCGTGGCTCTTGTTTGTGGCTTTAATAAACTGAAAGGATTTGATATGTGGGTGCACTTGGCATATTATCAGCACCAGCAGCATGTAGTAACTGTGTTATTTTATTTTTGTAGGTGACATCACGCAAAAGGGATATGAGAAGAAGAGGGCCAAGCTGCTTGCTCCTTACATCATCCAAGCACAGAGTATGACCATGAGGATACTTTCTCTCTCCCCTTTCCATCCTCTCTTCTTGTTCCTTGTTTTCTCTGTGGTCTATTTTGGTTTGTGCCTTGTGCTTGTGTTTGCCACCACTGTCCCTTGACTCATATGATGATATGGTTATGAAACATCCCTTTAGCATATTATGCTCCTCTTGAATTCATCTGGGGTATCCATGCCAAATTTTCATTCCGCACATCCCTCTAGTGGTCACAATATGTGCTGCATTGACAGAGTTGCTTTATTTGACCAGCAGTAATTTTCGGTAGCCATGGTTCTTCAAGAAATCAGGTTCACTGAGTTTCCCCCTTACCTTAAATGTAGTTGATCGACCAAGACCTGTTCAGTGATAGGGCTCACAGTTCAGTGTCCGAAGCTGAGTGAAGGTAATGTAACTAGCAAGTAAAAGAAACTGGTACCTCATCAACTAGCACAGTGCAAGCTGCACACACAATTAATTTCAGTTTTGATTAAACAGAAGCTTGTCACACAGAGTCAGTGGTGAGGCATATAATGCTGAATCAACTATACTTTGGCTAATGGAAAAATGAGTACATTTTTCACTGAGCAAATTATTTAAACTCGTACAAAGGAACATCAGCTCAACTTTTTGTTGACCACATTACAGAGAAATCGTTTACACTTCTTTGAGATCCGTACGTGTTGTGGTTATTGAGGATATTTAGCACATGCAATTTAATCCTCTCAATTTATTAACTCAGTCTAATTCTTGTTATTTGGGATCTAGAAAACAGGGCTCTCTCTGTCCCTGAATAATGACTTGGCATGACTTTGCTTGATCCCTGTCAGTCATATATTTTACTCCCCAGTGCTTGCTTGTTAGTTTTGCCTGACACATTCCTATTTTCTACAGTTTTGGCTCCACCTCCGCAGTATGATGGACAGGATGCCAGCCCAAGCTCTGCTGCTGCACCTAGCAACGCTTCCTCAAGCTCCTCCTCCTCTCGCCATCGCCGCACACGGCGACAGCACCGCAGCGGTGGGACCAGGGATGAACGCTACAGATCAGGTATAGCATAGCTCTGGGTTAGGCAATCATGTTACAACATCAGGACCTTATAAACCAGTAACACATCATGGAGAAAGTACAGTTTTTTTCATTTGCTGTAGAGAGTGAAAGTGAAACCTCATAATTCTGAGCTATTACCTAGAAAGAACTTAATGTCAGAATTCAGTTCTAAAGCAGTGTTATGAAATAATCAAAAAAGAATACTTCAAAGGCTTTGTGGCGTTTTGCTGGATTTTCTGTCTGTCTCCCCTCAGATATTCATACTGAGGCTGTCCAAGCTGCCTTAGCCAAGCATAAAGAGGAGAAGATGGCACTGCCTATGCCAACCAAACGACGTTCAACGTATGTTCAGTCACCTATCGACAACTGTACCCCACCAGGTAGAAACACACACACACACACACACAAGCACACATCCATGATCGCAAGGGCACAGCTTCTTGTTGTACATTGCCAGATCAGTGTGGCCACATTTCAAAATGGTGTATACTGAAGATCTAGAAATAACTTTATCTGGAGCTTTTTTAGATTGCATGTCATCAGCAGCTAAGTGCCCATAGTTATGTTAAGTCATTGTAGCGTGAAATTACTGTGTGATTAAACATGTTCAGACACTCAATTAGGGATCATTACATCCTCTGGCGATTCTCATCGTTGGTTAGAAAATTGAAACAGGAGCTTGCCAGTTTTTTTTTTTTTCCATAATTTCTTTCTTTCTCTCTCCTCCCTCTCCATGTTCTTCTCAGACTCCTCCTCTTCCTCGGATGATGAAGGTGGGGTGAGTGGTGGAAGTGGCGAACAGCAGCAGTCTCCTGACTCATGGATGAACAGCTCCATCCAAGGCTCGTCCACCTCCTCATCTTCAGCGTCCTCCACACTCTCCCACGGCGAGTCTCGCCCACCGCAGGCGCCGCAGCCCCAGAGCCAGCAGCAGGTCCCCCCACAACACCCCCCACCACCCCACTCACACTCACAGCCTTCTGCCCTCGCTGAGGCCTTTGCACACGCTCGCATTGGTGAGTAAGGACAAACTACCATACTTCAACACATACACATAAATAATATTCACCATCCAACTAGCAGGTCACAGAGACAAGTATTTTATAGATTGCTGAAGGAACAACATGTAATGTCACTGTCACCAAACTTTTTGTTTGTTTGTGACCACCTGCAGCGTATTTGGAAAGTTGTCAGTTTGATTTCATTGATTTGTTTTGACTTAACTAGTGAGTGTAAACAAACTTGACTATATTGGAGAGAACTTTGGGTAAACAACCACTGCTCCACTCGCAGATGAAGAAAGAGAGTTGTATAATGTAGTATATAAATGATTTTTGTTGGATTACTACAAAATGTGTTTAATTTTTTATGCGTACCATAAGCTTCTTTCCATATCTGTGAATTGTATTGTGTTATGGGTTTTAATCAGATGTCTGTTTGCTTGTACTTTGTTCTCCTTGTACCATTGATCTGTGTTTAACTCTCAGTGACAAGAACAGGACGAGGTAAACTTATGAGTTTGCATACCTAAGTGTGTGTTGTAGGTTGTGTTTGTCTGTCAGATTTGTATTGTGTTTATACCCTGCAAGGACACGGTACATGAATACTGACTTGAATATACCTCTCAAATTCCCATACACACCCCTATAGAGTCACATGAATGATTGGGCTATGGTTTCAAACAGGATTGCTATTGCAGCTCTGTTTAAAAACAGTCTGAGAATGTGAAATGAGGGCAGTTGAAATTATTTATTATTTTTTTCCTTATTCATTCAGCTAATCATTCATTGGGCTTTAATGCACACTTGCTCCAAGTCTGTCTGTGATCGAATGGTGCATTTTACCTTTAGATACCCCTCTGACTCCTGTGTATATTGTGAGGGCTAAGTAAAAAAAAAATGCTGGTTTACCTTGGTGGTTAACAGTTATTACAACTGTGTGGTGCTTTGATGAGGGCCTCAGCTGGCTTCAAACTGTACATATACATTTATTTTATACATTTGTTGCTTGACTCCTGAGACTCATTATTCAGTACCTACTATGAAATGACAGTAATTATCTTAAATCACTGAAGTCTTGTAATTATGGGTGCGAGAAACTGAAATGTGGGACTGCATGGCTCAGGTCATAGTTGACCTCACACCTCTCTTGACTGTTCTTCTTGAGCTTATAGAATTTAATGTGAGTTTGTTGTTTGTGTGTTAGAACCCCCGCCAGGTGCTCTGGGTAATGATGGCGCTCCGCAGGCTCAGGCCCGGGCGAGAGGGTCCCGTGTGGACCTGCCCTCCAACGCAGTGGTGAGAGGAATGAGCCGTGGACAGAGCAGATCCAGCATGATGGAGACTGCTGACGGTACTGAAAGAATAAAAGAAAGAGTGCAATAGAGAGAGGGGGAGGATCAGAAGAAGAGGGAGAGAAAAATGGAAAGAGAGACAGAGAGACAGGTTGAGGAGGGGTGAGACAGAGAGTGAGGAGAGACAGAGAGAGAAGGAGAGAGGGATAGCAAGTCAGAAAGGAGACAGGGGAGGGAGAGAAAATGGAAAGAGAAACTGGGAGAGTGAGAAGAGAAGGGGGAGGGATAATTAGATTTAATATAACTAAATGATATTAATACTTGTTTATTTTGATTTGTTGCTTTATTAATGAAATCCACATTCTTTTTTTTTTTTTTTTTATCTTTTCCACCTTTTCTCCACTTGTGTTGTGTTGCTTTTCATTGCTTTTCTCTGTTAGTGAGAAGAGTGGGGAAAGGTAACAGTTAGCCCTGCAGTTAGGCTGTATCCCCTAGTCTGATCTGGTCTGGTCTGGTCTGGTCTGATCTGGTCTGGTCTGGTCTGGTCTGGTCTGGTCTGGTCTGGTCTGGTCTGGTCTGGTCTGGTCTGGTCTGATCTGATCTGATCTGATCTGATCTGATCTGATCTGATCTGATCTGATCTGATCTGAGTGAGTGAGTGAGTGAGTGAGTGAGTGAGTGAGTGAGTGAGTGAGTGAGTGAGTGAGTGAGTGAGTGAGTG
>JBBIGA010000106.1:16195203-16209065 GCA_037576975.1 Alestes dentex | reverse complement strand
TGTGTGTGTGTGTGTGTGTGTGTGTGTGTGTGTGTGTGTGTGTGTGTGTGTGTGTGTGTGTGTGTGTGTGTGGTAGGATTGCTGTGTTCTCAGTGACAGTGTTCTATGATGAGCGGATAGTAATAGTGGCAGAGCAGCGGCCTGATGCCAGTGAGGAGGACAGCTTCCAGTGGATGAGTCGAGTGCTACAGGTGCACTTCTTTAACATTCCTAAACATGCTTACACCATAGAATAACACTGGACCTTCACTTCCATTCCTCCACCTCCTAGGCACATTTGTTTTTCAACACACGTCAGACTCTGTTTGGATGGGACAGTTATTTATTACAAAAACGATACTGATCATTTTTTATTTAAATAATTCTGATCTCTATCTTTTTAAAAAGTCACTGTGTAAGTAAATACCCAGTAGGTACAGTATTTCACATGCTAGGCTAATGAAGGTGCAGTATGCAGGGTGTTTTTTGTATCTTACTAGTTTGGGGTTGATACTCCCATCCCTAGTTTGCCTTGTTTAGTAGTAGAGTTTTGTTGTAAACCAGTTTGAATTTTCTGTGCTCTAGGCCATAGACAGCATTCATCAGGTAGGCTTGTATTGCCTGGCCTTGGTTCCTGCCAACACGCTGCCTAAAACCCCTCTTGGGGGGATTCACATTTCTGAGACCAAACAGCTCTTCCTGGAGGGTTCACTGCACCCCTGCAACATCCTCATGTGCCCTCACACCTGTGTCACTAATATGCCCAAACCACGCCAGAAACAGCCAGGTGAGTGTGAGTGTTCGTTGTTCATTCACTTTAAACATGTGTTAATTAACCCCACATTTTTTGTGTCACTTCTGTTTTAACACACTTTGTCTCAGGCCATAGGAACACACATGCCTGGCACAGATTATTGTCATTAATTGTCGTGTATGTCATGTTTATTATAAAATGATTGTCTAGATTGTAATCATATGGTCTTTGCATGTAGTCGGGGTAGGTCCTGCCTCTATAATGGTGGGCAACTTGGTTGCTGGAAAGAGAATTGCTCAAGCAGCAGGCAGAGATCTCGGAATGATTGAGGATCAAGACCTTGTCCGAAAGGTACAAACACACACTCAGTGCTGGTACCTTCCTCTGCCTTACTGCTACTGTACCTCATGGCTCTTCTGGTCAATAACATAATGTCATACTGGTCACTGAGATTGTTGTGAATTAGTTGTTTGTTCTGTTTTAATGCCTTCATTATGGATGTAGCTGTGCATGTGGCCTACTATGATGGTAAGACATGATGAGACATGAATGAGACAAGACATAACGTAGCACACATTATGCTCAAGTTGTCAATATTGAAGCCTCACATATTGGTTAATCCTATATTTCTTTTAAAAGACCACAAAGCTATAAAAATAACTACTTTTAAGTTGAAGTGCTTTACTGAAATTGCACATTTAAATAAGCTTTCATATTTAAACTGATCAGCCACTCTACAAACCCACAGGAAACAATGCACTAACAACAAGACATCACAACTTTAGTGTGTGCTGTATCAGGCTGAATTAGTAACAGGGTTAATTTTTTATTTTAATATCCAGTACATTTCCTGCTGATATCATCTCAATTTTGAGACCTCGATTAGATTAGAGCCATCTCTATTGATAACTCATGAACACATTCATAAGCGTGTTAAAACTTTTTTTAATGTGGTGACATGATGCTGTATTTAAATGTGCTTGATCTGTTCAGTATTTTCAGCCATTTGTGATGTAATCACACTTCATTTTTATCACTTTATTTTTTCAGCATCAGTTCCTCACAGAGGCTTTGCAGTGGAGAGCACAAACAGACCCTGACCATGTGCTCTATGTGCTACTGAATGCAAAGGTAGCACACAGACACACACATACACACACACGTATGCAGACACAGACACACACACATTGGAAATTCAGGGGAAAACTAAACGAGTGAATGTCTCAGTGGATCAATGAGATCCATCATGTACTTCTGTTGATTTATAACTTGAATGATGTTTGATTTGTTGAATTACTTTATCTTCTCACTCTCTGTGGCCTCTGTTGCTTTGCAGGGTGTGGCAGTGTGTACAGCAACTTGTGTACAGCTTCACAAACGAGCAGAAAAGATAGCAGCTGCTCTCATGGAGAGAAGCGGCATTAACACTGGAGAGAACGTTGTATTGTTATACCCACCAGGTTAAAAACACCTAAACATATACAAGCAGCTTTAACTTTATCCATCAGATATTAGCATGTTTAAAGGGGCTACCATGGTGTAAACATTTTTTTATTTGTGTGCAGGTGTAGATCTGATAGCTGCATTTTATGGCTGTTTATACGCTGGTTGTATTCCAGTCACCGTAAGACCACCACACCCACAGAACCTCTCAGCCACACTTCCCACGGTCCGCATGATCATCGATGTAAGTGCTGGCAAAGCCAGATATGTAGAGAAAGATTTAAAAACTCTAAATTGTTCATTACAAAATGAATGTACATTGTAGCACATTTCCCCTCCTTCTGGTTTCATGTACTTTTGTTACATGGTTTCAGATCTTCATACAAAATATAACATGAGACAAGGGGAACTTTGAGGAAATGCAGTTTTTAAATGATCATTCCATTTATTGAAGGAAAAAAAGTTTTGTAACACATCAGCTTTGTGAAAGCCATGTTTCATCATAACTGGGACGACCTTCTATAGCAGCAACAATTGCAACCAAATCTTTCCATGACTGGAGATCAGTGTGAGACGATTTATGTTTCTCATAGTTATCAGTGAATTTTGCTTTGGAGTTCTCCCACGGAGACCATTTGTGTCTCTGAAGGTGAAATCATGAACAATGACCTTATCTGAGGCAAGCAAGGCCTGCAATTCCACAGGTGTCGGGGGTTCTTTTGTGACTTCCTGGATGAAGGAAGTCTTGGAGGAATTCTAGTAGGCCGGCCATTTCTGGGAAGATTCAATTCACTGGTTTTTGTTCATTTAGAGATAATGGCTCTCACTGTGGTTTGCTTGAGTCATAGAGCCTTTGAAATGGATTTGCAAGAATGTGTAGACTGATATATTTTCTTTCTCATCTGTTGCGGTATTTCTTTCGATTGTGGCACAGTGTGCTGCTTTTTAAGACATTGCAGCCCACTTCACTTCGCTGATAAGGCTTTATTAAAGCGATGTTGAGTCTCAGCATGGCTGGCAGCAGTCAAGCCTGGTTGTCTGTTTTGTCTGTGTGATCAATATGCAAATTTAGAAGAAATCAAATACTTTTTTACAGCATTGTTACTTTTTATGTTTATTTGATTTTCATATTTCTCTTGAAAGTTCTTTTCGCCCTACTTTCTTCCTAATCTCTCTCTCTCTCTCTCTCTCTCTCTCTCTCTCTCTCTCTCTCTCTCTTTGTCTCTTTTTCTCTCTCTCTCGCTCTTTCTCCTTTCTCTTTCTCTCTCTCTCTCTGTCTCTCTCTCTCTCTTGCTTTCTCTCTCTCAGGTCAGTAAAGCTGCCTGCATCCTCACTACTCAGGTTCTGATGAAGATTCTTAGATCAAAAGAAGCAGCTGCTTCTGTCAACATAAAAACTTGGCCCATCATAATAGACACGGGTACAAAGACACACACACACACACAAACACACCTTAAAAGATTTTAATAACACAGCTTTGTCAAATAATCTAGTACCGTAGAATTATTCAAAGTACTCAGAAGTAACTATGGCCTAATGTTTGCTACAGTGAGTCTGTGTGTGCTATGAAATAATTAATTGAAGTCAGCTGCATAACCCCATAACCCCTCTTTCTCCACAGATGACCTACCACGCAAGCGACCTCCTACCATCTATAAACCTCCATCCGCTGAGATGATCGCCTACCTGGACTTCAGTGTCTCCACCACAGGCATGCTTACAGGGGTCAAGGTAAGGCACTGGATGCTTACAATTGTCAGAATTATTACTGTAATGTAGTATTGGGTTTAAAAAATCCTATGGCCATAATCTTCATGCAAGATGACTAAATGGTCTGATTGACCGTTACTGTCTGTTTGTCAGATTTCTCACGCGGCGGTAAGTGCTCTGTGTCGCTCCATAAAGCTGCAGTGTGAGCTCTACTCCTCACGCCAGATTGCCATCTGCCTCGACCCTTACTGTGGACTCGGCTTTGTGCTGTGGTGCCTTGCGAGGTAACATACTGACACTGTAACTTGAAGCCTCCGTTTGTTCAGAATTTTAATGCAGTATAGAAAGGAAGGGAAATTGAATTGGAGAGTTAAGTGTTCTTCTGACACAGTCTGGCCAAAACAATGAAGAATACAAAAAATATTACATGAATACAAAAGTATTTTGTTTGAATTCAGAAAAGGCATGTATCCACAACGCCTTCCCATGGTTGTAAAACTGTTCAAAGTACAATTACTTAGGCTTTTAAAATATATATGTGCAGTAATTTGTGTGTTTTGTAGTGTGTACTCAGGTCATCAGTCAATCCTGATTCCTCCTCTGGAGCTGGAGAGCTCCTTGTCTCTGTGGCTGAGCACGCTCAGTCAGTACCGCATCAGAGACACCTTCTGCTCCTACTCTGTCATGGAGCTCTGTACCAAGGGCCTCGGAGGACAGACTGAGATGCTGAAGGTATCCTCTCTCTCACACACACTCAAACTATTCCACAGTTTCCTCTTTACATAAAATATTGGAAAAAGTAAAACATAAAATGTGTCACAACTTTTGCACACGCCACATTTTATGCTTTTTTTCAATAATTTAAATTCAGCAAATAAACAGTAACTCTACATTTAAAAAGTGTGTTGTTTGTATAGGATATGCTCTTGGATTTTTACCTTTAAATTCCTGCTTATTTCTCCAGCAGTTCATACTGCCACTAATATCTGAACACATCTTAGTCTACAGAGTGCCACAAAAGTGTAGAACTGCCTAACGTTTACAGACACAACAATAAAATATTTCACATTTTATTATAGTTCGATATTATGTTATTTTTAAAAAAATAATTGAGGCCACAGAAGAGGTCACGGAACATACGCATTTAAGGGGTAGTTAACTAGAAAACGACGCATTTTAAAAGTGTACACAAGGAGCAAGAGAAGACACCATTTAAATGCTTAGCTCGAGGCACAAAGGCAGAAAGATGAAATTTTCAGCAAAAGAGCAAAAATGATCAGCAAAAGGGCCAGCAGAGTCTGAGGGTCCTGGTACCACATGCAGGGTAGTAGCACACTGGTGTGAGCACGTAAGCACTGAGCCACTGCTGCCCACATGTTCAAATAATTGTGTAGGTCATGCAAACATATATATTGCTAAATCTGCAAACATATACATTACTTATCCATATACATTATGAAACCTTCTTTCTCTCATCAAGTCTTTTCCATCCTGCAGACTCGGGGACTGAACCTGTCATGTGTGAGGAGTTGTGTGGTAGTAGCTGAGGAGCGTCCACGTCTGGCTCTTACGCAGTCATTCTCCAAACTCTTCAAAGATCTTGGACTTTCTTCTCGGGCTGTCAGCACTGCCTTTGGATCTAGAGTCAACCTGGCCATCTGTCTCCAGGTACTCAAGCAGGACCATGCTGGTCTGTACTTGTATTAGTGGTTTGCATTGCTGTGGACTCTTCACTTACATTTCAGTAAAATGTACTTTATGTGAAACAAAATCGAATAGTTAAAATGTACATGAATGTATCTCAGGGCACCACTGGACCAGACCCCTCCACTGTGTACGTGGACATGAAATCCCTCCGACATGATAGGTATGATATAAATGTACATCTGCCCAGGCATGGACAATTACAGTCAGTGTCACCGTTGGTGTTTTAAACCCTTAAATTCTCAGGATTATTATAATGTAAGACAAAAATGCAGGAAGGTGGTTTCTGAGTGTTGAAAATTTGAGCAGCTTATATATGACATACAGTGAAGTTGTGTAGAATATTTTTTGATGATTTGCATAACAGATCGTTCTACAGTGTGGCAGTTTACAGATATAGCTGGCAAATCAAACCTCTGATGCACATCCAGCTTACTTAGCTCTTGCTGTTGAGTGAACACCATACAAAAAAGCAGAGTGACATCCAATCAGATTGTTGATATGCAGCGTGTAACTGATTGTGTCGCTGGGATATTATAATGTGACGTTAGAAATATTAGAAGCAAGACAAAAGAAATGTAAAAAACAATATTAAGCTGCCAAGGGATCCACAAAACTGGCGTACATTTCTGCAACACTTCATCTGGATGCCACAAACTGCTACTGATTAAGTGAAACTCTGAGTTTTCTCTGATACAACTGAAAATGTTGTAATGGGGATTATAATGGAACCGACCATGTAATGTTTTTTTTTAGGGTAAGACTGGTCGAAAGAGGAGCACCTCAATCTCTTCCCCTCATGGAATCTGGAACAGTGAGTAAAAACTTCCACTTTAATGTCTAAGTTTGGGCACCAGTGGTCAAATTACATGCTTTGTTGGTATTCTAAGAGAACACACAGAACACACTTTTGTCTATTTTAATGAATAGCTGCTGTTTATTTGGTGAATTACATATTGAATTACATAACATACTGAGAAAACATGCAATGAGGCCTGTGCAAAATCAGCAAGTCAGCAATCAATAAATCAAAAAACTATTCTATTTGACTGGGGGTGTTTTGCATACAACTGCAACATGACTAAACTGAAGCATTACAAAAAAATCTTTATTGCCTCACTTTCAATTTCCCTTCCCTTGTTTTAGATTCTTCCTGGAGTGAGAGTGATAATAGTGAATCCAGAGACCAGGGGACCACTAGGGGATTCTCATTTGGGAGAGGTGTGCATGTGTGTTACAGTTTTTGAATAAGGAGAGCTTTAGTGTTTGCTATTGTAGTCATACGGCTCTCCCTCTGTCTTAGATTTGGATAAACAGTCCCCACACAGCAACAGGTTACTACACCATCTATGGAGAGGAAAGCCTGCAGGCTGACCACTTCAACACCAAACTCAGCTTTGGAGATCCACAGACACTCTGGGCCAGGACTGGATACCTGGGCTTTGTCAAAAGGACTGAACTCACAGACTCCAGCGGAGGTGAAAGAGAGACTGAAAAAGAGATTACATTGAATTTCTGTTTATTACAGTTTAAAAAATGTAAAAATATTTTTTAATCTCATCCCAGACCGTCATGATGCTTTGTTTGTGGTTGGGTCTCTGGATGAAACTCTTGAGCTGAGGGGTCTGCGCTACCACCCCATCGATATAGAAACCAGCGTATGTCGTGCTCACCGTGGCATCGGTGAAAGGTAAGACTCCATGGGTAGGAGATTTTTGTTTCTATGACAATCTTTTAGTTAGTGATCCTGCTCTCCTGCCATAAACTATCTTCACCTTTTCGCCCTCAGTGCTGTGTTTACCTGGACTAATCTACTGGTGGTGGTGTCTGAGCTGTGTGGATCAGAGCAGGATGCCCTGGACCTGGTCCCTCTGATAACTAACGTGGTGCTAGAGGAGCATCACCTGATCGTGGGCGTGGTGGTGATCGTTGACCCAGGAGTCATCCCCATCAACTCCCGCGGGGAAAAGCAGAGGATGCACCTGAGAGACTCGTTCCTGGCTGATCAGTTAGACCCCATTTATGTGGCTTACAACATGTGAGTCACCCCGAATCCAGGCATGGAAGAAGCATGGAGAAGACCTGCAGATCTACATAGAAACTGAGTCTTCTGCCTTATGGCACATATGCTGGATTTAAGTCTTCATGGTGTGTAGAAGACTTTACTGTTGCGTCACCATGGGCGAAGTATCAACTATAATTAAAAAAAACAACAAAAAAAAACATGAAGCTTTTAGGGTAGGAGAGGGTCAATATTTTTTTCCTATGAAACATTTTATTTTGTGTACACAAATTCAGCATTCCCTGTAACAACATTTTACCAATTTTAAAACAGTTAAGTTCTCACCAATCCACCAAACCCCTTCCAACCCTCAGTTTGTTTAAACACTTTATAAAAGGGGTCAACTAGGAGCTTTGTTCTGGGGCGTGTTTTGAATGGTCTAGTAAGTGGTAATATTGATCTTTAGCCTTTATTTACTATTTGCCACCTGTTTATTCTTCAGTGAAAATCCGTTAGTACCATTCCAGCATTCACATGGTCTTCAGTTTAAAGTCTATACTGTCCTCTAATTAAAGGACTGCATCCACCATTGCAACAATATAGGTTTTGTATTACATTTTTGAATTGTTTTATATTATTTGTTAGATTTTTGGACAAAATGAAGTGGCTCAGAGAGCTGAATTTAAGACAGCATTTTGTTACAAACACTGAACTAAAATATACTTTTGTTTTAAACATTATTAAGTCTGATGTATAAAAATGCAATTCTTTACATTGTTATTTTATAGGCATTTCCTTTCCAACCGTGCTCATTGGTGTTTCAAATCTCAAAGGGATTTCAAATGAAGGCGTAGAGGCTAGAAATATGAATGTTATGCTGTAAAAGTGTAAGAATGCGTAAGGGTTTTTTTTTTTTAACAAGACATCTGATATCTTATTTGGTAGTACCATGTACTTTAAATGACAGATGAGAACAGATTATGTCTCTCCTCATAAACTGAACAAGGAAGGAAAAGAAAAGACACCAAAATGATACATCTGGCACATTCCAGCCCTCTCCAGCCCACTGCTAAAGCGTTTTTCTTTCTTGGCCCATTTATGCACTTTATTTATGCATGAGGACTATTAACACGAAACAAAGGGTCACCATACTGTAATACTCTCCTAAAACCAGTCCTCATTATTATAAAATAGTTAATATAGGCATTGACAGACTAGCGTCAGTATCGCCTGTTTGCATGTGCAGCTGTTATACATGCACGTTTTACGTGTGCAGCACAAGCTGTCATTATAAAAAATCTTTGAACAATAAATGCAGTACCAGTGAAATGTCTAGACACACCTACTCATGGATGGGTTTCCATTATTTTTAAACATTTCAAAATATTCCAACGGTTGTTAAGAAGTTCTCGAGTGCTTGGAGAGCATTCTTTTTTTTTTTTATTATTTAACCTTTTTGTTTGGAAAATAAATGTATACATACACACCAGTATCCACTATTTATATCTGTTCTGGAAATGGACTTCAAGCATTTAAGCATAATGAAAGTGTCTATAAGCTTACAAAAAGACAGTTTAATCAGGTGTGTATGAACTTTTGACTGGTACTGTGTGTAAAATGGACACGTATTTTTCATTCATCATGACATAATCCTTAATCATACAAGCACACATATACACCTGCAGGCTTACCAAATAACCCACAGCCAAATCTAACAGCCATGCCCTCTGGGACATTTTGTTCCTTTTCTTCTCTCATCTTAAGGTGCTTAGGAACATCAGGACAAACTTTTCTGACTTATAACTGGCAGGAATGAAACCAGGAATCTGTACATTTAACCACTACTACTGTAAAATAGCAAACTGTACAATGGCAGAGATTTTACATGTTTGAGCATCATTTCAGTAGGACAGTAGATACTTTCTGTACCATACAGAGATTTGTACTGGGGGGCAGTTCAGATGTCCTGCAACGAAAAGACACCTGTAAACTACAGACTCTGTACAGATGAAGATATGTACTGTACTGTAATGTCCTTTGCTGTTCTCTGTCAAATTCTTGGTTGATATGAGTATGAATAACTGCTGTCAGTCATGATTTTGGGACACCCTTGTTTGGTCAAATGGGGATTTAAAGTGGTTCATTGTAAATAGCTTGCTCTGTTTCTGTTCCTTCATTTACACTTTGTGGGGCCTGTGTTCAGTTCAGATCTGTTCCAGCTTCTTTTGATGTTTAAGAGCAGAAACTTTACGGTATTTTCAGTCTTTGCTTTGTGAGCATGAAAAAGCCAAGCACTGTGGGAGATAGGTTGAAACTTTGTTGTAATAATTCACCCATGTAGAACCGAACCACCAGGATATTATTCAAACCTTAATCTCCACGGTGTGTGTGTGTGGTGTGTGCACACATGAGAGTTTTATGCGAGTGTGCATGTGTGCATGTGTTCGGATGTTTATATGTTCATACGCATCATTTTTGGTCGTAGAGGGAAAAGGCTGATGTGACTGTGAGAACGCAGCTAAATGGCATTACTCTTCTAATGATGTTCTCCACTGTGTTCCCCCTCCCCCACCAATTTGGTTACGTTACAGGTGGCATTGTTTGGTTGTTATTACCATACTGAGGTGGGATATGTGGCTTTAGGTTGAAGCACAAATCGGAAGACGGGGTTTTATGTGGAAATATTCAGGGAAACAATGATTTCCAGCAGTAAAGGGTTTTACTGTATTTTTACAAAGATTTTTACGCTATAGTAAACTCAGACGTCTAAGAATAAACTTGTTGCGTGTTAAAGGCTGCCTGCTGTGAAAAAGAAAGGGAATATGGGAGATGGGATTTAGTGCAGTGCCAGGTTGATGATTGCGTCAGATAGATACACTTTTCTCGCTATGCAAGCAGCTCTTCCACAGTCACAGTCCACAGTTTGCGCGCGCGCGCGCACACACGCACACACGCACACACACACACATACATTCACTCACACAGCCTGACAAAAGCACTCATGAGGAAAACAAAAACGCCCGTTTGGGGGGAACAGGCCTAAAACAGACTTAAGAACGTTCGTAACCATGACCAGAGAATGCACTTTCTTCTGTTGATATATATACTTTTTGGTAAGTTTAAATTAATGATTCCAGTAATAATGACAATGTCATGTTCTAGTTTAAAAAAGGGGTTGATTTTTGTGAACGTCATGTATAAACATTAATGGAACGTCATGATTATGCAACCCTTTCCCCCATGAACTTTCACCTGTTTGATTTTGTACATGGGTTAATTACTGTTTTATATTTAAATGGCAACAAAAATAAATAAAAGGCTTTTATTTTGCAGCACTGGTGTGTAATTGTTATTCTACTTATTAAAAAAACTCTGACACACTATTTCTCAGACATCAAATGTTAATGTTTTTATTGTTTGTTACAAGGCTTTGCGTTCCCAGACCGCGTGTGTGATTAATATGAAAGCTCGTTCATTCATTCATCACTGTAAAGTTTGGTCCGTGGCAAATCACGAAGCTCGTTGGGGGCGTGACGTCACACATCCTTCGTGTGGGAGGGGCGTTAGAGCCAGCACAAGCAAAAAAAAAAAAAAAGGAAAAAACAAGCTAGCTTTCTTCAATGGAAACCGCCCTGATTTATTTATAACGTTCACTGGGCACCTCAACCGTTAAATTTCAGTAACGGGGACATTCAACGGCCGCCTGCAGAAGCTGTTAAAAGCATTTTTATAAGGTAAATGCTGGTTTAAATTCAGCTGGAGACGAGTAGAGCCCGTGCTGTTGCCGCCGCTGCTGCTGCGAGTCTTGAGCTGGCCGCCATGGCGCCCGTCCGCTCGGGTCTGGCTCTGGTTTGTCTCTGGTTTGCCTCGTCGTCGTTGTCGTCGGCGGGGAAGGTGGTTCAGTGGCTCCCCGTATCGCTGACGTGTGTTGACGCGGGTACTTGCGTGCCAGTGACTCTAGAAACGCCTGAAACTCTCATCGAGCGTCGCACAAGTCGCCCGTTGACTTATAAACCACTGTTCAGTTTGACAACCGTGACTGGAGACAGGGAACCTAACGTCCCTAACCGTCAGAATCCTCTCATAGCAACCAGCCGTGTCCGTTGCTAACATTTGCCTTTAGAGATTAGCCTACAAATATTATGCAACAACATTCTTGTTTATCTTTAGCAGCCTCAGTGTAGCTTGTTAGCTAAATACTGTACGCGGGAGAACAATAACATGAAAACGGGTCCAGTTAAAAAGTTTAACAGTAAACAGTCAAACCGCATACACACTTGCATTAGAGCGGACGTTTCAGTCACTTGGCTGTAAGTTAGTTAGCAAGCCACATTAGCTCTTCGTACTCTTTGCTTTACGAGTAGGCAAAGCTAACCCAGCTAGCTAACTCCGTTAGAAATGCATTAAATAAGAGCAGCTAGCAAGCTGGGATAGCTTAAAATGCTGGGTGTTTAAAAAAAAAAAAAAAAAAAAGTTAGCCTTCAGGTACTGTTCAGCAATGGGCGTTGTACTGACTTCCAGTGCTTTCCATCTGGTTCTGGTGGTGTGAGTGTTCGTAATGGCTCTTAAAGTGACTTAAGCTTGTACACTGGAAGACTTCAGTTGGTTATAACCTCAGGACAAACCGGTCTCAAGTCCTAAACAAATGACGTGTTGCCAAATTAAATTTCGAAATGTTACCAGGGCTGTTGAAACGTTGGAGAGGCAGTCCTGTTGGTGCCTCCAAAGCACTTAGACTACTAATGGCCTTGGTGTGTTAATGTTATTACCAAATCTACAGAAGGATGTAGAAACACTCCTGATTTGTTGCTGGAGTCATGACAGTGAGTGCTAAGCATCCCACGTTTTTCACCCTTCAACAGATTTTTCATGGCCATCAGCAGTGACACAGGGTCTGGCTGCTGTGCAGTATTGAGATTTAGGAGTGTGTGAGCTCACTGTGTGACTCAGAGTGAGTGTAGTCTGCACTGGCACTGTGTGAGAGAAGTAGAGGCAGTGCCGGAGGGGGTGAATGGAAACACTGAGTAAAACTGCTCTCAAGGCAGAAGAACTGAGCTGCCATCACACTTTGAATGCACAAACACACTCGGATCATCCTATGACCAGTATCTATCTATTTTTTAACGTAGGAGTCCTCCTACAGCAAATGGATCCAAAACCTGATCTCGTTTGTGTGTGTTGCTGAACATAAACCTGTAGGCAGTCTTTTTAAAAGTGTCTGGTGAAACTGCTAATGGACTGTGATTATGTTTACATTCGCAGTGGCAATGGAGGAGGTTCACCAGAACACCACTAATGGCACTGAGTCACAAACTGTTACCATCCCTACAACTATTACAGCTTCTCAGTTATCACAAATAACCCAGGTATTTTGTATGTGTGTGAGAAGCATCATTAATGTTTTGGTTAGTTTTTGATAATGTTTCAGTTGTATTTGATTTCGGGCTGGGATCACTTGTGGTTTTATCAGTTATCATCAATAACAGCCATGTTATCAATAAGTTTCTTTTTTTTTCTTGAGCAAGTGTTCTGCGTTCTGGTCTGTGATCTGAAACTCCAGTCCTGGCTTTGCTTCATTTACACACACAGCAGAGAGTAGCTGCAAAATGTTATTATAAAACCAGGGAAAATAATGACAGTATTTCATTTAAATATGGAAACAATACCAGGGCATAGAAATTAGCACAGTTGTGAGACTCACAAGAAACATGCAGTGAGAGTGGAAAACACAAACATATGATAGCTATGATTGTTAAGATGTATGTATATATAGGCTAAACGCTGAAATAACTTGTCAAATCATTGAAGTTATTTCACTAGGGGTGAAACAAGAACTTGATTTTATATATATATTGTTCTGTATGAGTTGCTCAACAAATGGTCATCTCAGAATTGAACCATTTTTTGTCAACCACTTGGCCGATATGAAAACTATATAGCCTTACTCATATAGTTTAGGAGTTGAAATTGGCTTGGAATTTTGTGTTTGGTCAGCCATTTTCAGATGTCTGTATCTTTGCAACAGCAACTGGAAAAAACTGTGGAGATTCAAGTCATTAGTTAGCCTGTAGTATGTACTCAACTTACAATATAAAAAACTCTAACCATGTGTCCCTATTATATTTTATCAGGAATTCCAAGTGCCATATCACAGTTTTGTAAGTATGGTCATCAAATGTTTTGGCATGTATTTATTAGGGATGCTCCGATCAGGATTTTTGCCACCGATACCAAGTACCGATTTTTTGTCTAGGTGATCAGCCGATACCA
>JBBIGA010000106.1:16171494-16194837 GCA_037576975.1 Alestes dentex | reverse complement strand
AAACCCTTTTATCACACATCACACCTGACACTTTTCTCCACCCATTCCAACCTGCTTGCACACGTTTCTTCACCTCTTTTCCACTCTCTCCATTGCTTTGTACCGTAACTTGCTTTGTACCGTAAACACACACACACACACACACATATATATATATATATATATATAGAATTTATCTTTTTCTTAATTTTCAGAGAAAAACATTTTGAAAACATCAAGAGGAATTTTATCAGCCTTTTTTACTCGTATTAAATAAAGGTGTCAGTAATCCATCCCAATTCTTCAGAA
Source organism: Alestes dentex (assembly GCA_037576975.1). NCBI lineage: Eukaryota > Metazoa > Chordata > Actinopteri > Characiformes > Alestidae > Alestes > Alestes dentex. The sequence goes on along the minus strand of JBBIGA010000106.1, from coordinate 16,194,549 downwards.
GGGGATTTTCCTACTGTTTCAACGTAATGTTTTATTCTACAGACTACTGCAGTAAGATATTAGTACTTTTGCTATTTAGCTATTGTTTGTTGTGCATGTTGTCAGATCTGTTTGCCGTTCATGTTTGCAGTTACGATTGCATCAAATGGCTCTCTGCAGTTGGCTAGTGCTGGTGCTGAGGGCCTGCAGACGCTTACCATGACCAATTCCAGCCCTAGCCAGCCTACTATTCTACAGTACGCTCAGACTGCTGACGGACAACAGATACTACTTCCCAGCAACCAGGTGGTGCTACAAGGTTAGTGTCCACTCTGGCGCACAGGAGCACTCACATCCAGATAATGCTGCCTAGCAACCAGCTGATTCTAACGCAAATACACAGCTGTGTTCTTTTAGAGCAAATTACCTGTAAGCTCTGCAATCAGGTAGTGCTTGTGATTTACTGTACTTTGATAATCACTAAATCACTTATGCTGGAGTGGTGTTTTGCAGGTGCAGAGACTAAAATAACCTTTGACAATGGCCAGATTTCTCTGTCTTCCTCTCTCATGGACACACACATGTATTATGCAATGTTACATTGTATGTGCAGGGGGTGAAATGCAGGCCTATCAGATCCGCTCGCCGTCTTCAGTGCTGCCTCAGACTGTAGTCATGACGTCCCCTGTCATTAGCTCTCAGGGCAAGACGGACGACCCTCAGATAAAGAGAGAGATCCGCCTAGCTAAAAACAGGTATGTATGTGTGAATGTCCACTGTGTGATGATTGTACTTAAAAGCTGATTATTTGATGTGTACAGAGAGGCAGTTTGTGTCCTTATATCTCTGAAGTGTAGATGACCCATCACCAATTTCACCTTAAAGAATACTCTTCCTTGGCTGTGGTCTTGTGTGTAGGGAGGCAGCTCGTGAGTGCCGCAGGAAGAAAAAGGAGTATGTAAAGTGCTTGGAGAACCGTGTGGCTGTGCTGGAGAATCAAAACAAAACGCTGATTGAGGAGCTCAAGACATTAAAGGACCTTTACTGCGTCAAAACAGGCTAACGCAGATACACTGACAAAGTGCAAAGTGGACAGTACTTGCAGCTCTGCCTAGACACACACACCCACACACACACACAATCCTGGGTCACAAGGAATTTGTTAGTTCCTTGTTTTTATACTCATTTTTAAATAACAGCTTAGGAATGGCAGGCCAAAGAGAGAAACAAAATAGGCATTTATGAGTAGGGAGGAATACATTGGTATTCTTTTTCCTTTATGTATTTTTAATAATAAGATGAGCAGATGTGTATATTTGTGTATGTATCGTGTGTGTGTGTGGGTGTGTGGGTGTGTGTATGTATGCACACCAACACCAATTTTTGCTTTTCCAGTGACTTGTTCATTTACCAGGGAATTTCTGTGTTTTTGTTTTTTCCAGAAGTGCTTGCTGAAACTGTTGAAAAACCATAGAAAAATAGTGCAGATATAATCACCTGCCATTTATACCCTGCCTCTCAGATGCAGCTGAATTGTTTTTGAATATTGTGAAATGTGATTGTGTTTTTCCATAGTCTTGTAATTTTTATTTCCTTTGGATTGTGTACTTTCCTTTCCCTTTTGACCAAATGCTCCAGTATTCCCATTGGGTAATCACATTGGGGTTTTGGGCATGTTTGAGCAATGCCACAGGGAGTCAAAGACCGTCAAGCCAAACCAAATCTAAAATGCAGAATTTTTTTGTAATTACCAGGGGAAACATTTGTATTTTCATACATTTAATGGCTATGTGAATGTTCTTATGGTTGCTGTTATTACTAATATTATTATTATTACAATACTTATTATTATTGTTGTTGTTATTATTATTATTATTATTATTATTATTATTATTATTATTATTATTATTATTATTATTATTATTATTACAAAGCCCAATTTTGGACTGAAAAGAGTTTTAATGAAGAATCTTAATTTGGTTTTTGCTTGGTTTAAAAGTTTTCGGCAGAGGAATGAGCTGGATTCCTTCTACTGGCCTTACGATGAATTGGGTATGAATTTCAAAACCTTGCCAGAGAGATCACTGATCTGTTTGAAACATTTTTAAAAGCTGGCCCTTGCCAAGATCGAAACTGAAGCAAATTTGCTTTTCGTGTGTCTGTGTAGTGTTACCAACACCACAGAGGCAGATGGTAAAGGATGATTAACATTCACAAACACACTGATCATGTGTCAACAACAGTGAAGACTCTGGAACTGAACAACTCACTACTTGTTTACTCTAACAAAGTGCACCTTTGAAGCAGGGGTAAAGCCCGGGCCTGGGGGGGGGAGACTTTTGGTTTCTTTTTTCTTTTTGGGCTAAAGCTGTTACTGGGACAGTTGAATCAGGGAGAACATCTGCACTTGAAAATGCAGGTGACATTGTTTATTAAAAAAAATGGAAAAAATAAGATCAATTGTTTTTTGTTAAGTAAATCTAAATAAATATTTTTCCAACCTCTGTATACTTTGTGAGGTTTATTTAGTTAGTTTGCAACATGCTTTGCTTCTGTCTAGTCAGTAGCGGTTACTGATCCTGGATAAGAGGAAAAAGCTAAAGCGACTAAACGTAAAAAACTCAAACATAATCAACAGGTGTTTGGCAAATAACAAAAGCACATAAGTTAATCAACAGAACTATTTGCCGTTCAGAATAATCTAGGGATGCACCGAAATGATTTTTTTGGACCAAAACCGAAAATGAGCAAACACTTGACCGAAAACCGAAAGAAATTATTATTATTAAATTACTAAAAGAATAAATCTGTTATAAAACTATGAAAATATTTATTTAGCATTCAGACAATGCACAATATAAAAAAAATTATAATAAAATATTTTACTTGGCCCTACTCATGAATAGCCTAAAAGCAAGATGGCTGAAATATTATACATTTAAATGTCTTCTCTGATAGAACTAGTGCATTTTAATATTCTGAGCGAAGTGCATGAACAAATTGCATTCAGAACAAGCGCTTTAAAAACTGATGAAAGATAGAACAACATTCTCTGTAGGCTTGTAACAAAATAGTGTATCAAAACAAAGACTGACACATATTAACTGTAATCACTTAATATGTGTCATCACTGTTTCAGTCGCGTTCCAAAAAAAATTCGTCCGAAAATGCTTTTTTTTTTTTTTTTTTGCCATTTTCGGGCTGAAAATTTCGGTGGCCGAATTTTCGGTGCATCCGTAGAATAATCACATCAATATAGTCATGTTTTAGTTCTAATACATTTCAAGTGTTCTGTGAGTTTCATCACATCATCCCAAATGTTGCTCAAATGTGTTTTGTTTTCCCCCACCTGAAATGTCATGCCTAAGAAGTGATTGTCATGTCCACCCTTTTGGTCCATCAAGTCACTCTTGCCTCATTTGTCCATAAGACCATTTGAAAAATCAGTCTCAAACAATTATCACTTCAGCTCGTGATTATTATTCAGTGGGGGTTGTGTTTAAGTCTTTGTGACTGCACTGAGGTTTCTGTGCCAGGAAAAGTTTGGAAAGTGATTATATTTGTAAAAAAAAAAAATGTAAACATTGATGGTACGGTGTAGCTGTGTAAACCAGCTGTAAAGACTGTTATGTACTGTAGAGTGTGGGATGACTTCAGTTTTAACGGATGAAACTGTTTAACTGTTCTCTGTTTCAGTTGTGCCCCTTTTGGCAAACAGCTAGTGCCCACTGTCTACAACCCCCAGTGACAAAATTTTCAGATTGATATACATCTGTGTGGAAAGGGTGCGTCTTCCCAGAAGTGGTCAAAGTACAAAATTCCTGAAGAGCACACCCAACACATCTGGGAGGACACAGAAGAATCCAGATGAACCTCTAAGGAACAACAGGCCTCATTCGCCTCAGATGAGGTCATTGTTCATGATTCCACCATTAGAGAATGGGCAAAAATGGCATCCATGGGAGAGTTGCAAGGCAAAAACCACTGCAAACACAAGAGGAACAGATCATCACTTTTTGTGGGTTTTTGTTTTTGGCAAAGCCTTTTGGAACAGTGATCTGCTGACTGATGAGTTGAAAGTGAGAACACCATACCCACAGTCACAGCATGTTTTGGTTGTGTGCTGCTTCAGGACATGCCATAATTGAGGGAACCATAAATTCTGCTCTAATCACTTGGTACTATTCATAATAATGATATCCCTATCTCTGAACGATTGATTATGGCAAAACCATTAAAAAAAGCAAAAACCTCGGAATTAAACAGTATTCCAGGTGAATTCTAGCCATGAAAGTACTAAATGATACTGAAGCAGTCCACTGCAAAAAAAAAATAATAATGAGGAAGTGGGTGGTATTTTGTATGATGGGATGAATATAACCAAAGACATGAACTTGCATTCTCAAAATAGGTCATTTTTGATCTCAGGTTGACTTTAATTATTACTAAACCATTATCAAAATGTTTCATCAATGGGAACATACACTACTCACAAAAAGTTAAGGATATTTGGCTTTTTGGTGAAATTTATGGAAAACGTAAAAAGTTCACACTACAGTGATATATCATGAAAGCAGGGCATTTATGTAGAAGCATGCTGTGGTGATTTCCTCATCTCAAACAATTAATTGAAACAAAAGCCAACAACAGTGGTGATTATACCACAACTATGTCAGTATCTCAATAACGTGTCATGTGCCCTTGAGCATCAATCACAGCTTGACAGCGACGTCTCATGCTGTTCACAAGTCGACTTGTTGGCTGCTGATGGGCATCCCACTCTTCTTGAAGGGCGGCCCTCAGGTCATTGAGGTTCTGGGGTACAGAGTTACGTGCCTCTACGCGGCGACTCAGCTGATTTCTATGCGATTCAGGTCTGGAGAAAGTGCAGGCCGCTCCATTCGAGGTCCCCGTCTCCGACAGCCCTTCCCTAATGATGCAATCTCGGTGAGCTGAAGCATCGTCGTCCATGAAGATGAAATTAGGCCTGCGTTGGGGCACCATGACTGTTTTAATGATGTTATTGATGTTATTCAGGTAGTATGGGCTTGTCACTGTACCATTCACAGCGTAGGGCAGTTCTGTGTTGACTAGACACGCCTGCCCACACTAACACCACCACCAGGCTGAAGCATAACGCTCTCCTTGACGTCTCCAACATCGCTGGCGGCCGTCATTACTGATCAACGTGCATCAACTTTCATCAGAGAACAGCACTGAGGCCCACCGGTCCTTCGTCCAGCGTAAATGCTCCCTGTGCCTGGTGGTGTGGTCAGGTACCCTTGTAGATCGTATAGCAGAACACGCTGATATAAACGGTTTCGAATGGTCTGACGTGACACTTGGGTGCCTCTCACCTCCCTTAAATGTGCCTGGAGTTGAGTGGCGTTCTTCATCCGGTTCCGTAGGGCACTGTTCACAACGAAGCGGTCATCAGTGTGATGCCTTTCTGTGACTCTTCCAGTCTCTGTATCTCTGTCACAACCTGCTGATGACACTCTGTGATGCTCTAAGCTCAGTGGCCACTTCCATCTGAGAACATCCTGTTTGAAGCCTCGTAATGGCGAGGTACTGGTGATCGATTGTTAGGTGTCGTCTTGGTCTCATGATGTCAAAAGTGAACAGCATGAAGAGAACTGTTTACCAATTCTGACTGAACCAGGGAATTTACTGGTCGATTCATGGATCAAACACCTGTTGTGAATTTTGACGTTAAGCTCCTTGTCAGAGAACAGCAAGTTGCGTAAAAAGTACTGAAACACTGAACAGCTGGACATGTGCATTCAAACGTTTAGGGAAGGTCACATTAAGTTCACCTGTAAAGGTTATAGTGCATTTTAGGTTCATCCTGACCTTCCACCCGAAAGCCGAATATGCCTAACTTTTTGTGAGCAACGTATTTGAAAATCTTATTAAATGCTTTCGTCAAAAGATATATTTAATAGTATGTAGGCTTGCAATGTTCTACAATCTTTTTAAGAAAAAAATAGTACATCCACTTCAGATTGGATGTTCCACCACTGCACATAATGAACATACAGATCATTAGCTAATCACAATAAATGATACACCAGTGTTTAGGAGATGTTTGTCCATGTTTTCTAGGAGAATATGAAGGGGGTATTTTGACCCAGCTGGCTTTTTGCCCTGTGGTACCATACTTTTATTCAAAAGGCCATTCTTGTCATGCTTTTTTTTTTTTAAATCTCTGCTCATATTTGACATGTTACATGCTTTTACCATGTATCTTCTCCTAAGCTCTACCTAGAACTTGGTAAAAGGACTTTCAGCTTCTCTTATTACACATTTTTTGGTGTAAAACAATGACCAAAAAGATCATATATAACAAAAATATGATCTTTTTCACTTAATTTCACAACAATGTGACATCGTAAGTTAACAGTATTAAAGTTCCTATACCATTTACCCCTCAGTCCATACTGTCCATATGGAAACTGAGCTGTAAACACAGACCCTTTTTAATCAGCTGCTTTCTTGATGTCACAAGAACGCATGCATTCACATACATCTGTCTATACAGTGTACAGGAGTTCAGCTCCGCCCATTCACAATCAAGTTATGAGCAGTGTTTCATTCAGATGGCTTTTTAATGATGCAGAATACAAAACAACCACTCAGAACAGAGGTTGTTTACATATACCAGTCTTAAAGGCACAGGAACATAAACAGCCTGTTTAAAGCAGTGGATATAGAGTGGTTAGAAAATTTTGAACTAGGACTATTTTTGGTCCCTAAACACATAGCGCACCTCAGAGGGAAAAAAACTAAAATGAGAAAACTTTGAACCTTTTAAAAAAGTAAGTATGTATAAGTAAAATAGTACAGGTAAATAGTTTTAAAGTGATACATTTCATAGTGCTCATACTGCTTAAAATACTGTTTTAATAGTGTGATTATTTTTATGCTCTTATAGTGGCTAATATTTCCGCTGTTATGTTTTACTGAGCAGGCTGCTGTCTTCTACTTTAGTACCTCTTACTGTTATTGTCTTATGTTGTAACTTTATGTGCTGATTATTCAATCTACTCTTGGAAAATATCTTTTTAATCGCAAGGATTTTGTAAAATAAAGGTTAAAAAAAATATCAAATCTGGGTAAACATTTATTACACGATTCCTTTCCTTCTTTTAAAGCTCACTGGTTTTGTGATGTTTTAACATCTCTAGTAAGTATCAACACTGAATGAATAACTGCACTATGTAAGATGTATTTGCTGCTCTTTGCTGCAGTTGTCGTCTGGAAAAGCTCCCAGTTGTGCCTCCTGAGCAGAAGATGGCAGCACGGCTCTTTTGTAATCTCTCACACACCAGTAGCCCTACAGGTGGACCTCACAGAGGACTTGATGGTATTTCCGGTTTCAAACTTCAGTGAAAAACATTAGGAATCTTGTATGCATGTGTCATGCAACACCTTCACGCAAAAATTACATCTCAGCTGGGGATTTAAATGTCAGTCACACTGACATCTTCATAGTCTATTGATGTTGTGATGGCTACAATTTATAAACATTGTGTTAAAAGTGTCTCTGTGGCCAAATCATCCTACAGAAATAAAACAGATGTGATACAAAAATATCTAGTAACTGACTGTGTTGTGGGTCTGACTCTTATTTCACCCCGTAACCAACAATGTGTGGCCTGAGGAGGAAAAAAACAGGTGCCTGGATGTGGCGAAGCTGCAAGTCGCAGAAACCAGCCGCCTCTAGGTGCTTCCAGGTAGCACGAGTCACCTCACAGCCGTCACCACAATAGTACCTGCAACACACAACCAAACAAAACAGCTCATCGATACATGCACTCCCAGATACTACAGTACAAAGTCTTCCTGCCCTGTATTTTATAATCACTGGTAGTTAAGTGACCTGTTAATGTAGTTACTTAACTAAAAGCAATTACTTCAGTGTACTTCTAGTGTCATAATTACCAAGACTGCAAAATTCCAGATCAGAACCAGGATTTAACCTCTGGAGAGCTATGGAATAATATCTCCATGGTTTAAAAAAAAAAATGTAACAAGCTCAAAGCTAGCATGTAGAAATACTGGGTTGGTGTATTGTTTGTTTACACGGAGACATGGCATCATTTTCTGTTAACCCTGCATAGGCCAATCCACTCATATGACTGTAAGAAGACATGTTTGCTTTAACTACCGCAGTGGAGACAATTTTATTGGGCAATTTATAGCTACCCAGAATTTATCAGGAACACCTGTCACAAAGGGTGTATAAATACTGACTACAAACCCAACTGTTTCTGCACAGTTTATCAAGTTTATCTTTATACAGTAATACTTACATTAAATATTCGCAAATAATCCAGTTTGCGCAACAGATCAAAGTGAAGCCATTTTAACCAGTGCTCTGAACTAAAAATCAGCTGTAGTGGTCTACAGGGGGGTTACAGCCTTACAGGATGCACATTTAGAATGTGTGTGTTTGCATTTAAAGCAAATGACATCAGGGCTGTCGCAACCATGCAGCCATACAACAGATCAACAACAACAACAAAAAAAAGTGTTTAAAACACTCCAGCAACGTTCCTGCTCCTTTTACACTCATACCAGAGTGAAACACTACCCTGCCACTACCACGTTAGCAGTCAAATCAGTGAGAATGGACCATAAAAGGTATGAAGTAACACTATCTACTTTCAGAACTAGGTATAGTGCACCTACCTTTTAACCTGATAAAATGGCAGGTGAGAGTGTCCACAAGGTGTGTGGGACTTTAACGTAAACAAAATGTGGCAGAGCAACAGTTCAACCTCAGCTTAAAGACTATTTTTCACGTTGCTGTAAAATCTGCTGTAAAAAGATACTTCCAATGGAACTACTGTGAAGCCTTAACCAAGGAAATAAGACTTTTATTTTACTTTTATTATAATGGGTGTGATGAGTTCAGTGTCATTTTAAATCACTGAAAGATCTACAGTATTCAAATGAAAGTATGAACATAGCAAACAGCACAGAAATTTAAAGCTGCAAAGCTGATATGCACCTCGACCTGACTGTTTTTCATGACAATGACTCAACTGGTTGCAAGAAAGTGAAAACTAGTGGAGAAGTTAATTTTTAATTAAGGTGAAAACTTACTGTAAAACTATTCACATGAATACATGTTGCAAATCATCCTTGTGTGTCTTGGATGCTCAGTACCAATTTCAACCTAGTCCAGTGAAAATAAGCAACTGGTGAGCAAAAATGATCAAATTTAGCTTTGAGGACCAAACTTCAAAAAAAAAAAAAAAAAAAAAAAATCACAACTAAAAAGTATACGGAGTACAGCTGTAAGATCTTGCAACTTCCCTTCAATCTAATAGAAGTTTTCTTGTGAATTTTCAAGAAAATCCATGACATGAACTGGTAGGTCTCGGTGAGTTGGTATGGAATGACCCACCTGAAAGTATGTGAATCATAAGACTCCTCTAAACGACTGTGTAAAATAAAGTGTGTGTGTGTTTGTGTGTTTCATACATAAAAGGTTGAAGGACATGCTGAAAGAAGTATATCCAGCTTGAGGGGTCACCTTCCACATGCTCCAAGAAGAAGAATGCTCCACCCTGTAAAACAAAGAGTACAGTTACAGCACGCTGGGGTGAGTTTCAGATCCTAGTGATTTTGTAATGAAGGAAATTCATGCTTGGAGAGAAATAGTGCAAGACAGAGTTGTTTCTCGTACACTGACCAACACTCTTTGTGCAAGGTCATGGTGATTAGCTCCACTATGGACTTAAAAAAAAAAAAAAAGCAGCACAGATAGAGGAACAAACTGTCATACTGGCAAACAAATGTAACTCAGGCAGCCAGATGGGTTGGAGGCAGACAAGATTATGTAAGTGAGCAAACTGGCTGGAACCAAGAATACACTCCTGCTAAACCTGAAAATGGAGGCTTCTTGGCCAGGACACTCTCAGCTAAACATCATGTAATCCTCACTTAAACCTACATAAACTTAACCATCAAGATGTGTGTTTGCATATGCACTGATATCCCAGCCTAAATCTGATTAAACGAGTTCAGGTCAGGGTCCGAATAAGGTCATACTGGGTAAACAGGGTGGTCCAGGCTGCTCTAAATGGGCTGTGTGGGGGTAAATGTAGCCCTGTAAACCTCTTAACCTCATCGGAACTCTGCTGCTGCCTTTAGGAAAACATGGGTCAAACATGCAGGATCAGTATTTTACCAGCATTCAGATCGGACTACATCTTGGAGGGAAATTAGACCGTTCCATTACGTGGCTTCAGAGAGAGACCACGTGATGGACATATGTAGCTGCAGATAAAAATGTACATGTACTACACGTACACTCCAAAGACTGTTAATTACCCACCAATGTGGAGGCACTGAATCTCTGCGTATAAAGTGCTGAAAGAAAAGAGTAAGGTGTCCACTTTGTCATACATGAACACACCACAGCACACAGTGTGAAATTCTTTCTCTGTATTGAACTCATTCACCAAGTGAAGCAGTGGACCGCCAGGAACGCAGCGCTCTGGGAGCAGTGTGAGACGATCAGTGGTGCATCTAACAGTCCTATGATTCGAACCCACGACCTTCTGATCGCAGGGGCAACTCCCTAACCACCAGAACACCAGCTGCACAGATTAGGCTCGCCTGTGCCAAGGTAAACGGGTCTTAAGCAACTTTGGAGCGATTTACCAGGTGATGTCAGTCTGCTTACCGGCCTCAGGACTCTTTTGGCTTCCTGGATAACCTTGGGGGCGTTCTTCACCGAGCACAGCACGAGTGTGCACACCACCACGTCCACGGAGTTGTCGGGCACGACGCTCAGGTCCTCCCCGGGTGCCACCACGAAGTGCTCGTACACCAGGTGGTCGTTCTTGTCCATGCTCTTCTGCAGGTAGTCCTTGAAGTGGGGGTTGGGGTCTGTGCAGGTGACTCTGCAGCCGCTCGGGTAGTGCTCGAAGTTCGCCCCACTGCCGCAGCCCACCTCCAGCAGGCGCAGGGGCCCGTCTCGCGGGGAAAAGCGGAGCAGCTCGCGGAACAGCTCGCGCTTCTTCTCGTTCATCTTGCTGTTGTACGCGATGCTGAAGTTGGACATGATGTAGGGGAACATGCGCTTGTAGAACTTGTACAGGCCCAACAGCTCCGCCACCTGCAGCGGCAGGGTCAGGATCTTCAGCACTAAAGTGCAGGCGGCCATTAGCATCGCCATCTCGGCCCACAGTCACAGAAGAAATGTGTCTGCTGCTCCACGGACACTGACTGCGCCACACCTGATAAACACGGAACTGTCCCACGTGGGGAGGGGGTGGGCCGCGTGGAAGCCACCAATCATCGGCAGCTGGGATGGACACGCACGTGGCACCCGCCCCTTGCACCCATTAGCCCAATGCTACAGACACTATATGAACAAAAGTATTGGGACACGCCTCTTACTTACAGTGAATGGCAATCTTAATGCTTCAGCATACCAAGACATTTTGGACAACGCCATGCTTCCAGGTTTTTGGGCACAGTTTGAGGAAGACCCTTTTCAGTTTGAGGAGGACCCTGCCCCAGTGCACAAAGCAAAGTCCATAAAGACATGGTTGGACAAGTTCAGTGTCAAACAACTTGACTGTCCCGCACAGAGCCCTGACCTCAACCCCATCCATCACCTCTGGGATGAACTGGAACAGAGACTGCGAGCCAGGCCTTCTCATCCAACATCAGGGCCTGACCTCCGAAATGCAGATTGAATGGGCACAGATTCCAACAGAAACTCTCCAAAATCTTGAATGCAATGTCATTAAAGTCCCTGTAGTTGTACTGATCAAATACTTTTGTCCATATTGTGTATATTAGTCTGTAAACTGGTTTTGTTTCATTTCGCTTATTTTTTAATCAGTCCAGTAGGCTGACGTCCTTCCTGTTCTTCTTTTTGGTCTTATATTCCTCAGCCCTCGCTGCACACATTCCTTAACAACTTCAACACCAGGGGTCACTTGCATACAACAATCTGAAGTGATTTTTTTTTGCCCTTGGATTTTCCTCATGCCTCGTGTGAAATCTCTTTCGAAATTTTTAAACGGAAGGTAAAAAACCCCGGTCATTTCATGTCACATGTGATCACACATTACTCACACATGCCTTATTTTAAACATCTGCACATCAATTGCACTTTCAATTTTCTTTTATGTATTATTTCTTTTATTTCTACCACTATTTTATTCTATTTTATTTTTGCAAAGTACATTGAATGACCTGTCCGACAAAAATACATTTGAACTTGAACTGTTATCTATGTTTAAAGGCACACTTTGTTTTTGGATATTTACTATGTAAAACATCATTATTATTTACATTTACCTAAATACCAGGATTATCGGTCAGTTTTTAATTGTAAAACTTATCATCTAGGAAGGGCCAGGGTACCAGGGTACCCGTAAAAGAAATAAATTGAGGAAAATTACACAAACTAAAAAAATTTATATTAAATGGAAAGAAATGTTTCTGCAGTCATGTCAGAGAGAAGCTTAATTCAATGTTGGATTTCACCAAGAAGAGAAAAATATATGTTTATAAGCAAACATTCTTATGAATTAACAGATCAGTTTAGTTTTGAAATTTAAACAGGACTGTAGTAACTGTGCATCTGCTTGGGTCACCCCCCCATCCACCCCCCCACCCCCACACATGCCCCTGGTAGAAGGTCACAGTAATTAAGCAATATCTCAACAAATCACTTTTGACACGTACCACATATATTACACTAATGTTGCACTGCTATATTGCCTATTTACTGAATCGTTTCCATCATTCCATGCACTTTGTTCAATGCTGATTACTGCCACTTGTGCAATAATCATACTTATGGTGCAATATTAGTCACTCTGGAAGTTTTGCATGCCATTCACACAATACTGTTTGATTACATTATTGTACATTGTTGTGGTGTATTTTTTTATTGTGTTGTTTGTATTGTTTCTGTTGTAACTTGCACTCTGTTGAATGTTGCTACTGTATATGTTGCACAATGGTCAATGGAGAAAAGCTGTCTCATCACAAAGCTGCTGTTTTATCACACGTGTTCACAGCTGCTGTTGAGAGTAAAGTGACCTTGAACCTTGAATTTCCTTTGATAACAATGTAAACTGGCTGAAATTACACTGGTCCATTGTGTATAAGAACAAACCTTGCTGGTCAGGTGAACATTTTCTGTAACCTAACAGTTAGCGTGGGAGATGATCCCACATGCTATGCTTCAGAAACCAATGAGCCAATATTGTTATTGGGAGACCCTTGAAAAAGTTTTGAACACAAGTCAAACTGACCTATAATGATGAAAATGCTGATTATGGTAAGGGAGATTAGTCTTTTCTTCTTCTTTTTTTTTTTTTTTTTTTTTCCCAGGCAGCACAATATGGCTTGAAGGCCCTAATGAGGGTTATATTAAGAGGTCTAACAAGTTTGCAGCACATCATGAGGTAAATGTCACAATAAGCAGTATCATAGCTTTACCTTAGAAGTCATTTTAGGCCAGAAGCAGCAGACTGATCCAGCCTAAATCAAGCTTCATGTACGAGGTTAGAGGGAGGTTCAGCTCAAAATTAAGTCACCAACGTAGGACCTTTTTGTGACTATGTAAATTTATCAAGACTCCACTGCAAGGTCGGCTGGTATTAATGGGTTTGCAGGGCTAATTCTTCCCTCCTTTTCCAAGGAAAAATGAATTAAAATAAGGTCCAGTTTTTGGCATTGTTTTACTTGCTGTCATCAAATGTCTGGAAGCTGATATTTTTTGGACTTTTATGGACCTAAGAAAAGCCACAGGAAAAAAATACGGATTTGGGCTGATTTATTTTTAGCCCAAGCTATAGATTCATACACCCTATCAGTGACTATGTGTAAGGTGGGTTGAGAAGTATTGTTATAGTGAAACAGAACCTGGATTCATTATTAATTTGGGTAAATTGTTAAGCCTATGGCGTCCAGGTCTCCCTTCCTGCAGTCTGCCGGCAGTACTAGTAAGAGCTGATGGGTCCGGTTCTTATATCTGATTAGCTGAGAAACAAGCCATTGCAAAACAGTCTTTACATATGAACATTTTAGAGTCGAACACTGTCAAATTATGAGCATCTACGTATACAGCAATTAATAATACACAAAACATTTAATATGTTTTACAAGTAGCTTGTTTACTATGAGCTTGTTCTGCCCATAGGATAATACAAGCTGCCTTTTGCAATTTGCAGTGCTATGTTACCACCATTTTAATCTTTTGTAGAAGTGATATAATGTATAGCTTGTAACTGCTTGTAACAGACATTGAAGTAAGATATTTCCCTTTGTATGTTGTTATTTTACAGACTCCTTCAGTAACTGTGTAAACGAAGCAATAAATATGGACAATGTTGGAGGAGTTTGTTAGTATGATAGCTCTGCTGGAAAGGTAAGACTACTGTGTTGTTCTATTGCTGTTGTAGTCCATAAAGTGCAATTATGCTGTAAAACACAGAGTGATTCTTCTGTTCCGCTTGTGATAGCCATTGGGAATACATAAACATTTTAAACATGTAAGTGGTCAGACTGTTAGCACGCATGGAAGCACTTAAGCAGACAGCCAAAAGCAAACCATGAAACTGATTTTTTTTTTTATTCCAGTAATGATCGCACAAGTGTATACATGTGGTTACTTTTTATTTGACACGTCTTTGGTTCCCTGTGTGTGTGTCTGCAAGCTCGAACTGTCACTCCACTAAGGCAGTCTGGTGAACTTATCTAACAGTTACTATGGAAGTTGTGGAGGTTTCCCACCTACCACTTACTGTTAGTGTAACTGGTGATCCTCCCATGCTCTGCTTCAGAAGCCAATAACCTAATCATCTATTTTTGAGAGACCCATGAAAAGGTTTTAAACACCCCAAATTCCTGTCAAATGCAGCTGTCAGACATGAGTCAGGTAAGGTAAGGCTGTAATGCTGAAAAAGTTCTTTTTATATAGCATCGTGAGGAAGCACATAATGGCTTAAGGGGCATAATAAGGACTATAATAAGGACTTTGACAAGCTTTTTCTGGCAGGACATCATGGTGAACGGCATGATGAGCAGTTTTTATCGCTTCGCATGAGATATTTAGGCAGGTATCAGGCTTCAGACTGACCAAAGCCTACTGTATCCTACTTTGACTCCCTTCGTTGCTCCATAAACCCCCCTTTTTGCAGACGCTCCCTAAGAATCTGCTGAGAGTCATCAATTATGCAGGCTCGCCGCGCGCACTAGCCAGGAAGATAGAGCAGCAACAATATGGCGACATCCGCAGTTTCTCCCGGGTCCCATCCACATCCTTAGGCGATACAGCGACCTGTATGGATCTCTCTTGATGCGGGAAAAGTGAGTAGACCCTGTCCGTTCCTTGCACAAGCTGGGCTGAGTGTGTGGGGGTTTTGGGGTGTGCGTGAGCCGCGCGGCGCCTGTGCGCTTCTGCCGCAGAGCCGCATGTTCTGAGCGCGGGGATGTTGCACAGGCTCGCTGCCAGAGAGCCGCAGGAAAAGCGGCGGGGACAGCGGCGGCCGGGCTCGGGGCATGGTGCAGCGGCATGCGGGAGAGAGGATGCGGCTTTGAGCGAGCGGCGCGTGAAGCCGGGAGCGCAGGGTGTTGGCCTGGCGCTGGAGAACGGCTGGCATGAGTGCGTACTGAAATGTGGATTACGCATAGTGTGGGACAGGCAAAGTCAGGACGCTGCAAACTTTGGCGCATGTGGCGGCACTTTGCGGGAGAGCAGGAACACACCTGGCATCAGATGAAAGACATGCAGCACTTTCGTGTGATGCAGGACACCGTTACGCAACGCAACATCCCAAAAAAAGTCAGTGGCAGCTCTCTTTCTCTCTTAACCCCCCCCAACACACACACACACACACACACACACACACACAAACACACACACACACACACACACCATCCTTCCTGCATTCCTCCTCCCATTCAGCCTCTCAGTCAACCTCGCCATCCTTATTCGGGCCGAACTGCTCGAGATGGTTCATGTCGTGAAAACCCGTGGGGCCACTACCCCGGGCTTCACGCTCTTCTTTCTTCCTGAGCCCCCCCCCCTCCTCCCGCCTCCTTCCCCCCTCCCCTCCTGCTGGGTGGTGGTACTGCGGGGTAAATGTGGGCAGGTGTGCGCGCGGGTGTGGTGCTCGGGCGCGCGACACTCATGTTCCCAGGCCAGAATAAGTCCTCTGCTCATGCCAAAACGCACATGGTAGGTTTGCAGAAGCGACAGGCAGAGGAGAGACACCGCACACACCCCCTCCCCTCCTCCTCCTCCTCCTCCTCCCAGCAGCGATGCGTTTTCTCCGTGATTGGCTGGTCGCGGATGTCTCGCAGCTCCACCGGCTGAGCTCGTGCCTCCCCTCCGCTCCACTGCAGTATTTTAGTCCAGAGGATGTGGCCCACGCGCCGGAGCCTGTAGCCACGCACACACACACACACACACACACACACACACACACACACACACACACACACACCTGCTAGGGTCAGCGCTTTCTAACGACGTGACTGAAGTAGAAATATTACTGTGCACGTAGATGGCCGGAGTGGGAATGGGAGGGGTGAACAGACAGTTAAAAGAGGTGTAGTCAATGAAGGAAGAGGGTCTGCAGAGGTGAAGTTGTTGCGCTGTTATATAAAAGCCATATTTCGCCTGGCAGGCATGTCTCCCTGAATGACCCGTGGCTGCCGGCTGCATGTTCCTCCATTCATGAGAAAGCCGCACTGGGGCAGAGCAGTTCAGATTCTGAACAGACATTAACCTGTGAGGAACAGGGTACTTCTTGTGAGACCCCAAAATGAGTGATTAACTCTGTACTGAGGGGTTAAGCTCTTCTCTGCGCGAGAACCTCCCCCCTTCGGTGTTTCTACTCAATCGATTCTTCCCCTCCAACATCTCTGGGAGCGTTCACTCTTCCTCCCCGGAGCTCAGACTGTGCGCCCGGGCTGTCCGCGAGCTGGAACTCGTGCTGAGGCACGACGCGAGATCACGAGGGCATCTAGAAAACGCTGTACCCGCTCCGAGCAGACCTCACTGAACCTCACTGGTGCAGAGAACCAAACCCGAGGAGTGTTTTCTCTTTTTGGACGCTCGTGGTGCGCACTCGGCTTACTCGGCACGGGCAGAAGCTCGAGACACGTCTGCGCGCACACGTGAGTAGCATGTATTCCTGGACTCCTTCAACAGCAGAGTACTGTGGTGGGTTTTGGGGGATTGCTTGGTGTGCACTCGCAGGCTGGAGGTGTTAGACCGGCTGTGTGGTTGTCTTGACAGTGACAGAGGTTACAGTGAAGGGGCTGGTCAAAGTTAAGCATAACGGGGAGATTCTGGGTCTCGTTACTGCATCACCTTGAGCCGCGGCTCGTTTAACACCACCGTCCCTTCTGGAAGGAGGTTTAGAGGTTTGACGCGGGCCCGTTTGTAACCTGAAACTTCTCGTGTGTGGTTTGCTCCGTTCCGTTGCTCCTGGCTCTGGCTGACGGGATGTCCAGAGCTCCACTAAAGCTTACCTGGAGGCTTGATAACTTGCTACGTCATTTAAAAACGATTAGGCTGCTCTCACATGGCTCTCCACTACCCACACAGAACCACGTAGATCATGAAGTACACACATTGTGTCCAGTAGGAAGAGGTATGGGATTTTGGCCTTAGGTTTGTTTGTTTATTCCTTTTTTTCTTTTTTTTTTCTTTTCTTTCCCCACAAAACAGTAACCATTGGAGGTTAGTCTGATCTGTCTAAAAGAAGATACTGTCCTGATAAAGTTTAGTCTCCCAGGGTACAAGCCCTCAAAGATACAAGGTAGACACTCATGCACCTTAAGTGAGTTAAAAGGTACACTACTTTCATTTTCCCAGAAGAAATGACTGTGACTAGGTGGACCAACCAACTCTCAGTTAACACTGGCAGCCAGAATCATTGAGACCGCGTCTCGGTCTGTGCACTGAAGTGCGCAAGTGCAAAGATTGAAAAAACATTTTAGGAGTGGTGGTAATCAGAATGAATAGGAAGGTGTTGTGCCAGAAGAGGCACAGAGGGAGTAAAAAGTCAAGCGCATTATTCCTGTATTCATGTATAATTCATTTATTTCTTGAAATGGCTAGGCTACCACATTGCTAAGCCTGATCACAGATGTGTTAACATGTTTGTGACAAAATACATTTTGAAACTACAGTACGCAGTTTATTGTAATGTATATTTTCCTGCCTTTCAGGAGAGAATATGCACAAAAACTGCACAAAAATGCACAAAAAAATGTGCTTTGAATGGACAGTTGAAATGTGCACTGATTGAGTTTTGCGTGTTGTATTACAGTGCTCAACACCAAATGGTACTGTAGCAAACAGTTAAAAAGATCACCTTTTTTGTAATAAAAATAGTCTTTATATGCAGATAAAATACAGTGCAGAATAAAATTCAAACATTTGCTAGAGTATTTGAATAAATAATTGAAAGAATGGGAGGTACTGGAAGTTAGAGTTTTGTATTGAACTTTTGATGCTTTGTGCAAGTTTAGCACAAACGGCACTGTTAAAAGCTGGACTAGACAGTTTTCTGGATCTACGGATGTATGATAATGCCCCTGGCTGGAAACACATCTGCCAACAAGCCTGGCAGCATTGCACACCAGGGCAGCCCACATTGTGGCCCATCAGCAGCTTTACACCCATTACTATTGTAGACAGACTGCATGATCCACTACCTTTCTTTTATCCACCACTGATCTTTAGTCAGATTACATGTTTACACATGCTGTACACTTCCTTGCTCAGTCAGTAATAGTGTTGCTCATGATCCCTCACCACTTTACAAAACTGAGCTCTCTGCACTCATCTGTATTTGATCCATCATGTCTCCAGTGTCAATAATCATCAGTAAATGTTAAGTGGTTTCTGTACCTGTTCTATGTTCACTAAAGCACTGGAACAAGACAGGGAATGTGTTGCTGGAGAACCACCATAGAGTCCACATGATCATATACATTGGTCCTGATCTTATGGAAACATCTGAGCCAAGAGCCGTACCCTACAATTACCTTTGCCTACAATTACAGGTGTAGGCAAATGTAGCATTGGGAGTCTGGTCCGAAGACTCATATTGGGATAGTGTGGTGTGCTTGCCTAGACCAGGAATCGAATCCCAGTGTGCTGCAGGGAGGACAAAGGTATTACCCACTACACCACACCATCCACTACCAACTACTGTATCATGAGTTCTTATTCTTGTGCCAGTGCTTAAAGGTTTACTTGTATCTATATTTTAAAGACCACTGATAACACTGAGAAGTTTTTCCTTCTTGATCAGTATTTGATTTACAAGCTTTGTAATCTACTAACCGTACCGTACCACATTCACACTCCAGTTCACAGCTCAAACTACCCAGTTACTCTGCCATTCACTAATATATGTGTATTCTGTTCAACACATGAGTAGCTTTGGGCCTCTTGCTGTGCATAGCTTGTCTGAATAGTTTAATGCACATTACTGGATTCACGATACTTTAGAGAACATTTTAATGAAGAAAATTGCTGCGTAATCTACAAATGAGACAGCAGATTTTTGTTCATATATTGACTGACACTCTGCCGATTTATTATGTATTATTTTGGCCAATTTTACAGAGTAAACAACAAAGGGGTGATGCATGTGCACTTTTGTTGCATTTTATTGCTGTTACTATACTTATAAAAACAATGGCGACATAATAATGCATGACTCATTGGGCCAAATAACACGCTGACTCTTACTTTCAGAAGAGGCATGTTTTAACAAGCTCCTGACTTTAAAATTTAAAAAGACAGCTTGGCTCATTAAGGAGAAAAATTGGTATTATTTATATTGGAACTTCATTTACATAGTAATATGAAAATTACTGGAAGAAGAGGTTGTTGGTGCTCATGGTTGGCAAACAATGCAGTTATGTTCTTCAGTGCTACATTTTGCTTTGTGATATCCTGGTGCCCTGATTATTACATCCCTGAAATTTCAGCATAATCAGAACTGTAAATTTCTTACTTTTTTGTTAAAACTTGAAATTGTGAAAATAGGCGGTCCTAGTTTTACTGGAAAAGGGGCCCAGACTCTTTTTTCCCTGCCATCTTGGGGAGTAAACTACTGGGTAGTCCTGTTAATCACGGCTACATCTGTTTGTCTATGCCTAGACAGAACTAGCTAATGATGGAGAAAATGATCATGTTTAAACATAGTCCATATAACTAGTCATGTCGAAATATTATCCCATATTGTCCTTGGTGTCTGATGAAGCAGCCTACACGGCATGATGTATGTGGAAACTTTTGCTCATGTGTGCTTCAGTATTGGGTAGTCAGCTGTAGAGTCAGTTGGGGACGTCACTTTTCTTGGCTGGCCCATTGAGTGGTCTGGCAATCATGGAAGTCTGTTTTTTTACTTTAAGCACCAAGTATTATTGAGGATATGATAAGCAGTATTCCTTCTGAATGGTCAGTTTCTCAAGTAGTTTGCTGGAATATTGATTTTAAGGTAACAAGTCAAGGCAAGTGTGATAATCTGGTTATATCAAGATTGTGACCCACTGATGTATTCTCCTGTTCTCTATATCTCTGTCTCTGTCTCTCTCTCTGTCTCTTTCTCTCTGTCTCTTTCTCTCTCACACACACACACACACATACCCACACTCTCTCGCTCACACACACACACACACACACAAGTGAGCTGGGTATCATTCTGCTTGGTCATCCACTTCTTAATGGATATAATGAAAGTGTGTGTGTGCGCATGAGACAGAAAGGTAGTGGGGGTGGGGCTTTGAGAGTAAGATTAATGGGTAGTTCTAAAGTGTAATAAAGTTTGTGACTTGTATATGAAGGAAGTGTGCACATTTGTCTTAATATGCAGATTTATTTGTTAAGGTGTTTGTGACATGTTACTAACTCCCAAAACAGGATGGTTTCATTTCTTTCTTAAGTAGTTACGTAGTACATATACACATTTCTCATAGCAGACCAGCCAAATTGTAACTGGTATAGTGATGTGTTTGTAGATTCGAACTTGTTTGCCATTGGATTTTTATTTCTATATAGTTCCATGTGTTTTTTAGTGTATTGTTGTGTATGAAAGAATCACAGTTGTTCTCTATGAAATTAAAGATAGCAGGGCTACTTCTTGGTGCATTTTCTCTGTTATTTTGCATTTAGGCATAGGTTTCGTGATGTGTAGAGTGATTTAAGCATATTTTGAGTGTTAGATTTTTTAGAGACTATGGGTGTGTAAGAATGGTTTCTTTTCTGTGGCCGCTCGGAACCTGGGGATATATACCTGATCAGGAAAACACGGATGTATCCAGATACTAAAAGGCCTTAATGTAGATCTGAGAGGCTTGAGCTATGTACAAATATAGGCACAAATGAGTTCTCTCATGTTGCATGCGAATATTTCAAATTAATTTTTCTTTTTTTTCTTGCAAACTTATCCATTAGCATATATATAATAGATAACAGTGTCCTTTTTTCCCTGTGTTTCCTCTGTCTCTTCTACCCCCACCCAACCCTCAGAGCTCGCTGTCCTGGATGGCTTCTAAATAAAGAGGGCTCTGCTGCAGGATGACAATATGGCTGCGCCGCTGCTCGCACCCCCAGGCCCCGACAGCTTCAAGAGGTTCACCCCGGAGAGTTTGGCCAACATTGAGAAGCGTATTGCCGAGGAGAAAAAGAAGAAGCCTGTCAAGCCCCGATCAGACAGCAGTCACCGCGATGATGATCCCGACAGTGGCCCTAAGCCCAGCAGCGATCTGGAGGCGGGGAAGAGTCTGCCCTTCATCTATGGGGATGTCCCTTCAGAGATGTTGGCAGTGCCTCTGGAGGACTTGGACCCATTCTATATGAACAAGAAAGTGAGTTAGTTTTCAGTGTCTGCTTGGCCTGACACAATCCCTCTCCCTCCCTCCCCCCACAGGTGGAGGGGGATTTACTGCATCATGCCTGCTGCAAAGTGTCCAAAAAGCAGCTTTCAGGTCCCGAAGGAATGTGGGGATGTGGCTAGAGGGGTGACGGGCAGGGAAATAGGTTAAAAAAAAACAAAAAACATGAAAAGATACTGGATAGAATGATCTTCAAACCGAGGAGCAGCTGTTGTGAGTATGGACATGATCACACCTGGCATTAACATGTTTTTCTGTGTTCTGATCACAAGTGGAGAGCTGTAAGTACAGGTGTGAATACACCCAAAACACATTTAGGATGCATTATGACCTGATTGGCCAGACCACATTCGCAGGTGGTCTGTTCTGAAAATGCAGTGTGTACTAGAGGTCGACCGATCATTCGGACCTATTTTTGGCAATTTCCGGCCGATATTTGGCCGATGTCAGCGCATATTAAGACCGATTAATAGACATGTGCATTAATGGGCAGCCCCATCTTGCTGCTGTGGAACACGCGTGACACGCCCTTCTACCGGCATCTGCGGGGCTAGCAGCAAACACCAGAATTTAGCCTTCCGGGGCGAAAAACACTACGTTTAAATTTTTTGTCTTATCAATTGTATCGATTCTTAAATTGGTTTGCTATGAAATGTTGCAATAAAGCCTAATTAAGTTCAATTTCATTTATGTAACGTCAAAAATCGATCCACATTATCACGTTATACCAACTACCAAGCTCACCGCTAGCGAAGTAGCCTACAACTCACTCACTCACGTGTCGCAGCAGCATCGTGCTTAAAGATAGAGTTGCTCAGGACGATGCTGAAGAAAACTAAACACTTAAATGTGTGGTTACACTATTGAACAACGATTGATGCTGTCAATGCCATTTATAAATGAAAGTCTTTTGCCTGTGAAAGTGGAAAATAGAACAGTTTGTCGACATGTCTTGTAGTGCAGTTAGCTCTCCTCATTAAACGTGCCTGGGTCAGGCTTTCACAATGTAATCACTAGTGACTTGTGTAGTCCTTGAATAACAGGCTGTGAAGTTTTTTTTTGTTGCAATTATTAGGTTATGACCATTTGGCACAAAGCTGTGTCTGTCAAGAAACTTTATTTTTATTATTATTATTATTAATAACCAAATATCGCCCCCCCCCC
>JBBIGA010000106.1:16160627-16171394 GCA_037576975.1 Alestes dentex | reverse complement strand
CTCTCTCTCTTTCGCGCACGCTCCTCGTGCTCTCTCCTTTCTCGCTCTCTCAGTCTTCCTCTTTTACTTCTCTCTCTCTCTCTCTCTCTCTCTCTCTCTCTCTCTCTCTCTCTCTCTCTCTCTCTCTCTCTCTTTCATTTTCTCTTCCCCCTTCCCTCTTTTCTTTCACTCCTGTTTCTTTATTTCTACTTTTTTCTCCTCCCTCTGTTTCTTCATTCCTCTCTCTCTCACTTTCTTTCTCTTGTCCTCTTTTCTCCTCCCTCTGTTTCTATTTCTCTCTTTCTCTTTTCTCTCTTCATCCATTTGTCTCTTTTTTGCTTCCCTCCTCCCTCTGTTGCTTCCTCCCTCCCTCCCTCACACACTCTCACTCTCACTCTCTCTCTCTCTCTCTCTCTCTCTCTCTCTCTCTCTCTCTGAGCATGGAAAAGCACTTAAGTTTTTTTTTGGTATTATTGTATTTATAATAAGAGATTGATGACACTGAAAAATTCAGCCTACTCACAAAGAAATAGCGTTGTGATGAAAAACACACACACACACACACACACACACACATAGGCTTTTAGAAAAGTTTTAAGTATTTTTCACTGTCGCAGTTAAACGATCATTATTTCTAAAGTGCAAGAACACTAAGTGCCATTTGAGTTTCCGCTCCTGAACTTGTTTCCTTTACTACGACGCCACAGCTTGTTCACTATGTGGGCTGTACGGAGGAAAACAGCATAAACGACCTGCTTAAACTCATCGCAGGCATTATTTCCATGAAAACAAAGCAACGTTTATCGATCCAGACCTCACAGTCCACCCACGTCAAGAATCGCTTTGCATTTTATGGACCCTCATGATCAATAAAACCCACAGTGTACTGGGAACACTGGGAGAAAAAAGGACGGATTCCACCAACCTGCCTCACCCCAATGGTTTCCCGGTGGTATGACAGACAACACGCCTTTGACTTATCAGTGACCGTTGTGACTTCTTACTAAAGGCCATCGCTGTTGCTCATTTAGTAATTTAGTGAGTGATTAATTGAGTAATTATGATTTAAAGAATGAAAACATTCACTTTGCCTTCTTTGTTTCTCTCTCTCTCATCTGATTACACTGGTCTACAGTCAAAATCCTCTTTAAATAAATTTAACCAGATTATATAACTTTGGGTTGCTAATAACGAAGATGATACTAATGATACTAATAATGTTGATTGGCTGTAATTTGTAAGATCTGGTTCTGGATCAGTAAGTCTCGTTATAGATAGGGCCCGATGTTTCGGAGAGACCATTTTAAGTGCTGTATGGAAGCAGGCTATCACTTTTCAGATAAAAAAATGACTAATAGAAGTGTCACAAGTGTTACATTTATTTAATCCTGTTGTACTGTTGAAATATAGAAGTGTTTGTTTTGTTTTTAAGGTGAACTGCGTGAGCGAAGACGCCTCGTTTATGCGTGTCGATGCCGATCAGTTTGCTTTTTGAATCGTAACAGATGCTAATAATAAGCCAATTGTTGTAAAAATGATTTTGTGTTTAAATGAATATGAGCCACTATACGATAGACGCATAGTGTATTAATGTGTATGATCGCATAACTGAAAAGATTAAATATCTTTTGAACGGGAGCCAATCAGCCTGTTTTATTGTTATATTTGAAATCAGCTCACCAAAATGCATCAAAATTGGCAGATTGTATACCCAAAGCAAACAGCTTCCAAAAATTTGTAGACCAGTGTTATCTCTTTCTAGTATACTGATGCCTTTCTCTTTCTCTCTCTCTCATCTCTCTCTTTTCTTTCTCCTCTCTCTCTATCTCTCTCCCTCTCTCTCCCTCCCTTACTCTTGCTTTCACTCTTGTCTCTCTTAACTCTTTCTCTCTTTCTCTCTGTCACTTCCCTCTTTTCTTTCTTCTCTCCTTCTCTGTCCTCTTTCTCTCTTTGTCTGTTACTTCCCTCTTTTCTTTCTTCTGTCCTTCTCTGTCCTCTCTTTCTCTCTCTCTCTCTGTCACTTTCCTCTCTTGTCTTTCTTCTCACCCTCTCTATACCCTCTTTTTATCTCTCTGTCTCTCTGCTTGTTTCACTCTCTCTTTCTTTCCCTTCTTCCTGCAGTGTTTCTCTCTCTCCTTCTTTATTTGAATGTCTTTTCTCTCTCCCTCTCTCCCCCCCCTCTCTCTCTCTCTCTCTCTCTCTCTCTCTCTCTCTCTCTCTCTCTCTCTCTCTCTCTGTCTCTCTCCAATGTATATCTGTATCTTAAACTCAGATATATCATTTCTGATGTTTTCCAGTGTTGACTCGCTGGTTCCAGTGAGTGTTTCGGCTCAGCGGTTTGGTCTCATGCCGCCGTCCGAACTCTCCACAGACGGACTGGTCACAGTTCAGCTGCTGCAGCTCGCGGATCAGAACCCGAAGGGCGACTGTCAGTGCTCAACATGAAAACACAGCTTTCATGAGGCCAGAGTTGAGCTGGTGTCGGTTAGATGATCGCAGGTTGACTGACGTGCTGCAGGGGGTCCAAGAAAAGACACGGTGTGTGACAGGAGCTCCGCACTGGAAAAAACAGAGCATTGATTTCCACATGAATAAAGTACACATCTGCTAATTTACTCACATTTGGCAGGAGTGGTGCTGATATTTTTTATGTGTAAATGAGATTCGAGTCAGTTCAAGACAACCCTTTTTTTTCAGGGGAAGGTTTTTGATCCCCAACAAAACACAGTAAGACAGAGAGTCAGACACGCAGATCACAGGTACCTTGAGGAAAACTATATATTACAGAGGAATAAAAGTAGCTGTAATACAAAAACGTACAAACCATGTGCTTTTTTATACTGTGTGAATTGTTCATGATGAATGAACCAATAGAAATGGTCTGGATAGACAGACAGACAGACAGGTAGATAGATAGACAGTTCGACAGATCAATAGATCAATAGATCAATAGATAGATTGATAATGCATAGACAGATGGATAGACAGACAGATTAATAGAGAGATGGATGGATGGATGGATGGATGGATAGATGGATAGATTAGATAGATTACATAGATTAGATAGATAGATCCAGTTTCAGATTTACAACTGGACTGACTGAGGCCCACTTCTGCTACTGCAAGTTACTGCATTTAATTAATCAAACTGCTCTCTAAAATAACAGTAATCTAAACGTCCCCTTGCAGCAAATGAACTTTATTTTACTTTATTAGTGTTTGCCATTTGAGACCAAGTACCTTCATTTGTCCTCATATATCTGTTCACAGTACTGAACTGAACCCCCAGAGGGACACAAGGTCACCCTCGGCCTGTCACTCTGAGTAAAAGCGCCGCGGCGTCTGGCGTGTCTGGAAGCTAAAGCAGGAGCAGCAGCGTGGGACGCAGTGTTTGCAGACTTAAACAGCCCGACTGTATATGACATTGACGTGTACGGCGCTATGAAGTCGGCCAAATGTCAACGGATTCGACCTTTGCTGGAAATCATTATGGCCGGAGAGTCGCGGTCTGCTTAATCGAAAATGACCGCGGCATGTTCAAATATGTTTACTTTACGCCCATACATAGTCTGTCCTCTCTTTCTCTCTCATACTCTCTTTCCCTCTCTTTCTCTTTCTGTTTCTCTCTCTCTCTCTCTCTCTCTCTCTCCCTGTATCTCTTTCTCTCTCTCTCATTCTCTCTTTCTTTCTCTGTCTCTCTCTCTTTATTTACAGTGCTGTGAAAAGTATTTGCTGCCTTTCTGATTTCTTATTTTTTGCATGTTTGTCACACTTAAATGTTTCAGATTATCAAACTAATTTAAATATTAGACAAAGATAACCCAAGTAAACACAAAATGCAGTTTTTAAGTGATGATCACTTAAAAAGTAGGTTAAAAGATCCCAGAAAAGGAAGACATCATGCCATGATCTAAACAAATTCCGGAATAGATGAGTAACAAAGTAATTGACATTTATCTGTCTGGAAAAGGATACAAAGTCATTTCTAGAGCTTTGGGACCCCAGCGAACCACGGTGAGAGCCAATATTCACAAATGGAGAAAACATGGAGCAGTGGTGAACCTTCCTAGAAGTGGTTGGCCTACAAAGAGCGCAACGACGACTCATCCAAGAGGTCACAAAAGAACCCAGAACAACATCTAAAGAACTGCAGGCCTCTCTCGCCTCAGTTAAGGTCAGTGTTCATGACTCAACCATAAGAAAGAGACTGGGCAAAAATGGTAAGCATGGCAAGTTCCAAGGTGAAAACCACTGCTGACCAAAAAGAACACAAAGGCTCGTCTCACTTTTGCCAAAAAACATCTTGATGATCCCCATTTCTTTCGGGACAATATTCTGTGGACCGATGAAACAAAAGTTGAATTTTTGGGAGGTGTGCGTTCCATCACATCTGGCGTAAAAGTAACACAGCATTTCAGAAAAAGAACGTCATGCCATCAGTAAAACATGGTGGTGGTAGTGTGATGGTCTGGGGCTGCTTTGCTGCTTCAGGACCTGGACAACTGGATGTGATTGATGGAACCATGAATTCTGCTCTCTACAAAAAATCCTGAAGGAGAATGTGTGGCCAGTAGTTTGTGACCTCAAGCTGAAGCGCACTTGGGTTCTGCAGCAGGACAATCATCCAAAACACACCAGCAAGTCCACCTCTGAATGGCTTAAAAAACAAAACGAAGGTTTTGGAGTGGTCTAGTCCAAGTCCGGACTTGAATCTAATTGAGATGTGGTGGCATGACCTAAAAAGGCGGTTCATGCTTGGAAACCCTCCAATATGGCTGAATTAAAACAATTCTGCAAAGAAGAGTGGGCCAAAATTCCTCCACAGCGATGTGAAAGACTCATTCCCAGTTATCGCAACCACTTAATTGCAAATGTTGCTACTAAGGGTGGCACAACCAGTTATTGGGTTTAGGGGGGAATTACTTTTTCACATAGGGCCATGTAGGTTTGGATAACTTTTTCCTTATTAAATAAAATCATCACTTAAAAACTGCATTTTGTGTTTACTTGAGTTATCTTTGTCTAATATTTAAATTTGTTTGATAATTTGAAATATTAAAGAGTGACAAACATGCAAAAAAATTAAGAAATCAGGAAGTGGACAAATACTTTTTCACAGCACTGTATCTCCTTTTCTCTCTCTCTCTAGCACTCTTTCCCTCTCTCTTTCTGTATCTCTCTTTCTTTCTCTGTCTCTTTCTCTTTCTCTCTCTCTCTCTCTCTCTCGTTTGCTCTTTCATTCTCTCTCTCTGTCTCTCTCTCTGTCTCTCTCTACCTCTATCTCTCAACCCTTTTCTTAAATACACTCTGACATAAATAGCAAATGAACAGACTAAAATCATCTAGAATCAATAAAAATAAAAATAATCTAGACAAAAAATAAAATAATGTAGAATCAGTTCCATGGTCAACAGTCTTTTTCTGTTCACTCCTTACTGACCATACAAAATTGGAGAAGTCACCTATTTTGGCCAGGTCATAAAATGTATGCAAATTTACCTGCAACAACAGTGATATAGTTTCCACTCTTTTTTTTTTTTAACCTAATCACTGAATTTGCTTACATAGCTTTGTGGCATCCCCTGTAGTTTATTAGTGCCTGGAGACACAATTAAGCAATTAATGGAGTTACCGACCGCAATTAAATCTGCTTTCGAGTGAAAACTTGTTTCTGTGAGTCTAGTCCATGCTGTCCATTCGCCTGTACTCCAATGTCAGACAGCAAATGTGTTTGTTGATCCTTCACAGGCAGTACAGACAATACACCGCCCTTAAATTGTGGGATAATAATTCATAACAACGTCACAGTTAATCTGCTGCAGCGTCACGCGAACTCTATCCTCCTTTGATCTCTTAACACTGTAAAAGAAATCCTGATTACTGGCAGCTTAGTAAAATACAATAAATATACAGAGACATTTTACGCTAGTTTTACTGTGATACTAGCGCATTAAAATGACATAAAATGTAATTTTATATCATAGTAAACCTGGACATACAGCTCTGGAAAAAAGTGAGAAAATGTTCAGTTTCTTAGGTTTGATTTTTTTATAGCTACAAGTATTAAACTGAACAGCTTTGCCTTAGTTTTCAAGAACTGCTGACAATATTTCTCCTAATTTCCAAATAGAAATATTGTTCTTTAGAGTATCATTTTAAAGGAAATGACAAAACATCAAAATAAGAGAAATGGTGCAGCGTTTACAGAACTCTAATAATTCAAAGAAAACAAATCTCTTGTTCTCTCTTAAACAAAATGGCAATAATTACCTTTGAGGAACTTCTAGTGGTGTTTCACCATCCAACTGGTCTCATTGCGAGAGGAGAGTGTTGTTTACAGCAGAGTTTTTACAGTGTTTTACAGACACTGGCATGGAATGGTTGTCACGCATAGAGATGCTGATTAAAAAAAATAAATTGCAGTGGTCTCTTATTTTCCGGAGTTGTATTATTGAAAGTTCAAGGTTACAAGGTTACTTTTTTGTCATCAGCAGCTGTGAACACATAGTGTGATGAGACGTATCTCCACGGACCACAGAACAACATATAGAAACATTCATCATTCAACAGAGTAAAAGTTGTGACAGAAACAATGCAAACAAGACAATAAATAGTTACAGTGTAACAGTAAAGTACTGTGACAGTACAGTGTGAACGGGATGCAAACCTTCCAGAGTGACTAGTGCTGCACCATAAGTATGATTAACAGGAGACAGTTACAGCACAGAACAGCTTTCTAATATGTTTCCTAGTCTTACGTGTGTATTATCACTACTTATGTCAATATTACTTATACTGTTGATCTCTACTAAGTGCAATAACCACCATTTATGTCGGTTGATTTCGCTCAACTGCTACTTGTCTATAGTATTTATACCCAGCATTTCTGTATATAGCATAGTGTATTTTCATATTGAGGTTATTTTTCTACAGATTTTTATTAAGATTTCATTTAGACTTTATTTTTTACATTGTTCTTGTCTCTGTGTGTCTTTCTAGTCATTACGTAAGCAATTTCCTCTGGGTTTTCTGATTCTGATTCCGAACAAAGTGCATGGAATGACTGAACAATACAATAAATAGACAACATAGTCATATAACAGTATTGTGAATGGTATGTAAATCGGAGACAAAACAGTAAGCAGACAATACAGTCGTGTAATAGTAAAGTTGGAAAGGGATGTAAACCTTTCAGGATTAATCATATTGAGTAACTGTAAAGTATAACTTATCAAATCAAGCCACAGGACATTGGTGTGCCTGTAGTGGCAGTAAACAGGAGGTAAAGTGCAGATGCTATGTCCAGGGTATAATTTGAAAGGTATTTGAAGAATAAGACAGAATAGTTCACTAGAATGGTACTTGGTAAACCAGGGATTAGATATTCAAATGCATTCAGAGCTCTGATGGCCTGCAGCATGAAACTGTGCTTTACTGGACACACTACAGTCCACTGTATCTTACATGGGGCGCCTGGTGCTACTTATATAAGAGACTGCTACCCAGAATACAGCAACACTGGCCTGACTTGTGGGGGCTTATAGTCTACAAGTACTGTCTTCATAGCTCCATGCACAACACCAACCAATTCTCCAACTTACATGAAGATTAATAGGAGCCATACTGATAGACTCGCTGGTTCCTAGTCAAGTGAAGTCAAGTCAGATCAAGTTGGCTTTTATTGTCATCCATCCACATACACAGTATATGACTGCATGAAATTGTGTTTCTTACAGCCTCAGGTGCATGGACAGCTCAAAAACAATCCCACACAATGTACGGCATGAAGGCAAAAAGTAAGACAAAGACAGTGTAACAAGAAATGGTGCAACAGAAAAAAAGTAATACACAGTGGAGCTTCTGGCTATTCTGGCACTGAACGTTTTGTTAACGGGGGAGGGATTATATTAAATTTTTTTTGGGGGGGGGTTGGGACTGATTAATAAAAGGTTTGGTTTTTGGGTGTGGCTGACAAAATTTTGGTCAGGGAAAGAATTAGGTTGGGGTTGATTTTTTGTTGAGAGTTTGGGTAGTTGCCAGTTTTGTTGTTTTTATGTGTGGACAGAAAAAATGGCCTCTTTTAAAGTCCTTATGTTGTCATGACAACATTTTGACCAATCAGAAAGCATCTGATCCAGTCAACTCGGCTTTTCAATCCCATTTTTAGCCCTGCCGTCGAGCAGCTAGAGTTCAGCTCAGGGACTGGTGACTTTATTTGTACTGGAAAAACATTTATTCGTGGTACGGTGTGGTTCCTTGTGCCAGTGGCTACTTGCATTCGATTTAAAACTCAGCTTTCCTACAGATACAAAACTGGTCCAGCTGTCTTACCTATAAGGACTGATCAGACCAGCTGGTCTGCTTAGAGCATCAATCACAGCCTCTCTCCACCCACCTCTTCTCAAAGGTCCAAGACCTGCATCAAGACTTTTCTCAGTTCGGGCACCAAAGTGGTGGAACGACCTTCCCCTTAATATCAGAACTGCTGAGACCCTTACTGTCTTCAAATAGAGACGGAAGTACCTTCTCTCATCTACATCTTCTTCTTCTTAATTTATTGGCAGGTAACATCTCTTTGGTGCATACCGCCACCTACTGTACAGGAGTGTGCAAAGGGACTTAGCAAGACTATGCCTTGTTCCCCTGTTATTGATGCGCAAACTATACAAACTGTACCCAAAAAAAGAACTTATTTGATCTCTGGCAGAATCTTTGTCCTCTAGCAGCTCTTACTTTTAAGTCTAGACTTACTAGTATGAGGGACACATTTTCCTGTGGACTACAAAACACAGGAGTGTCTGCTAAATGCTGT
Source organism: Alestes dentex (assembly GCA_037576975.1). Taxonomy (NCBI): domain Eukaryota; kingdom Metazoa; phylum Chordata; class Actinopteri; order Characiformes; family Alestidae; genus Alestes; species Alestes dentex. The sequence goes on along the minus strand of JBBIGA010000106.1, from coordinate 16,162,603 downwards.
AAATGTGAATGTAAATGTAAACGCAGTGGAAAAGTCCCATAACCGTTCTCCAGTGGGGGGTCTCCAGTAAAGTGGCCTGCAGGGGCACAGAGATTTGTAGAAAGCAGTGGAGGAGAAAGTCCTCTGTTCGTGGCCGGCGGCCAGCCTCTTTGCAAGAGAAGGGAGAAGCTTCACTGTGGAGGCAACTAATCCTCTCTGAGAACAGCTGTTGCCTTGTCTCCTCTCATAACCTCTGTGGAGGGAAAGTGAAAGGTGTCGACAGCTGTTTGTGTGTCAGTTTTGCTCCCGTGCAGATGCCCCGAGTCAGAAGCCGGAGATCAATCTGGCCGTGGCGTGAGAAGGCGCCCAGCGCCGACTTCTTTTTATTATCATTCACTGATTGCTGTGTTCGGAGATGCCTTAACGTCAGTCCACTCCCTCATCAGAAAAAAAGGCAATGTCTTTGTCTGGATTGCTGCCATATGGTGGATAAGGCGGTTGTGTAATATTGTCAGCGAATCGGCCTGCTCAGAAGGACAAGAGCGCCTTAGGTCTTGGAACAAGCCTGTTTTTATGAGCGGACATTGTGTGTTTGCTTTGATGAAAATTGTTTGCACAAACATATAGCACATAATACCTCTTATGGTTAAGCATCTGCGAATATGTTTCGTTGTGATGCAATTTCAGTAAATGTTCTCAGTTCACCTCAAACATAGCTGTCCAGTCAAGAGCTTCTTTAGGTTTGCATAAGAGCTGAAATGTGACAGTATACATCTATAGAAACCACATGATCTGTTTCAGTTTACTTAACAAGAGAAGCAATTAAAAAGATGCAGAATGTTCTACTATCTACTGTGAGTAAATAAAAAACACTTAAAAGACAACCAAAAACCTAAAAATGAGTCTTGTATGTATCTACTTGTCAATCAAATGCATTAACCCTTCCCTTAAGATCATAAAGAGGGTAAAGGTATTTGATTTGATTGACACTCAGATTTTCTTTACTTTTCTCTGCTTTGTCCCATTTAACTGATTTAGATCTTCAGGGAAAATGTCTCACAAGGCAGATACGACCAAAACAGATTTTCTAAATTCTAATTTAAGGTCTGGTCCTGTGTGAAAAAGTAATTGGCCCACTCAATCAAACAATTAAAATGTAGTTCATAATTGGGATCAGTTACGTCAGACAAACAGTGCGTACGGAAAGTATTCAGACCCCCTTAAATTTTTCACTGTTTGTTATATTGCAGCCATTTGCTAAAATCATTTAAGTTCATTTTTTTCCTCATCAATGTACAAACAGCACCCCATATTGACAGAAAAACACAGAATTGTTGACATTTTTGAAGAGACTTATTAAAAAAGAATAACTGAAATATCACATGGTCCTAAGTATTCAGACCCTTTGCTGTGACACTCATATTTAACTCAGGTGCTGTCCTTTTCTTCTGATTATCCTTGAGATGGTTCTACACCTTAATTTGAGTCCAGCTGTGTTTGATTATACTGATTGGACTAGATTAGGAAAGCCAAACACCTGTCTATATAAGGCCTTACAGCTGAAAGGTTCTAGTCAAAGTCATGAACTGAACCTAATTGACATGCTTGGGCAGGACCTTAAATTGAACAAAATAAACAGAACCTTGATCAAGGGTGCCTCAGTAATGCCACTTGCAGTCCTGGGATTTAAACCCACAACCTTCTGATCACAGGGCAACCCCACCAGATGCACCCATATGACTTAATTAAAGCAATGTTGGATAGAGTGATGTGACAGACTGATCTAGATGTGTTTGGCTGTAGTTGCTGTTATAGGAGGCACAATGAGGTGTTTTAGGTTCTTTAGTTGTTTCAGTCGTGGGCACCAGAACCATTATATACTCTTCCAAATCATTCGTATATATATTTTGGCATTTTGATTTTGGCATTTTGATTTTGTTGTGTAATATATATATATATATATATATACATATATCTCTTCCACAACAAAATCAAAA
>JBBIGA010000106.1:16133657-16160527 GCA_037576975.1 Alestes dentex | reverse complement strand
CACAACCCTCTGCATTTATCCGGACTTGGGACCGGCACAAGGAATCACTGGCTTGTGACCTCTTATGGTTGCATTATGCTTGTGCTTTAAGTATTAAACATGCTATTAAATATACCAAAAAGATTATTTATTTGTAACTTTTTTTTAAATCATATTTATGTTTGTGACAGGCCTGTACAGATCAAAACACTAATGTCTTAAAACATCACATCTGAACATGACAGTTAAAGGAAATGGGTCAACCCAATATTTTGCTCTTGACTAAAAGCCTGATAAGTTTGAACATCCTGTCCAGAGCCTGCACATGTTCTGACTGTGTAAGTGATTAATAATTTGGAAGTATCCATTTGAAAATGCTATTGAATTTGACTCCACTTAGTCTGTTTTAACCTTCTTTTTATCTTTGCATGTGCTCCACTCCACTCCAGCTGAGCATATCCGAACTTGTTGTAGTCTGTGGATGCTCTTAAGTGAATTACCCTGCTCTGCTCCATTTACTGAATGGAAAGTAGGGCTTGCTGATCTTGTATCGTGACAAAGTAGGCTCGTGTGGAACTGGGCTGCACCTGCCAGGATGAGAATGAAACACCGGGAGGATGCTGATGTGTTGTGACTGCGTGTCCTCACTGTGTCTGTATGTGAGAGAGTGAGAGAGACAGAGCTCAAGCAGCTGTTAGCCTGCCACTCCTTTCTCTTTCACGTCTCCTCAGTTTCCTCCGAGGGATCAGACAGCCGAGCCAGTAGGGTTTCAAATTTCTTAGCCCAGTAGCAGATCTGGGGAATTCCTCAAACTGACGTATGCCATAACACGCAGCTTGCTGTGGCAATGTTACTTAAGGATAGTTAGCGTTAGCGGGAAATTTATGAGTGACTTCTGGTAACTGTGATATGTATTAGGATGCTAGAATGCTGTCTAGGTGAAGTACGTGTGCAAGGGAAAGAGCTAGAAATAGAAGATTTCCTGCTTTTCTGAAACAGAAGCCATGTAACCAACAGCTGTTAATGCGTTTCCCGGGCTACATTTTAGAGAAGAGCTTGTCGCAATTTGCATTTCTCATAAAGCCACTGGATATAATCGTGTTTTCATCTGAATTAGATGTTTGGCTACATTTGTAAAAGGCCCAGTCCTTTTCAAAGACATTGTCTGTAACCATTTATCCATGATGGACAGAATTACATGAAAACTGAAATGAGAAGCCTTTTCATGGGCTTGCACTTAATATATGATGATTTATAAAGTGCCTGACCTAAAGATAAGGTTTTGCAGTGATTAGTGTTTATCATATTTGGAATGACAGTAGGTTATAAATTGTAACGACTTTTTAGGCTAAAAATGGCCAACAGCCCTCTAACAGTGACCCAAAGACTGAAAACCACTGGTATGTGACATTAAAATGTGTTTTTTAAACGTGTCCTATCATACAGAACGAAATGCAGTGTGGCGCTCCAGTCAACTCCTACTTTTTACATCAACGAGACTTTCATGTCCATTAGTCGATGTGTAGTCAAATGTTCTGCAGTCGTATCCGTCTGTTTTGAGGCACCTTTTTTATTTGATTGCCCAACATATGGAAATATAGAAAGTGGCCTACATCAGTAATTGAATTGTTCTCAGCGCTGTAGCACATTGCACTTGAGATGAAACAATAATGGGAGAGTGCAGAGTTATTGTCTTCACGTCATTATTGTAGACAGATGTTTGCCCACATCCTGGATGGAGTTCTTAAGTTTTTCAGCAGTGTTTTTCCATAATTGCAAGTCAGTAGGGCAAAGCAAGTGATTAATTCACAAAGTAGCCAGCAACCACTTCTCTCACAACACGACTGTTAATGCCAGAACAGCCTCCGTGTGTCCTTGAGCTATCTTGTGGAAATGAACACTGGCAGAGCACCAGGGGTGTTATGGAAGATTGGTGCTTTGCATCTGTGACATTAAAAGTCCCTGTTGATTTATTACTCACAGAAAGCTTCATTTTAAAGCCCATACTTGGCTGCATTATTAACTATTAAAAAAATAGCTGTTTAATTTGGGATGCTGTCAACGCTTAAGAAACTGTTACAAATGTGAACAATAATGTCATCTGTTTTCAACTTTTACACTTTGTGCTCCTGTAGTCCACTTATGGTGTTTTTATGGGATTACGTATTTAAATATCCATTATAACGTTTAACCCTTTCTGTATACCTTAAATAACGCTTTCAGTCAAATTACACATTTTGTTGATTTTCTGAGTGAACAGAAAAGCACATCCTTTACAAACTTAAAAATGGCTTTAACTTTTGTGCAGACCACACTTTTTGTTTCCAGTTTCCTGGATGTTAGCTGGCCATGTAAATGTCCAGATGTGCATCCTTATAAATTTCAATTAGAAAACTAACAGGATTTGTAAATTGTGAGTACAAATCCTCCTCACAGAACCAACATGCACATTTTAATACACACCCACTGTTTATTTACTGAATGTAACATTCAAATAAGAAAAAAAATCAATAAACAAACAATAAAAAGACTAAATGTGACATTTCTAAAGGGCATGACATTCATTGTTTTATGGCAATATGCTAAAATCAGCAAATAAACAGAAATTGTATTCTGTGTGTGTGTGTGTGTGTGTGTGTGTGTGTGTGTGTGTGTGTGTAAGAGACTCTGGGGAAGCCAGCACTCAGTATTCAGTAACACACAGAGCCCTGCTGGGTTGTTCGCAGCTTTTTTTTGTGAATGTGACAGCCTTTAGGATTCAGTGTTTCAGTGATTTCACTGACAGATGTCTGTAAGCGGAGGACATATTGCCTTCTGTCTGGCTTATTTTAGATTTTACTCAAACATGTTGTGGGTTTTAATTACATGATGGCAAAGTGGAGACAAAAAGACAGCTGCGTAGCTAGACTGAGACCTGAGATAAAAAATAGCAACAGATAAAGAAAGGAAGAATGGGCCAAGAGAGAGAGAGGGAGAGATCGAGAGAGAGCAAAGGAAGGAGGGAGAGGACGAGGTGAAAGAAGGAACTCACTCTGTCCTCCCTCGCTCTATTTTTAATCTAATTAGATTTCAGGAAGATTCTCATTCTACCTGGGTCTCTGTGGTGTTTCCCAGTGTATGTAATGTGTGTGTGTGTGTGTGTGTGTGTGTGTGTGTGTGTGTGTATAGAGAAGAATCTGCTGCATGTTAGCAGGCTATGTGTATGTAGAGTGTGTGTGTGTGTGTGTGTGTATAGAGAAGAATCTGCTGCATGTTAGCAGGCTATGTGTATGTAGTGTGTGTGTGTGTGTGCACGCTTGTGTGTGTGTGTGTATGTGTATGTGTATAGAGAAGAATCTGCTGCGTGTTAGCAGACTATGTGTTAACAGGCTTTCTTGCCTCTGCTGTTCCTCGTGTCATGTGTTTTGTGCAGTGAAGCTTAATTTCAGGTTTCTATGAGGAACACTAGAGGCGAGGATATGGTCCAAGTGATTTTTTTCTACAGTAGGTGGAAGTACATAGACTCAAGGGAGCACTGCAGTGCTCTCTCTCTCTCTCTCTCTCTCTCTCTCTCTCTCTCTCTCTCTCTCTCTCTCTCTCTCTCTCTCTCTCTCTCTCTCTGGAGTCAGCATTTCCTGCTCCTGATGGATGGTGATGTTAGCGGTTAGCATTAACGTTAGTGTTACTGTCTGAGTTCCAGTAAGTGACATGTCTCTTTTCCAGAGCTCACTGCGGCTCTCTTACAGTTATTAACATGAGTAACACTCCAACATCTTGGAGTGTTAACATCTAGTCAAGGGGCTTGTCGCAAATGACCTTGATGTGGGCCTCAAAGAACAGAAAAAACTATTATCCACTATACATTTTGAAATATTGCTTCTTCCATTACAGTCTCTTCACATAGCCCTTTTTCAACTGTCATTTGTTTTCTGTGGGAACCTAATCAAAGATTGTAATGTTTCTGATATTTACCCTGGTTTGTAATATTAAAGAAACAGTATTCAAGAACAGCATTTAGACATTCTTTAAACTTTAGCTGAGTGCTGGAAAAAACTGTGCTCCAACCAAGTTATTTATTTTGTAAAAGGAAAGAATTGCTTTTAATTAAGTGTATGCAGTGAAATACCTTAGAAATGCTGAATCTTTCTAAATGTCACAGACTGTCCAGTGGACAGTTTACATTCTCTTCTATATTCCTGCTGTGCATAATTCTCTCTCTCTCCCTCTCTCTCTCTCTCTCCCTCTCTCATCTTCTCCCAGACCTTTATAGTGCTAAACAAAGGGAAAACAATCTTCCGCTTCAGTGCCACGCCCTCCTTGTATATCATTAGCCCTTTTAGCCTGTTTAGGCGAACAGCTATAAAAATTTTGATACATTCATATCCTTTTTAGTGCTCTGCACAACATGACTTTTTTTTGCTGTGTCGTGCTTGTTGAAGCGGATGGGTTTTTTTACACCCAGTCATACTGCTGATACCTGCTCTGAATTCACGTTATGCAATGTCATATAAAGGATGTACATTACAGATTATATATGCATACATGATTTCCCAAATGTATATAGTTACTAACGTTCATGTCTGTCACTTAAAGTTAATTTTCCCAAGAATTATGTTTAGGTTAGGCTTTGGATAGCACAGTGTGCTTCCAGGATGTGTTTCAGAAATGAGGCAGTAAGTGTGCCCATTTCACTTACTGATGGCTCATGGGAAAAACACCAATCAATGCCTTTAGTGTATGCTTCCTTTCCTGTTTACCTCTGACCTTAGAAATTGCTGCAGTAATGACAGTTTATTTAGTACTGTATCAGGGTGTAGTTGTCTGTTAATGACAGCATGCAGCCGTGTATATCTTGACTATTCAGACATTAGGTATTTACCTAACGTATTACAGAACATTAAGTAGTGCTGGGTGCTGAATTCCAAGCTTTCCTTAACTCATGTTCCCACAGTTTTCAGCATGATCATTATGTGTACAATTTTGACCAACTGCGTGTTCATGACATTCAGCAATCCTCCAGAATGGTCCAAACAAGTAGAGTGAGTATTCTGTTCTGTTCTGATATGATTCATTACAGTTAGTTCTGTTCTGTTCTGTTCTGTTCTATTCTGTTCTATTCTGTTCCATTCTGTTCCATTCTGTTCTGTTCTATTCTGTTCTATTCTTTTAGGTTTCATTCGGTCCTGTTCTGTGCTGTTCTATTCTATCCTATTCTGTTCTGTTCTGTTTCATTCAGTTCTGTTCTATTCAGTTTTATTCTGGGTTATCTCATATTTGTGTTGAAAACCTAGTGCATATATACAAATTCACACTCTCCCGCTTCTCTAGATACACCTTCACAGGGATCTACACCTTCGAGTCACTCACAAAGATTGTGGCTCGAGGCTTTTGTATAGATGGCTTCACGTTTCTCAGAGATCCCTGGAACTGGCTGGACTTCATGGTCATCTCTATGGCGTAAGTCCCGGTTAACTACATCATACACCAGGCTAACATTTCAGCAACCTGACACACACTGAATACGGCACATTAACAAAGTGCTCCTGTGTGCAATGTTCACCTCTGAGGGATTTTCAGATGCATAAATGTCAGTTAGAAACTGATTTTTGTAGTGATACAGTTATGTCAAGAGTGTAGTGACTCTTGCACTGGTCCCCAGAAGCCCCTAGATAATCCACAGTTTTGCTGTATATCTGTATTAATCTGTAAACTGGGATTGAGCAAGAGTGTGGACTGTGTGGGGCGATCCTGAGAACTGTTTTGCAAACAACAGGTTTTTATGGTATGTAGGTATAAACATATACCCACTAGGAAATTATACTATATGACACTTTGACACAAGGAAGCTATCTTAAAGTATAACATTTGATCATTAAATATAACGTATGAACTACACACTTTGACCACTAGGAACACGTCCACTTGGTGCATTATCCAGACTGATTCAGGCCCCTTTAGAATTTGATCTCTTTAATAAAATCCCTGCAGTGAGGCATGTTAACAATAGCTACTGTTGTTATTCCCCTTTTTAGTATAAAATATTAATAGAAAATAAGATAACAATAAAATTTTGTTATAATGTATAAAATATGATACATGAAAAACATTCAATATTAGGTTGAAAATTAAATTACACCATCAGCTTTATAGATTTATGACAGTGTACGTGATACTTTGTAGTGTGTCACTGAATTTTTGAATAATCTGAAGTGATGTTGGCATGTAATAAAACATTACATAGGTGTCACAGGCTGGTGGCAGTGAGGGAGCCTGCAGATGGAATAGGTGAAGGACACATGAGCACAGTGTCTTTGTGGAGGCTTTGTGCAGCCTGAAATACAATACAAAAATCAACACTGACACTATGACCTCTGCACAGGTTACTGGATGTATTTGAAGCCCTGAGGTCCTCTTTTGCACACAGGAGGATGTGTGTTTGTTTGCCCCTGTGTGTGTGTGTGTGTGTGTGTGTGTGTGTGTGTGTGAGGGAGAGAGAGCGAGAAAGAGAGGGAGTGTGTATTTAATTTCTGTCCCATCCCTCGCAGATGGGAGTTTTTATTATTTGCTTATATTCACTCTTCCCTTTTTTCCCTTCATCACAGATACATTTAATTATCAAGGCGTTTTGTACATTTTGCAATTTTTGTAATTATTTAATTATTACTACATCAAACAGATGAAAGAAATCAAGACTTTTGTGTATTCCATACTTCATATCCAAGATATTGTAATGTTGTTTATGAATACTTGTTATTAATAAGTTGCAAATTTGCTGTCAGAGACGTGTCCAAACATCAGTAATCAGAAATATCTTGTCTTATTTGCGTCTCCTCCTATTGAGGCAGACATGACATTTCAGGTTTTTTCAGTGTGCTCTGGTGGCTATTAAATATTCATCTTCATGAAGTGAAATGACTGTATTTTGAATGTACATAGTTGATTTTAGGACGTTCTTTATCAGTGGTTCCCGAACTTTTAACTGCTGCCCCCTTTTTTCTTGCACACACACACATGTGCATCTTGCCATAATGCATGTCAGACGTTCAGTCTTTCAGGCTTAAAATATGATGAAAGTGCACACCAGATGTATCCCAGACAGATTTTGTTCATGTTTAGGTAAATGAATAAAGCGGAATAAAGTAAGAATGTTAAGGATGCTGATTTAGAGGTAGTTAGGCCATAGAAGACATACATCACAAAATGAAGTAGTGAAATAACTCTACAGTCATAAGTTTCTCCTGAGCTTTGCTGTAATCAGTTTCTCCCATTGTACTGCATTTTCTCCAATGCAGCCATGCACTGGATGATGTTTTTGTTGATCATACTTTCATGTAATTGTCTGGCCAGTAATGCAAAGTTTGGGAACCACTGTTCTATATAAAACAGCAAATTTGATGTGTTTATGTATATATATACATATATCATCTTGCCCACAATGCTTTCTGCCTCCTTCCACCTATCTTCTCTTTATTTCTCTTTCTGTCTTTTTTCTGTCTTTCTTCAGCATCTATCTCTCTCTCTCTCTCTCTCTCTCTCTCTCTCTCTCTCTCTCTCTCTCTCTCTCCCTCTCTCTCCCTCTCTCTAACTGGTAACTCTTGCAATTCGTTCTGCAGGTATATAACAGAGTTTGTAAACCTAGGCAATGTGTCAGCTCTACGCACATTCAGGGTGCTGAGGGCTTTGAAAACTGTTGCTGTAATCCCAGGTAAGAGTCCAGCAGGCCTCAGGGCCAACAGAGGGCGCCGCTCGCTGTCTTTCCTTCCTTCTTCTTTCCTCTCCGTTCGTTTCTTTCTCCTTTCGTTGGACAGGCTGTCCGTGATGTCTTCCTCCCAGTTCAGTGGTGCTGGTGGTAGTGATGTGTCGTGCGTGTTGTCGTCTTGTGTAAGTGTGTGTGTGTGTGTTGTGTCATAGTGTTTGTTTTGTGTGTGATCCTCCCTTGTTGCAGATATGTAACAGAGTTTGTGGACCTGGGGAATGTGTCAGCCCTGAGAACCTTCAGGGTTCTACGAGCTCTCAAAACTATTTCTGTCATACCAGGTGAGAACGCGTTTAAACACGAAGGCTGAGCTGCTTCCCACGCTGACGCAAACAATTATTCTTGATTACTCTGATTATAACCGTTATTACCCTTCTTATTAATGGTTTTGATACTCTTCATTTTGTACGTGTCAAATTTTTCAAAAGAGGATGCTGCAGAAACGATTCCTTTATTTTTGTTTATATTTCTGTTTGGTTTTTTGTTTTTTCTTTTTTAACCGAAACAATCAAAAATGGTGGCAATACATTTTTGATAGGCTTTGCAGTCTGCTGTCAGACCACTGAAGTCAAATAGCCAGCTAAACGCACACACACACACACACACACAGACACACACACACACATACATAAACACATTTGTAAATATACACGGTTGTAGTTAGAGGTACTAAATATAAAGGAATGTTTTTGCTGCTGGTTTAACTGTACATATTATTATTATTATTATTATTATTATTATTATTATTATTATTATTATTAATAATATTAATATTGTTATTATTATTGTTATTGTTGTTGTTGTTGATGTTATTATTACTGTTATTATTAGTATTACTATTATTATTCTTACGCTTCAGCTTAAGGTGACTTCAAGTGTGTCTTCTGTGTTGAGTTTTGGTGAAATGCAGTTCTAGTAAAACAACACAAAACTCAACTAAATTAAACCATCAAGGCATAACTACATTTGTATGTGCGTTTCATGACATTGTCTGAGCTTTCATACTTTTGGAAGTTCTAAAGTTTTGTCAGGGCTCCAAATGGAGCAGATGACATAGGTCAGTAGCAAATGCTGATGGGTAGTGTAGTTCACTTACCAAGACTGCCAAGCCTAGTTTGACACAATTCTGCTGCATGTTGCTTTCTGAGACACCTGCTTTTTAGTTTGTCTTTCTTTTATTGTTTTTGAGTTTTTTTTTTCTACAATTGGCTTTCTTCGGATTTCTGCATCCTTTACTTTGATGATTTTTTGCCAAAATGAAGTTTTTAAATCCCTTATTTTTCTTCTTTTAAAGAACTTGGAATGGAAAGTAAAAGAGAGAGACATCAGGTTCACTTTGGAGGAATTTGCAGTTCCCACAGTGGGCTTGTGTGTGTGAGAGAAATAGACAGAGACTGGGAACATTTTGCAGATGTAGTGAAGGTTTACTGTTCATCCATGTGGACACACATACACTGCCTACTGAGCTTGCTAAACATACTGGACCTAATCTGGAGGCTCCACAGTTTTTGCATTGGAGCTGTTCATTCAGCTAGTGTCTCTTAGACAACAGGCCGATGTAAAGAGCTCTCTGGATATGAATGATTGGTTAAAAAGGCATTTTCACCATGATGATGAGATGATGATGATGATGTTGCTGCCTTCAGCCTTGGCGTTTAAATGACCTGCATGCAACCTTTCCTCCCTTTGCCTGTCCTCCTCCTCCTCTTCCTCTCTCTGTGTTGGCTCTCTGCTTTTCTTTGTGTGGCGCTGCTCTGTTATCTATTTTGCCGTGTTATCTATGTATTAAATATTGGATGTAAACAGTATTGTGTATGTTTACAGTGTCTTCTCATGGTCTCCACACAAAATGTTAATTATTGCTCAGATGTTACTGGCTTGTAATTGTTAGAACTGGAGAAGAGGAATTTTCTATTTCGGAATTATACAAATGGCTATAAAGGTCATTTTGTCTATTTGGCTCATATTTGAGCCACAACAGAGAATAACTATTGAAACAGATGTCTTTGTATTGTTGGGAAATGTCAGAATGACTCATTTAAATTTAGTTTTTTGTTTATTTTTGTATTATTCCTAAAACATAATTACTGGTACAAGACAACATGGGCTAATTAACTTTGATGTATATTGTTCAGTAAGTATAGCACTGGATTTCAAGTTAAGTTTCACATGTGAACAAAAAGAGCCACATAAATAGAATGTTTCTGCCGTATGCAGTGAAAATCTTTTCCTGCTCTTTTTTCACCAAACAGTCAGATGGTCACAAAATGTTTATGTAAAGTACATTAGAACACCTTCCAAATCTGTCTTTAAGTATTTTAGTATAATGGAATATTACTTTGTAAAATAAAAAAAAAGTTCTCTCCGATTCTTCTTTGGCAAACTGCACTGTGCAAGCTGATATGTGTCTAGAGTTTAGAATACGAATGCAGAGTATGCTTCTGCACTAGGAGTAAGTAAGCGATGTTTTTCACTTTCCTCAGATAATGCTCAACCATCTTCAGCATCGTGCAGCCAGCCACCTTCATGAATGTGTGTGTACAGCCTTTATGACCTGTTCCATTCTATTTCTACTGTTTAATTCTAATCTGGGCTGTACTGTGTAACCTGTTTGCCAATTCTTTACAGGTAAATTATGTTCAAATCAGACAGGGTGAGTAGACAGCTTGAAATAACGCTGCAAAAATAGCATCTGTCTCTCTATGACACAGGGAAAAGAGGATGTAAAATGCAGTCGAACTATGACCGTCTAAATGACCACTTAATTACCTTATGTCATTACCTTACTGCAATGACCTTGTAATTACTTTACTAGTAAGAAATAATTGGAGTTTGTTCAAAATAATAGTGTTTTATTCAAAAGTTCAAGAAGATAAAACGACCACATTGGCTTTCTTAGACATAAACTACCATAGTAGCGGAATTTCAGATAACTCTGATATTGTTAGTCAGAGGCAGTCCTGCGATATTTTCGGTTAGATGTTATGTACCACTAATAATAGAAGGAAATACTGCTTTCATGTAATGTTGCCCTCCACTGTACTGATGCTGAAAATGGTAGAGTCAGTTAAACCTAAGTTTAATTGTTAGTCACAGCAATCCTTCAGCACCATTTTTTTCTAATTGTGTGCATTTTTTTTTTACTTGCGTGCATTCAGAAGTTTTAGCCCAACTCAGCCTGATAAATGGAGGTCAATGGGACTAGCAAGTTGTCTCAGATGCAGTAATACAGACATAGCAATGACGCTTGTCATTTTGCTTTATTTTTATTTATAATCTATGACCATCTCCTTGTTAAGGTGATTTTTTGTGTCTGTAGCAGATGCCTAAAAAAAACAAATACATAAGCAAATAATATGAGTTTTATATATTTATATATTACTTCTGAAGCTATGACATTCTTTCTGTGTTTGCGGTAGTTATTTGATCTTCCAGACTCACAATCTTCGTTATAATTGTCTCTAAAGTTACAAACAAAATAAAAAAATAGAAGCAATAGAAAGCAAAACCACAGCCACATTTTTAAATGTACTGAAAAAATGAGGAGCAAAAACAAACAAACAAATAAATAAATAAATAAGATGAATAAGGAAAAACAATTTTCTGGTTTCTTTCTGGATTTTTATCAAACAGCCTGATTAAAACTGAAAATGAATGGTGATTTTAGATTTGACTCAAATACTTGCGTATCTTTTAGCTGTTGGCTCTGTCATTGGGAGATCGCAAGTCTGATCCCCAGTAATGCCACAGCCATTCATAACTGGAAGTACAACAGAGAACTACTGGCCGTGCTTTTTCTGGGTGGGTAGGATGGCCCTCCCTAACCCCATCAGTCAGCATGATGCTGGCCGGTACAGTTGTCTGTTAACACAGTTTGCTGTCAGTGTTCCTCTCCAAGAGTGTTAAGCTGTCCATTGATGTTGAGTTAGCAGCAGTTTGAACAGATGCAGTGGCTGGATTCACATGACTAATGCTAGCCTTCACTCCCAGTGAGGGAGGTATCATGTGACCGAGGAAGTCCAGTGGTATTCCTGTGATTTTGTCGACTCAGTATAATGTCCTGTTAATCACAGAGAAGCAAAGTGATATTGATGACTTCCTCTGGGCAATGAACGAATAGCAGAAATGCTGCAATATCCCTTTCATTTAAGGCGTCCTCTAACTGAGGACACATGAGTACAGGCAGTGATTGGAATAGGTCTCAGCAGCGCTTCATGTAGTTAGAACTGTATTTAAAACCATAGAGGGGGGACATTTTTATTGAATTGTTACTTTAATAAATACTTTTAGGTTGCAAAAGCAGTTTGTGTGGAGAATCTATGAGGAGAGACTGGAGTATTTATATATGTGTGTGTATGTGTGTATGTGTGTATGTGTGTGTGTGTGTGTGTGTGTGTGTGTGTGTGTGTGTCTAAGAGAGAAATAGAAAGAAGATTTGTAATAAGGAAGGAGATTATATTGTTCAGTCTTTTTTTGCATCTGTCTATACATTTTTACACTGAAACTCGCTCAGAACTCCCTTCCAATGCTCTTAGTGTTGGAAATAGAAAAAAGTCTCTCAATAGTGAATCAAAAATATCTTCATTCCGAATCAGAAATGTCTTCATGCTGAAAGTAATGGAAAAGATAAAGATGAAAGGATAAAGGAAACACAGTAAAGTAAATCTCCTCTGTTGTCACTGTTACTACCCTATTATCCCACAACTAGCTGCTTTTGCTTTAACATTTTTAGTGTCTTCATTATCGAGATTTTGCAGAAAATAAGTGGAATGCACGAGCCTACATCTGACATTTCAGTTGCAGGCCTGTTTTATTTGGGATTTAAGCCACCAATCTGTTGTGTTCCCAACATATATCATTTTACACAATTCAGAGAAATAAAGATAACATTTAGCCTCTGGCAGTATGTCCTCTGTTAAATCATATTTGGACTTCCAGTTGGGTTTGATGAACCTCATAGAGTTTTGATCTCACACTGCATTTGTGTACGGTGATAATTATTTCAGTTTCAGTTTTATTTATATAGCACTTTTTACAACCAAGTTGTCACTCAGCTTTACAGAATACATGTCAGAGCCCCTAATGAGTCAGCCAAAGGCGACAGAGGCGAGGAAAAACTCCCTCAACTAGAGGACTGGCTAAAAAAATATCAACAGGCAGTAATCATGTTTAAAATGTTACACAATATTTTTGTGTTGTATCTGTAGAATTTGGTGAAACAGTCATTTTTCCCATTTGTACGACCTTGGTGGCTTAATCCCCAGTGCTCCTTCCACATTACTTATCAGCCTCTGTAAAAAGTTCCTGCAGTCGCTAGTCATTATTAAATCGCAGATTTGATTAAAAAAACTTTTAATCATTTTCCCCTCATCAATTTAAAAAATAGTGTTTATCTGCGGGCTATATTTTTAATTTATTAGTATACTTTTCATGAAGCCATGACATTGGCACCCCCTTTGTTTGGTGTCCCCGTGCATTGCATATACTTTATACCACCAATTTACACCCCTGGTGTTAATTACTGTTATAGCATTTTGCTAGTTTGACCCTTCGCACCATTCGTTATCCAGGCTAAGACCCAGCTGCAGTAAACAAAATTAGTAAGAAAGTGGCTGTAGGTCTTCTGTGTTGATATACAATCTCTGTTGCTCTAAAAGGGGTAATCGTTCAAGTTAATGTAAACTCGGGTTAACATAATGAAAATAATGTTATTAAATTACTAAAAGTAAAGAATATATTCGGGTAGTTTGTTTTGTCTGCTCATATATCTGTAACCCTTGACTATGTACAAAACAGTACTGCAACCCAACTGTGGAGTGGTTAGTTATCATAGGAGATCAGAACAGATCAGTCTAGGGTATGTGTAGAAATGTGTGTTTCCTCACAGGTAAGTATGTGAGTGTGTATGGTAATATACTTTGTATGTGTCCATGTTAATGCAAAGCCAAGTAACTACAAAGTGTGTGATGAATACAACACTGCTGTATTTGTGTGTGTGTGTGTCCATCTCCTGTCAGGTCTGAAGACCATTGTGGGGGCTTTGATCCAGTCAGTGAAGAAGCTGTCTGATGTGATGATTCTGACTGTCTTTTGTCTGAGTGTATTTGCCCTCATTGGCCTCCAGCTCTTTATGGGCAATCTCCGTCAAAAGTGTGTGTACTGGCCAATCAAAAATGACACAGTCACCTACCTGTCCAATGGGAGCAAGGGCTTTGACTTTGAGGAGTACATCATGAATGACAGTGAGTGGAAGCTCCTCCTGTGTCTGCACACCTTACCACCGTCAAAGGAACCCATAGACATTTTTTGTTAATTTACAGAAAATCAGAATTTACCAGAATCTGACGATTTTTTTCTTTCAGCAAAACAAGACAGCAGACATACAGCACTGGAATGAACTGGAGTTATTAACCAAATTGTTCTTTTCCTATTTCAGCCAACTTCTACTTCCTGCCAGGCATGTTAGATGCTTTGCTGTGTGGAAACAGCTCTGATGCTGGGTGAGGCTCACAAACACACACACACACACACACACACACACACACACACACAAACAGTCTGAAGCAAGAAACTGAAGCAGTGATGATTTAAAAGTATTGTTACAGGATATAAATGTATTTTAATAGGAAGAACATCACTGCATTGAATTACATTGTATCTTCCTGCACCTTAGTATTTTTTGCATTACAATCAAATGAGCGCTTAATATTGTACATTTATGGAATTTGTGTGCACAGGCGGTGTCCAGAGGGGTACACCTGTATGAAGGCTGGCCGTAACCCAAACTACGGGTACACCAGCTTTGACTCTTTTGGTTGGGCCTTCCTCGCTCTCTTCCGACTCATGACACAGGATTTCTGGGAGAACCTCTATATGCTGGTGTGTGTCCATCTGCTCCCAATACTTTGATTTCAGCTGCATCTGACCCTCTCATGTTCTGGTGCTCAAAGGTTTGGCAAGTAGTCCTTAGGCTTTCAGTTTAAACAATTACAAAATCATTTTCAAACCTGATAAAGTTTCGTGTGTCTATAAAAGAAAAACTAGTAGAGTCTTCAGCTCTACTAGTCCTGCCTGTCACACACACGCCCACAACTATAATGAGACACAGCGCATATAATGGGAATTTTGGGCCAATTCTGATCATTTCCATTTCCATATCTGCCTATGATGATACCATTTCCGATACATAAACACAAATAATATGTAGAAATGTATACTAAATCTATATATTAAACCTGGATTAACACTCTAGAGAAATATAACATTTATTGTAATCATTCTGGAGAATGACAAATAAGCATATCAGTCTGAAATACTGGCTAAATCTAAACGTCTGTCCAATGCCAATATTTTATTTTTAAGCAAATTTCTGCTGACACTGATATGATCCTGGAATCACCTTGCATCCTTGTTAAAAATGCTATATCACCTTTTATATTTCTTATATGTAAACCTAAAGTGCACTCTCAGCATCATGTATCATGAAAAAATGAAACCAATTATAGATATACAGCTATATGTTTGCATGGATCTGGT
Source organism: Alestes dentex (assembly GCA_037576975.1). Classification (NCBI taxonomy): domain Eukaryota; kingdom Metazoa; phylum Chordata; class Actinopteri; order Characiformes; family Alestidae; genus Alestes; species Alestes dentex. Next base: position 16,145,277 of record JBBIGA010000106.1, on the reverse strand, counting down.
TAAATAAATCAATTTGTCATGGATCCTACCACCACCATTACCCACCCTTACGGACAACCAATAGACTGTGCTTCCTGGAGTTAGGCTCCACCCCTTCGACATGCCCCAGTCACGTGCCAAGCAACGAGCCACTATTTAACCCGGAAGCAACCGGCAATCTTCATTCGCTCATGAACTCCATCCTGTGTGCTTTCTTGGTTGATTACTTGTGGACAAAATTAAGAGATTCAGGAAATCTGTGCTGCTGGATCAGGAACTGCAGCTCAAGTCAACCTCCCCAGTCCTGCACCAACCCCCAGACCTATCGTCCTAATGAGCGTCACCAGCCTCGCTCCCACTGCCGTGTTCAGCTGGGATCCCAGCGTCTGTCGGGGTGTTATTACCCAGTGCAACTTGGTCCTTAAGCTTCAAGCTGCTCAGTTCCCTAACAAAGAAGCTAAGGTCACATACATCTGTTGTGGATTGTGCCATCAAATTTCACTGGCAGCTCAGAGTGAGTGGCCCAGTATTGCACTCACACATTTTATCAGGGGTTAAAGGAGTCAATAAAAGATTAGTTCGTAAATAGAGACTGGGGAACTAATCTCAAGGAACTCATCACATTGGCCGGCGAAATCGACGCACGGCATCAAGAAAGACACAAAGAATAAAGAGAGAGACCTGAGAGAACAGAGAATCCCAGGAGTTGGGGTGAATCATCGGAGTTTCATCTTCACCTGCCCTCTCGCTCTGCCTTGATCAACCCCAAGAACCCAGATGAGGACCCCATGCAGATTGGCAGGTCCAGACTCAGTCCTCTGGAAAGAGAAAGTAGGGACTAGGTCTCTACTGTGGCAAAAAGCGACACTACAGAATAGAGTGTCCTGCATGCCCGGAACGGCCACCCAAGACAGGAAACGGCTCAGCTTGCCAGGGGAATGGGAGCTTCTTTTGAGTACAACTTTGTCAGTCCCCATAGTCTCCTGCTGTAATGTACCCGCACTCCTATCGTGGTCCAACGACCCTAGCAACCAGCTCAAAACCCAAGCTTTGGTAGATTGTGGGGATGGGAGTTAGACAGAACTTTAGCCCGACGACTAGGAATTTCCCTTGAACCCATGCAGAACTTAACCGGGAGCCAGTAGAGCTGCTGTAGGGTGGGAGTGACGTGGTGGGATCTGATAATGATACGGGCGGCTGAATTCTGTACCAGTTGAAGTTTATGGAGATATTTTTGAGGGAGACCAAAGAGGAAGGATTCTTGGCGTGAAGTGACAAGCCTATGGACAAGAATGCAGTAAGGGAGGGGCGGAGACGATTGATATTGTGCAGGTGGAAGAATGCAGGCCAGGTAATGTTATTGATATGGGATTGGAAAGAAAGAGTACTGTCGAGGATTAAACCCAGACTCCCCACCTGTGGGGAGGGGGAAAATAAGCGAGTGTCAATAAGGAGAGAGAAACAGTCAATTTTGGATAGTGTAGAAAATTGAAGAAAACTAGGTGTTTATTTCAGTCAAGCAGGCAGTAAGACGGGAGGGTGGGAGGTTGGAAGTGGGTTTACTGGTAAGGTAGAGCTGGCTGTGAATTCTACCTCCTGGACACTCCCCAAAATCTCCCCATTCTAGGGTATAGGTGGCTTGTGACCCGTCAGCCCATCATTAACTGGGCCATCGGTACACCACAGCAATATGGGCCTGACTGCAGCAGACACTGCACCCTGAGACTTGCACCAGCCTGAGTAGCCTGTTGTCCAGACAAAGAATCTATTGACCTCTCAAGAGTACCCTCAGAATACCACGATTTAGCTGCTAGTTTCTCTAACGATACAGCTGTGTCCCTGCCTCCTCGTTGTTCCTACGATTGCGCCATTGATCTTCTTCCAGGTGGGACACACCCTCGAGGCAGGCTGTATTCGCTTTCTCAACCAGAAACTCAAGCCATGGAGGGTTATATTCAAGAAGTCCTGAAGAATGGTCTCATTAGACCTTCCACTTCACCTGCGGCGGCGCCCTTCTTCTCACCATTATGAACAAGTACCCCCTGCCCCTTTTCAATAGAGCCTTTGAACTTCTTACTGGAGCCAACATCTTTACAAAACTCGACCTGAGGAATGCCTACCACCTGGTACGCATGAGAGATGGAGATGAATGGAAGACTAGATTCATTATGAATGTTTAAAATTGTCCAGCGGTCTTCCAAGCCTTCGTCAACAACGTACTTTGCGATTTCTTGGATAGATTCGTGTTTGTTTGCCTGTATGACATTCTGATCTTCTCTCCTGATCTCTGTTCCCATGTCCAGCATATTCGTCAAGTCCTTCAATGGCTCCTTGATCAGAAGCTTTACGTCAAACTAGAAAAAAGCCAATTTCATACCAAACAAACCACATGCCGGGGGTTTCAAGTGAGTCCCCAAGGGGTTACCATGGATCTTATCAAGTTAAAAGCAGTTTTAGAATGGCCTACGCCCACCTTGATCAAGCAATTACAAAGATTCCTTGGGTTTGCAAGCTTTTCTAGGTGGGACATTGGTCTATGGCTGCCCAAGATGCTTTTGACATCCTGAAACAGAAATTCACCAAGGCCCCCATTCTCATTCACCCTGATTCACAGCTGCCTTTCATCATACAGGTGGAAGCCTCCGGCATGGGAGTCGGGGCAGTGCTTACCCAACGGACACTTTCTGACCAGAAACTGCACCCCTGCACATTCTTTTCCTGACGTCTCACTGCCACAGAACGGAATTACTATGTGGGAAATAGGGTATGTAGGGTATCAACGCCCCCAAAGACTCCTTCTACCATTATGCATTCCACATGACACTCAACACTGTTTCTGGATTACCCCTGTTGACAGTAGATAGATTTACGTAGACAGCCCGATTTGTTCTGCTGCCCCGACTCCCCACCACCCCCCAAACTGTGGACGTGGTACTATGGGAAGTAGTCCAACACCACGGATCTCCCATTGACATTTTATCAGACCGAGACCCTCAATTTATAGCCTGTTTCTACCATCATTTCTGGAAACTGTTGGGGGTCTCAGTCAGCCTGACATCCGGCTACCATTCCCAGTCCAACGGTCAAACCGAGCGAATTAATCAAGAATTAATCAAGAGCGGACCAGACATCAAGCCGCAGCCTTGCGGTATCATCTGGGGTACTTGGTGTGGGTGTCCACGAAGGGTTTTCCAACCAACCCAGACAACCAGAAAATGGGACCCCGCTTCGTCGGCCCCTTCAAGGTACTCAGACGAGGCAACCCGGTTACTGTTTGGTGGTGTCCCATTCTCAACGGGTCAGCCGTGTCTTTCACATCTCACTCCTGCGTAATGTCTTCAAATCCCCACTGTCTCCACCCACCTTGGACCCTCCACGACCATGAATTATTGGTGGGACCCCTGCTTACACTGTCTGAGGTCTTCTCGATGTTCACCGACACACCCCCACAGACAACCAATAGATCAAATTCCTTCTAACTACACCCCCTAGTCGCACCCCCAACACACATCCCCAGAGATCCAATAGATTGCGCTTTCCGGAGTTAGGCTCCACCCCTTGGACACGTCCCCAGTTACATGCCAAGCAACGAGACACTATTTAACTCAGAAGCAACCAGCAGTCTTTGTTCACTCATTTACCCTTTTCTGAACTCTCGGTATATTACTTGTGTTTTGGACTTGGTTTTGTGTTTTGACTCCGCCTTTTGTGTACCCTTTGCATTGTGTTGGACTTCCTGATACAGACTTTGCTGGTCTTTGATTATGAACTTGCTTGTTGTATTTGTGTACTGTTCTCCATTGTGCTACCTGCCTACTCATTTATTGACCCTGCTTGCTTACTTCGACTATTCTCTGCATTGTGGACTATACCTTGCTGAAACCATTTTTTCAAAAGATTATTCTTCGTTTTCATTCATCCTCTGCAACTGTGCATTATCTCACCTCGTGATAAACATGTTTAGTTGAAATTAGTTCATATCTGCTGCAGATTTAATGATTAATTACTCTTTATTTGCTGAATTTAACATATTGGGGAAAATTATTTTCATACATAGAACTTGAAGTTTGAAGTTTCTGATAAAATTAAAGTTTTCGCATAACATTTAATTTGACTAATGGTGTTTGAACCTTTGCATATGACTGTATAGTATATACTATTGTATAATAATTGCACTATACAATATACACTAGTTACCAATATGTGCTTAAGAATACTGGGCTTTAATAGTATTCATTTTCTGACTAGACTCTGCGGGCAGCAGGGAAGACGTACATGATCTTTTTTGTGCTGGTGATCTTTGTGGGCTCCTTCTACCTGGTGAATCTGATCTTGGCTGTGGTGGCCATGGCCTATGAAGAGCAGAACCAAGCTACCATTGAAGAGGCAGAGCAGAAAGAGGCAGAATTTAAGGCTATGCTGGACCAGCTCAAGAAACAACAAGAAGAGGCACAGGTACACACACGCGCAAACGAAAGTAGTGTAAAGATCTCATTCCACAGTTGTTGTATTCAAGTATAATTCTTTAAGAAACAGTTCAGTGCATCATGCAGTCTCAGTGATTTGATTATTTTGTCATGATTCAGAGTATTTTTTTAAAGGCACTAAATACACCAATTATACACATATATACTCTCTTATGTGCTTTTTTTTTCTCTACTGCCTTTTTAAGTGCACTAAAGATATTTTGCTGTTTTCTTTCCACCTTGATGTCTCTGACATCAGGCCAACGCCATGGCCACCTCAGCAGGGACGGTATCAGAGGATGTTGTGGAGGATGATGGGGGAGGCCGTCTGTCCCGAAGCTCCTCGGAAGTGTCCAAGCTGAGCTCCAAGAGTGCCAAAGAGCGACGAAACAGAAAGAAAAAGTGGAGGAAAGAGCAGGAGAAGGAGAAAGGAGACAGCGAGAAGGTGGTCAAATCGGAGTCCGATGATGGCAGCAAGCGGAGCCGTTTCCGTTTTCCTGACAACAGGCTGGGCAGGAAGACCTCCATCATGAACCAGGTTAGAGCAAGGATATGCAGATTTTTGAACACACTAATCACAGAGAAAAAAACAAAAAAATATATTTGCTGAAAAATGATAATAAACATAATTAGCATAAGGATAACTCGTGTGATAACTACCAGTCAAACGTTTGGACATTCATACTCACAGAGAGGCTTTTCTGCATATTTTTTATCAACTTTCTACCAAAGCTGAGTCCACCTTATCTTATACACAACTAATTGGCTGAAACGCATGAACAAGGAAAGTATTCATTAGAAAGAAAAGGTTTGCATTTGAAAAGGATGATATTTCTTTTGGAAATGCATTCAGGGGCAGGTGCACCATTTAGTATTAGTCTTAAATATTATAAGGCTGTAGATTAGGACTGAATTTTATTTCATCTAGAAAGTCTGTTGGAGTGTGATTTCCCTAACCTTACAAGATACGAATACAGGAGCAACAAGTATATCCGTATTTATAAAATACAATATATTCAACATCAGTGATCATGTAATAATGTAATAAATATACCTTTTCTACATCTTTTCACTGGGTATCTGTTCAGGCCAAACAATGCTGTTTCTGTGGATAATCTGGAATTAGGTGTTCAGGTCATACGCAGCCATGAAAGAATCTGAGATAACAGAGAATGTATTATTACAGGTCATAGCAGGTAGGCATAATTATCTGGAGGTTTATTATATGCTTTAAACTTTGGGAATGAACGAGTGAAACGCAATCATCTTGACTGAAAAGGTGATCTCAAGTAATAGGGTAATAGTGGGAAAGGGTCTGTCTTTCCTGCAATCTCTGCATTTTGTGAGCTGATAATGACTAATAGCTGCTGTTGTCAGTTGCTCGTAGTAAAATCAGGTGACTCCCAGCCAGGCCCAGCCCAGCCTTCTTCCTCCAGCCTTGTGAGCTGTGCAGTTACTGCCCCTTTTCGCTGAGTCATCGTCCATTTCACCACTGTGATTAGACAAAGTGCACCAGCCTTGAGATCAGAGATCAGAGGAAGTGCCTATGCCCATTCATCTACCCACTATCTATATTTCTTTTTTTTTATCTCTCAGTCTTCTCTCACTTTTTTGTCTAAAGAATATCATCCTGGTTAAAAAAATTAAAGATGGTTCTGCCTCCTGAGGCCACATCTTTTTACCTGCCCCTTTCATTTCTCAGTCCAATTTAATCATTTTAGAAGATGCATTTGCTTTTTTTTTTAGAAGATGCATTTGTTTGTTTTTGTGTGTGAGTGATTGTTTAAAAGTTTAAAGGCAGATGCTAGATGACAATGCTGATGCTTGTTTAAGTGAACTATTCCTCCAGTCTCTGATCAATTATTGCTCTTGTCGTGTCATGAAAACAACATCTAAATCATGATTAACCTCCAGGGGTCTGAATTGACACCTGTTTCTGACACTAGCTTGTGTGTGCATGCTGTGGATGTGGAGAGATGTAGGGTGCGGTCTGGGGACGCCTTACTTTCACTGGCCCTGTCTGAATTATTCATCCCTCTTCTATAAATCTTTCATCTTCTGCTGAGAGCAGTAATATGCCAGTACAGGATGTTGAGCTCTTGGAAAACTGTGGTCTGAGGCCACACCCTTAGCTCCACCCACAGGAACAGCATTAGACTTGTAACAACATTAGAGATGGGTTTTTTTTTTTAAAGAGTGGAGCTGTTAACATAACATTAATCCATTTCATCAATTTGTCTTTTTTAGAGGGCATTTTTGACATTTTGTTTTGTGATTGCACATAAACTAGAATTATACTACACCTCATCTGTTTTTTGACTGTATTTATATTATATTTAGGCCCTGATCATAGATTATTACCATTCACACAGAAACATGCAGTGTCCTGATGCACTAGCTCTAAGGCTGTTTCCTGATGCCTTCTCTCATATCTGCTAGTGCAGCAGTGCAGGTCTGACCACTTTACCAGATCAATCCCACTCTTCTCTGTAAGTGAACTGAGTGAAATAGTCTCTGCTGAGAGGGCGCTTGGGCCTGTCTCTGCTGTACTTAGTCTGCAGTGGTCAACCGCACCATTAGGGAGAGGCCACTCAGACCCTCCTCAGTGAAAATGCCTGCGCTAGCAGCTAGCATTCTGCACTCTCAGTGAATTTCAGCTAGCTGCTAACACTGTGCAATATCAGTGATTTTCATCCAGCACCCTCAGTCGGCAGTGAGCAGCAAATTTTCACCAGGAGCTGGTAGACATCAACTACAGTGTTTGCCAGACATATGCAAATGTTTATCTAAAGTGTAGATAAGCTGAAACCCCCATCTCTGTAGTTTCTCTAGGTATCAGCTGAGATAAAATAGTGCTTTATCTAGATGTCTTAGGCCACGTTCACACTGCAGGGAAAAGTAGCCCAAAGCTGATCTTTTTCTTTGTATGTTATGCAGGTTTGTTTCTTGTTTTGGAATTTGAAAAACAAAAACCTAACTGACATCATCAACATATCTCCTATTATGATTATGCTTTGCATATTTTGCTTTGGATGACGAGCAAGACAAGTGGAGTCTATGTATATGTGTGTATACAAATATATGGTTGTTATATATATGCTTGTAGATAAACACTGAGCTTTAAGCCTTCTTTCTCTGTTTTGTCAGCGATAGTCATAATATGAATGACTCAACGACAAAATTACAGATTACAGCAGGGAGGATTAATATCTCCCTCAAACAGGGTTTGCGTTCATATATTTCAAATGGAAATTCCTTCTATAATTGTTAACCATCTTCTCTTTCACACAATTCATTCACACAATTCATTCCCTCATGAAGGGAAAAAAGCTGCTTAACAGATTCTAATCATAATAAATTCGTAGTCTAACTGTGTTTGCGTTTCTTTTTTTCCCCCATCTCCTAGTCTCTGCTGAGTATACCTGGCTCTCCCTTCATGTCCCGCCATAACAGTCGCAGCAGCATCTTCAGTTTTAAAGGCCGCTCGCGGGATGTGGGCTCTGAGAACGAATTTGCAGATGACGAGCACAGCACAGTGGAGGAGAGCGAGGACCGCCGCGGCTCCCTCTTCATCCCATACAGACGCAATAGCTACAGCGGCTACAGCCAAGGCTCCTCGCGCATCAATCCACTAGCGCCCCACTCTGGTTGCAAGAGGAACAGCACGGTGGACTGCAACGGCGTGGTGTCTCTGATCGGACCAGGGCCCGGTCGGCTTCTGCCTGAGGTGAAAATAGATAAGGCAGCTACTGACGACAGTGTAAGGACGTCCACAGGGGGAAGGTTTACAGTATAGGCATGACAGCAGCGAGTGGTCTTTATCCCGATTCCCTTTTGGCCTTGATTCTGCCCTATTCTCCTGGTCACTGGATTTATGGTCTTGATTTATCCTCCCTTCTCCTATTTTTGACTACTTTTTTCTTCTCCTCTCTCCACTTTATACTTTTCATGCAAGTTGTGATATTTATCACCCGTTTTGATGAATCCCACTAGTCCCCAAATCCTTCCCCTAATGTGCTGCTGTGAATGGCACGGTCATTAAAAAAGCCAGTTGAAGAGAGTCTTCCTGAGTCATTTTTGCTCATGCCCCACATCCTAAACAAACATTATTTCACATTATACTCTCTCACAGCTTCTAAGGCCTTCAATTCTCACATTCATCAAATGGCCCAATCCTGTAAACAGAACCTGGTTATCATTAGTCTTAGAGTGCTCATCTGTCCTATACTACCAGAGCCCCTCTAATTTTACTAAATCTGCCATTTTATGTATTTTTCCTCCCTTTTTTCACCATATTCCCCTCTTCCGTGGATGGTCTGTAGTCCTTCTCCGCTTTTTTCCAGTGTTTACTCCCCAAATTAAGTGTCATGCAAGAGAAACCTTTTCTAACCTTTTCACTACCAGCATCATGCCTCATCTTAGTTAGCATGGTAGACTGACATCCTTATACTCTCTATTCAGGCTTTGTCTTTAACTTCTCTTGTTGATGCATGATCTATGGCCCAGTTTCCACAGAGCTTTCAGCTAACTGTCAAATTCTGCAATCTGACTGAATCTGCTCTGTACAGTGCTAGTTACTGAATTTAGTTTTTGTAAAACTTTTCCTTTATGTATGTGCTTAATGAAATTACTTAATTGTAGCAGATAGTACAATAAACAAGGGTACAACATGAAGGGTGGGACACACCAAGCCAATGTCGCAGGACCTGGAAGTAGACTAAAACCTTATACCTGCAGCATACAAAGTAAAGATTATGTTGTTTGAGTGACTGGTAAGTTTTTTAAATTAATGAGTATCCTTTGATTTTAGAGCCCAGATCACAAAGTATCATTTTTATTATGTTTAAAAATTCTGAACTAAAAGTCAGAATGTCAATTCCTAGTGATCATACCGATGGCAACTCAAATGATCTTTTCAATATCTGTATGAAAAAAGGTCCTGTGATTCATTAGTGCTGTTTAGGTAGTGCTGCTTGTAGTTCCAACTGCCTGATGCGGATGTAAAGGACATGCACAAGAAAAAGAATGATTATAAAAATGCAGAGGAAAAACCTTGCATCAAATAAAACTTGGCAGTGGAGCCTGGGCCTTAAAGTCTTGTGCACTGTTTTCCCACTGTGTGCATGTACAAGCATGCTGACAGTATGAGTGGAACAGGAGTGTGGTCTAGATGCTTGACTGTAAGTGCTTTCTTACAATTTGGCAACTAGGCTAGGAATTGTGAAAAAAAGAACATCATCTGAAATTATGGAATAAATAGTAAGAATGAAGTGGATGCAGTCGAGTGTCTTCAGGTTGAGTAACACTTATTTTACAGTGTAATGCAGAGAATCTAGCAATTATAGTTTAGGTATGATCTTGCATGAAGAGGTAAGCAAGATTAAAATTAAATTTAGTTAATGTTTATTGTCCATTTTTTGTTAGCACAGTTTGGTTGTGAATTCCTTTTAGTGGACTAGTATTAGTGTCATATTTATATAGTACTGCCAGTATTCAAAGCAGTATTAGTGTTTGTATAATACAATGATTACTAGTGTGCATATAACTATGCTAGTAGTATTAAGACTTAATCTTATAAAGTCAGAATGAGGCATTCGATGACAGTGGATGAAATGACCAATGTAAATGGCTGAGGAACAAATCTTGGAACAGGTAAATCTCAGGCTGCTAAAACGGTGTGGGTTTTGGTGTGTTCTTGGTGATGTGTGAGTGCATTTTTGCCACTCTCTGCCCTCTCACATCTCTTCCTTATTCCCTCACTCCCCAGACCACTGAGGTTGACATGAAGAGGAAACACTCAGGTTCTCTCATGGTGTCAGTGGACCAGCTCAACACATCTTTCGGGCGAAAAGAACGAGCTAACAGTGTGATGACCGTCATCACGAACACACTGGTGGAGGGTACTGTGCTGTGACTGTTTAAGCACAGTATAATAAGTAATATTTATATTAGGGATGCACCGATACCACTTTTGTACAAACCGATACGAGTACGAGTATTTTTATTTGTGTACTTGCCGATACCGAGTACCGATACCGATATTTCTTAGAATGGTGTCCATGCAAGTGCAAGTTATTTTGAGAGGTTTCATTTTCTCTTCTACAGATTATGACAAGCCTATAATAAGGTGAAGTACAAAAAAATATTAACAGAAGGCTATTCCACTCGGTAGGTGGTCTCCCCGCCAGTCAGAAAGAGTCGGCTCCATCCCTCCGCCCAGTCAGCCCAGTCCGAATGAATACACAGCCAAATGAAGCCAGAAATAAATAAAAAAAAACCTTGCTCAAAACACAATAAAACAACTCCAAAGCAGTTTTATCACAACCCAGCCAGCTTATAGACACTATTAGCACAGTGTCATAAAATCCAAATGACTTACTTTTGTAGAAAAACACGAGCGATTCTCCGAGTGGGTCTCTCTGCCCCGAGCGTTTCCCTGGACTTTTCTCCTGGAAATTCTTATTTGCTGGCCAAATATCCCCATCAAATGTCTTCAGATGTCCTCAGATATCTTGAATTCGGTCTTCTGTGTGCATTTCACCTTGTTTCAGCATAAAAAAATCCATGTAGATCTGACCGAGCGCACTGCTCTCGGAGCGTTGCTCCACTGACTCCAGGTCAGATTGAGCGTTTTTATATGCCTGAGTGAGGTCACTCGGCTACTCCCACCTCTTGCTATTCGCTACAAGCCTGTATATGTAAATTATAACTTCTCACCAACTGGTGAGAGTAATGGTCCATCAAAGCTGGACCAGTAATATGATGGTCCCAAGATGCTCCTTCTATATCTCAGCCTAGGAAACTCCTACAAACTTGCGGGAGGGTTCATTCGAAACGTTACAACCTCCGCTATTGGTTAAAGCAAAGAAATTGGCATGAAAATACACCAATCATGGCATAAAAAAAGGTTTTTTTTTTAGGTGTCCCACCCATGGGATGGCCACCTAGCGGTTAACGCTAACAAGCTACTGGTATCGGTGCAAGGTATCAGCAATTCATGTATGAATACGAGTATGAGTATTTTTACGAAGTATCTGCCTGATACCTGATATTGGTGCAACTCTAATATATATATATATATATACAGTACTGTGCAAAAGTCTTAGGTACCTATGCAAATTGTTTAATGTAATTTTTGTGTGAATGTGTCTTTCTGCTTTAGAATTAGAATTTAG
>JBBIGA010000106.1:16105123-16118680 GCA_037576975.1 Alestes dentex | reverse complement strand
AGAAGGAATTATTAAACCTCCACTGTGTTTTAATGACACCAAGCGGTAGCTTTGACCATATGATGCCGGTTCAGCATCTGTTACCAAACTACCACGATACAGCTTTCTCAAAATGTGCCCTGGTAAGGCTGAACAATTGTTTTGATTGTATTTGGCCATTATAAAATCCCGTATTATAGTGCTTACATTTAGCCAAAACGTTGTTTGGAGGCTGTCTTGAACACAGGGATGCATAGTTTTGCTAGCTTAGCTAAGGTTAAGATTTATAAACTGAGGTGGATTTCTTAAGGAAACCTCCGGAGTTTGAGAAAAGTTATCTAAAGAGCTTACAAGAATCTTAATAGTTTGTGCCTACATTTAGACAAAATGTTGTTTGGAGGCTGACTTGAACACAGGAATGCAAAGTTTTGATAGCTTAGCATGGCTTAAGGTTAAGGTTTACAAAACAGGATTTTAAAATGGCCACATATATTCAAAGCAATTGTTCAGCCCTGCCTATGAAATGTAATCCCTCAGAATCTGGTTTGGAGCGTACAGCCCCAAGCAGAACATGCGTGAGGCATCTTATCCACAAAGAAAAAGTAAAAAAAAACAAAACGACTCGTTCGCCACCGACACATCTCTATCGAGAGCAGTGTTGACATATTGAGTTCCGTTTGACAGGATACGCACGGCCTGGCAACCTATTGCAGAGCGCATTCTAAAATATAGGAAAAATAAACATGAACTACACGAGAAATAGAGTTTTACTTTGGCAACAATTTAGTCCATGTCGTGATTTCTTGTTTCGTTTTAATGCTCTTTACATGGGTAAAACTGGAGACAAAATGTGCTATGACAATATATTTCTTTATTTATGTCACATTTTAACTGCTAAAAAAATAATTTGGCTCACAAATATTTGTGTTTTTATTTTGCCTGGAGCCCTGCTATGCCATCAGTCTACGTCTGCCGTTACGTCAGTCTTTTCCTGTGGAGTTCTACACCATTACTGGGTGGTGGTGGTGGCCTAGTGGGTAGGAACCTTGCCTCTGGACCAAGAGGTCATGGGATCAAATCCTGCCTTCAGTCTTAACCTCAAGTTGCTCCAGGGAGACTGCCCCCTGTAGTAAGGACTGTTAGGGAATGGGAGTAGCTTTGGATAAAAGCATCTGCCAAATGCTGTAGATGTAAATGGCAGATGCTGAATGGACACCACGTCAGGATTTATGTTCCAGAAAGGGCAATTTGTACTGTACGTGTCACATCTAATCTAGAAAGGATTCCTTTACTGGTTTGCAATTACTTAATATTGTTAAACTCAGTTTGGTTTGAAAAATATACATTTTACTTATGTCCATATATGAAACTAACATCATAAAGTTCAGCTGAGCTGTAAAATACCAAACACAGACAGGATGTACCCTCAGTCCTAGTTTTGATCATTGACAGTGATTTGCACAAAGGCTGTCAAATGAGAGGGGCTCGTAAGGGAGCAAGGAACGTATCGGCCATAATTTAATATTTCTATATACATACTGTATTGAAATTGTCACACTTTTAGTAATTTCTTTTTTCATACAAAAAGAAGGGATTCACCAGGTATGAATTTGAATGGCTTATTCTGATTCTTTCTTTAAAAGCAAATTATCTAATTAACCTTTTCTTTTTGACATCTTCTTTTTAACCCTAAGCAAACTGTGTGGGCTGAATGAATACACTTTTAGCCGACACTGTAGCATGAATTACATTATTGTCTCTTTAATGGCCCAAACTGGCATTTTAAATTCACAAATGAAATTCTTTGTAAGTAACAAGACTAAAAAAAGAAACTCTATTGAAAGTAAGCGGCAGCTATTACAATGAATCATATGTAATTATACTAAGACATTTTTACTTCATAAAACCATACCACAGAATTAGTACAATTGCCAGTTGGGTTTTTGTGCTTTGAGCAAAAAGTTGCCAATTCCCCAATTGTACATCCTTAACAGTTTATTTTCAAGTGATAAGATCTGTTTTTTTGAAGGACCTTTGGTTAATCTCACACATATTCCTCACACTAAAACACTAAAAAAATGTTTATCTTACATGTAAAGTTATTACAAACTGTCAAAGATGTCATGCACATCAATTAAAACATTTTAAAATGCGTGTTTTACTTTTACATAGCAGGTTATACATAGTGCTTTTCAGTGCTTGTGCAAGACTTATACAGTATGCAGACATTGTATTGCATCTGATTATGTTCATGAGACTGATGGTAAGTTGGTTTTACTCATGGATGAACTAAAAGGAAGGAAGTTTGTGTGTGTTTACATGTGTGAAGGCTTGTGTGTAGAGTGATCATTTATATCTCTGACAGGTGCCTGTAACCTTGTCTTTCTTTAGCGCTGATGGATCCAGAGGCACTGAGGGCCAGGGAGTGAGGGGCCAGGGTAAGGTCACTGTTAGGACTCTCTCTCCGACAGGAGCTCCTCTCTCTCTCTGCCTCCTTGCTCTCCCAAAACCGCCCTCCCACCCTAATGACTCTCTACTAGTGTCGCGTGTACTGTATGCGATGGGTGTTTGTATGTATTGTGTGTATTTCGTCTGTTCAGAGTACAGTGGATGTGCTTGTAATGTTCGTGCACACCTCTATGCCTCTTCTCTTAACGTTTCCCTCCTCCACCTTCTCTTTGTCTGGTCTTTCTTTCTCTCCCAGTATCTCAACCACTCGTTTCCTTCCAGGTTTGCTGTTAAGCTGCTTTCCAACCTTCGTCTGCCTGCAATAACAAAACAAATCACAAATTAAGACTTAAAAAGAAAAAAAGGAAAAAGCTTGGGGGCATCCACCATCCTTATAACACTTCTGACCAAATGACCCCCACGTTTAACCTTACTTTGTCTCTTCTTGTGTGTTTATATACACATATATACATACATACATAAACACACCCTTATCTATGTATGCATATATATGTTATGTCTCTAACTCTCCAGCGTAATATCAACGTAGGGTCTCTTCTTTTTCTCTCTCTCTCTCTCTCTCTCTCTCTCTCTCTCTCTCTCTCTCTCTCTCTCTCTCGATCTCTCTCTCCCCCTGACGTCCTCCTTAACTCTAACACTTTGGCCCTCTCTTTCTCTCTCTCTTTCTTTCCTTCCCTCCCTCTCTCTCTCTGTGTAGGTGTCTATAGTCAGCCTTATAGCTAATGCGCTGGGGTACTCAGACTTGGGCCCCATTAAGTCCCTGAGGACTTTAAGGGCCCTCAGGCCCCTGAGAGCTTTGTCCCGGTTTGAGGGCATGAGGGTAAGAGCTGCCCAGTGCATGCCCGTCACTCTGTGACAACACTTCCGCATGCTAAAAACCATCATTACGCAAAAACGATAAAGCGTAGTCCAAAATAAAAGGGCCAGTAAATGTGGAGGATATGCATACTACACCATCATGGCTAAGATGCACTTTAAATGCATGTATTTTAGAGACATTCGCATGGAAATTTTCTTATCATGGCGTCATAATACAGCTGAAATATTTAGACAGTTCAATTTGATGAATTTGCTAAATTCGCGGACAGGGCATATAAAATGTTTATTTTAATAACCATAATTTTTTCATTATTTTTGTTTGCAAGACACATTCTAAAATTAGTAGTCAGTAAATGCTGCCTCATCACAGATAGCAGTAGATGAACTTTTTATTTCAGCTGGGCTGAGAAAACAACCATTCATGCTGCAGTAGTTCAAGCATCCTATTGCCTAAGCAGTCCCCTGCTTCAGTAGTTCCACACCACCTCCACCCCTCCAGCCTGACTTCAACACCCATACTCTGTCCTGCCCTACTCCCCAAACACAGATATCCTCCCACCGTGCAGTCACACAACCGTCTCTGTTCAGACATCAGTAAATGGTAAACAAGCTTTAGCATAATGATTTTACAAAATACTCGAGAGTTCCAAGCTGCCTTAGATTAATGAGGGAAAGGTATACAAGGATAAAGATACGAACACGTGATCTATGTACTGTATCTGAATTCAACAGTTTTCATCGGACAAAGTAAAGTAGTACCTTAGTAAACTGAAAACAAACAAATAGGTTATAGGTTAAAGCAAGCATAAGGTGCATTTTATGCTAATTTATGTCCATTATATGCTAATTTGGTTAACTTGATTAATTTCATGGCAGATGTAGTGCTTTTTTTCCCACACAGTACAGTAGCTATAGTAGCATTAAAAGATTTAAATAACCTCCCGCTTGGGTACTCAGGTGTTCATAACTTGACTTCAATTGCGCTGTCTTAATACATGTCATATGACTTGCATGTTTTTTCCCAGTACACATGCTTTAAAAGCAAAAAACATGCTCCCCTCTATCATGGAACAGGGTTAAATAACTGAAAACAAACACTAATCACTAAGACCTATTTTCCCCACAAATTTAATCAATGTGTAACATAAACATATATTCTGTTGTCACATAAGTCTAATCAGGCTGGTGGACTTGGACAGGTAGCCATATTAATGTGCCAGAGGGGAACATGACAACACTCTGCATGATTTGCTGCTAGCCTGCCATGTCAGAGCATTATCCTGCCAGCCGGCGGCATCAGCGCTTTTGTGTGTACCGTGAGAGTGTGGTGTGGGGAGGTGAAGCCTGGGCACGTCTCTCCTCTGTTGAACTTATAGCAGTATACTGGAATGGCAAGAATGTAAATACCTGAACCTTTTTAAGACACAAAGATGACAGATTTTAAGGATAATCCTGTGATGATGGTCTCTACAAAAGTATTGTTACTAGCCTGCTTTACTTAACCCACTTGCATTTCCATGATAGCATCCTTACTCTCTGGCTTTCCTTGGCCTAGTTTGTTTCTGTCAGTTTTGGACCTGCTTTTGTCCAGCCATGAGCTGTTGATCAGTTTGAAGCTACTGAGCTTCAGATGTTGTTTAGACCTTGAAGAGCAACTCTTTCACATAGCAGATTTAGTGACAAGGCCTCATCCCCAGTGTTGTTAAGCCAAGAGAACCGTTGAATAAGGGTGTTAAAATGAAGCACAATAAATGATGGATTGTTTTCCATTCATTTGTAAGCCAGATTCTTTTCCTGTTTACCTGAAGAAGTGTATTTGGAAAATGAATAAAATAACCAACTGACCATCATAGTTCCACTTTACAGCAAGTATTTGAGAATCAGTGATGCTTAAGCCATTCCAGTGTGCAGCTGATCTGTGTTTAAATGTTAATTTAAGATTTTTAGAATGAATTTCTCCATGCGCTTATGCTTCAGATGCTTCAGAGGCATTATATGTGGATAATTAAAGACTAAGCCTAGCTAAGGACAAAAGGGAATTTCGCTCATTTCTGGCATCTTTGCTATATTAGTATTGACTGCTTGAACCCATCCAAGGAAAAGTATGTTGTTCATATAAAACTTGAAACTGAAGACACTGAGGAAAGGCAAGGGACCAAATCCCAAACCTTCAGGCACATAATGTAGGGCAGGACCATATCTTTACATGTCAAAATGAGTTAGGCTCCCTTTTCTGATTATTGTTTTGGTTAGTTATGCTACTGTATGGGAATACATACAGTATGGGGATATGACTACCAGAATTGCTGTTGTATCAGGAATCAATTGTGAGTCACTCTCTGACTCTCCCCACCTCCTCTCCTTCTTTGTCTCTCTTTCTGTGTCCTAGGTTGTTGTAAACGCTCTGGTGGGAGCCATCCCCTCCATTATGAATGTGCTGTTGGTGTGCTTGATCTTCTGGCTCATCTTCAGTATCATGGGGGTCAACCTGTTTGCCGGAAAGTACTACTACTGCTTTAATGAGACATCAGAGGAGAATTTTGAACTGGATGTTGTCAACAATAAGACGGAATGTTTTGCATTCATCAATTCAAATCACACTGAAGTTCGCTGGAAGAACGTTAAGATCAATTTTGATAATGTGGGTGCCGGGTACCTCGCACTTTTGCAAGTGGTACGTATTATTAGTGTGATTGTGTCAGCAATCACACTTCTGTTCTTCTTAAGTTTTATTTGTGTTATTATTCTTTTTATAGCAAAATAGGCACTGCTTCTTTGTTTTGGAACCGTTCCAATGTCAAAATGTCTGTTAATATCCATAGTGGTGCACGTGAGTATAACTTGTGATCAGTTGATAAGGGGCTGAGCATTGATCATTTAAAAAATTGTCTAGAGACCTCCACGTGGAGAGAGAGAGAGGGAATGGTCAAATCATCTTTCATATGTGTTTTGGGGAAAGTGCCTGACGTCATGGATAAGGGGGCCGGGAAGGGACCAAATGCCCAAAATTCCAAACACGAAGAAACAAATCTGGAGTAAAACACACAGCACACTTCAGTTATATAAAAAGACGCATGTCACCCTTAGTTGTGGTTTAATTAAGAAAAATCAGCCTGTGAATGCTGCTGTGCTTCCTGCCTTCTTTACCCATAAATGGTTTTGTAAGAGCAAGTGAATTCCAGCAACCCCCTGCAGCGGCACAAAACTGAAGTGCTGGTCTGTGACTCAGATGATCAGAGTTAAAATACACACTGTGAGCATTTTTTTTTTTTTTAACAAAAACTTTTGGCCCATGAAAACAAATTTAGGGTGTCTCCAAACTAGTTTTATAGCAACCACATAACCACACCTTGCGGAAATGTATCTAGTTTTGTTAATACTCTCCCATGTATAAGGACATGTATGGCCACAGTTTTTACCTTAGTAGTGTGATATGGGACATTGATTCCAATTCAACACAAATTATGTTTTATTGAAATATGTTGAAACTGAAACAGGTAAGAATGTAAGGGTCTAATACAATGACTAACTCTTCTTTCAGGCCACATTTAAAGGTTGGATGGACATCATGTATGCAGCAGTGGATTCCAGAAAGGTAAAAAATCTTATAATTACTCTGCCTCGTAGTTCTGGTAGAATTGTAGCAGTTTTCCAGTTGTTTGACATACTTTGACATTGTGGCTGTAAGTGCTGTCAGTAAATATGTTGTTGGCTGTTGTAATTTCCAGGTTGAAGACCAGCCTGTCTATGAAGACAATATCTACATGTACATTTACTTTGTCATCTTCATCATCTTTGGCTCGTTCTTTACACTTAATCTCTTCATTGGTGTCATCATTGACAACTTCAACCAACAAAAGAAAAAGATAAGTTTTTATCTCTATGTTCCTTTACACAGGTTTTCATTGGTGTAATCTCTTTTATTTACACTGCCTTTCCCTAACATGTCTCTTAAAATGTGACAGTTATGATTTAGTGTTTTCTGTAGTAGACATCACAGTAACTTATTACCACTTAAATATGACAAAACAACGCATGCTTGCATTTCATTACAGCGGTAGATTGTCAGATTGTTAACAGTGTTGTTCTGTCCTTATACTTTGGAGGCGGAGACATCTTCATGACAGAAGAACAAAAGAAGTACTACAGTGCTATGAAGAAACTGGGCTCAAAGAAACCCCAGAAACCCATCCCCAGACCTCAGGTATGACAGCTGGACTTGTGTCATAGGTCATTTAAAAAACAAGGGAAAAAATTTTTTTTATATTGCTCACATCCTGACTTTCCTTTGCCTTTCAGAACAACATTCAGGGTATGGTGTTTGACTTTGTCACACAGCAAGTCTTTGACATCTCCATCATGATACTCATTTGTCTTAACATGGTCACTATGATGGTGGAAACAGATGACCAGTCAGAAGAGACAGAAAACATCCTGTACTGGATCAACTTTGTTTTCATTGTGGTTTTCACTGGCGAGTTTGTACTAAAGCTCTTTGCACTACGCCATTACTATTTCACCAATGGCTGGAACATCTTTGACTGCGTTGTGGTGATTTTATCAATTGTAGGTGAGTGATGGTCCTGACATATCAGTGGCTACAATTTGTAACTGACTTAAAAGCCTTTTTTTTTTTTAAAGCCGTTTTTCTTTTAAGGAATAGTTTGGTAGAATATTAAATTAGGACAAAAGCATCATCCAGTGCTAAAACGGTAGTAGCAGCCATCTTGAATCTGAATTTCGATTTACATTTACAATTTAGTTCCTTCTGTGCTCTATTCTTACATAACTAATTGCATACTGTGTCACAGTCTCTATTTGAGATGGCTTAAAGAGGAAATTCACCAGTTTTTAAAAACTGCATTATTGTATACATTTTTCCTGTTGTATTAATTGTTTTAATTTTTCCTGTATTTAGAATGGTTTGATAGTGAATAGTAGAGAAACTTACCAGTTCAGATCTGTTTACAGTGGTGCTGATAGGAATCAGGGATCGCAATGTCCACAATGCTCTTCAGGTGCCTGGCTATAAATTTACTTAAAAGTACATTTTTGGCCAAAGCCAAACCATAATAAAACATATCTCAGGAATCAGGCAACATACTCTTAAATATTTCAAGTTTCTGAGAGATAGATTTTAAAGGCATTACATTTTTTCTATTTCCTATCACAACTGCTTTGCACATTTCTGATCCTGTAAGATTCTCTAGAAGCATTTTGCATCTCTTTAGAGCCATTCTCATCAGAGCTTTGCTTACATCTTAAGCCTTTAATTATACATACATTTAGACAAATCAGAGGAATTTCCCATAAACAATCCTGTCTGAGGCAAGTGTGTGACGGTTTAGGCTTTCAGTTTGCGGGATTAGAAATGGTGGGGCATAAACTTCTATTACTCGTTAACTACATTAGCATCATTTCTCCACCACGAAACCAAAAAACTAACTTGGAGCACCAAACATATTTTGACTGATCAACTACATTTTTGGTAAGGGGGAACTACTGCCAAACAGTTTCTTTAAAATGAATGTGTGCCACATTTGACAGTTAAAAGTCACAGAAGGATAACTCATTATTTCTCTGTCTGTTTCTCAAATTGCAGGTATGTTTCTGGCAGACCTGATTGAGAAGTACTTTGTGTCACCAACTCTGTTCAGGGTGATCCGTTTGGCTCGAATCGGTCGCATCCTGCGCTTAATCAAAGGAGCCAAGGGCATCCGGACTTTACTGTTTGCCTTGATGATGTCACTTCCTGCCCTTTTCAACATCGGCCTGCTGCTCTTCCTGGTCATGTTCATCTTCTCTATTTTTGGCATGTCCAACTTTGGTTATGTGAAAAGGGAGGTCGGCATTGACGACATGTACAATTTTGAAACATTTGGTAACAGTATGATTATCTTGTTTATGATCACCACATCGGCAGGATGGGATGGCTTGCTGGCGCCCATCCTCAACTACCCACCTGACTGCAACCCCGAGTTGGAGAACCCAGGAACCACAGTGAAGGGTAATTGTGGCAACCCTTCAGTGGGAATCTTCTTCTTTGTAATGTATATCATTGTGTCTTTCTTGATTGTGGTAAATATGTACATTGCCATTATCTTGGAGAACTTCAGCGTTGCCACAGAGGAGAGCTCTGACCCATTGTGTGAGGATGACTTTGAATCTTTCTATGAACTCTGGGAGAAATTTGACCCAGATGCCTCACAGTTTATCACCTTTGCCAAGCTGCCAGACTTTGCAGACACCTTGGAGCACCCTCTACGTGTGCCTAAGCCCAATATAATCGAGCTGATTGCTATGGATATGCCCATGGTCAGTGGAGACCGCATCCATTGCCTGGACATTCTATTTGCCTTCACCAAGCGAGTGCTGGGTGACGGTGATCTGGACATTATGCGTCAGCAGATGGAGGAGCGCTTTGTGGCAGCGAATCCTTCCAAAGTTTCATATGAGCCCATAACCACCACACTGCGCCGCAAGCAGGAGGAGGTGTCGGTCGTGGTCATCCAGAGGGCATACCGGGCCCACCTGGCTCGCACTGGCTTCATCTACAAACGCCGGCCTGCCAACAACAAGCTGGAAAACGGAGGGACAAATCAGGAGAAGAAGGAGAGCACGCCTTCTACTGCGTCCCTGCCATCCTATGACAGTGTAACCAAGCCGGAGAAGGAAAAGCAAGACAACAACAATGAAGGCAAAGGGCGTAAGGAAAAGGGCCGAAACCAAAAAGATGTCAGGGAATCCAAATGTTAAAGCTGCAACACTGAAACACATGAACACTTACAACGGTCATGATAATAGCATAAAGTGGAAACCCTGAATCAAACTACACGGATGTACAGATTAAGTTAATTTGCAAGTAAGAAAT
The DNA here is from genome assembly GCA_037576975.1 of Alestes dentex. Taxonomy (NCBI): domain Eukaryota; kingdom Metazoa; phylum Chordata; class Actinopteri; order Characiformes; family Alestidae; genus Alestes; species Alestes dentex. The sequence continues at coordinate 16,108,542 of JBBIGA010000106.1, read as the reverse complement.
ATAAAAAATCAAAGAATAAAGGAACAAAACAAAAAATTGTTTACAAACTTCACAGGTTGTATGGATACGACAGAAAGCGTTGGGGTTTCTTCAAGCTTGACTCCTCAAAGTTAAACCAAACATAATCAGCTTCCTGTGTGACACTGTTGCATCAAGACTTGATTTAAACAAAATCAAATAGAAATTTAACAAAGGATTGATACTTGATATTGTGTATTAGAGGGCTACTCTGCGCTTCAGGACAGAACTTGTTACTAAGCAGGAATATGAGATACCAAGGGAAAACTGGGATTCACAGCATGGTGTTCCCCACATCCGGAGAATCCCGTGCTTATGCAGTGTGTCTGTGGAATTTCTGTAAAGGAAACAAACACTGCTTATTGTGGAAGAATCAGCTTCCAGAAGCAGACAACGGGGGAGTCTATGCTGCTTTGTTTCACAAATACGTGAAAGGACTCACAAATGATTGTAAGAATGAGCAGGGATCAGTGGAGTGTGATACACAAAACCTTAGAGCTTGGCTGATCTTTGTGTTTATCAGCACTAAATATACTTTTCATGATCTTTACATTATTTGAGCGGCAAAAAAAGGAAAAGGGTGGAACAACAACGACAAAAAAAAAAAAAACAACATTCAACATTTTGCCCATGTCACCCTCTGTAACTCTGTCATCATATCTTTGTTATACTTGCATCAAAATTGCTTTTTTCTACATGGGCTTTCACACTGATAGGATAGGGGCAATTACCAGGGGCCTCCAATACACATCTCCAAATGAATAATAAATTATTGTGCTTGTTCAATGCATAGAAATGACTTGCATGATGGCATGTTTTGATCAGAAATCTTGCATGAATAATCATAGTCCACAAGGCACTAATACAGACCACCGCAGTGGCTTGACAATATGTTAAAGGCTGTCCACTGGCTAAATTTACTACAAGGAATTGAGTATATTCCGATAATGTCGAAACTTAATTGACCGAAGACACTCAATTACATTGTGTTCTTTACTCAACTTTATTAAGTACAGTACAACATAGATCAGCTTTGGGTTTTTTGGCTTCGGTAGCTACAGGGAGCCTATAAACAGTCAGTGGCTTTTGTTGAAATAATTGATAGCAATTTGGCACATTCGCGTGGTGAACGGAACTAAAGAGGGACATCCCATTTTTTTGCTGCTCAGGAGGTTATGAATGAACAAATGGAATGTTGGAATGTGTGTGTATGGAATGTTCCTATGGAAGAAAGAACACTAAATCCTAAAGGTTCTTATTTTTTTGTATGCAGCAATATCGCTTACCTTGCCTACAGTACTGGCCACTTTGCAGGTCACATGGTAGGTGAGCGCAAGGCTGGTTAAGAGGGTGGGGTGGGTATAGGGGCACTATTAAAGGTGTAGCACGTCGGCTGGCATTTTTGATCCTCATCAGGGGTAAGATTAAGATGGGCTATAACTTTTTATGAAAGTGGCAGTTTTTTATTTATTAATTTTAGAGAAGTAATTGTGGAGGAATCATTTATCTGTGCATTATATTTCTTTAGAGTTCTGTAAATGAGTGTGTGTGTGTGTGTGTGTGTGTGTGTGTGTGTGTTATATGTCTCTGTTTTAAGTCCAGTTCATGCCATAAGAATGAACTGTGTTTTTTATGTATGTATAAAGCCATCACATCTTTAGCAATGGTATGATTGTAGCTGGGGCAGTGACGAATGCCAAACAGTGAGAGGACCTGGGAGAGAGTGTGTATTGGGAAGTCACAGCTGTAAAAGGAGAAGCCAAAGAGATCTGTCTCTCTTTTCAATGTGTGCTAGTTTGGTCTGAAAGTTTCTAGAATGTCCTGGGAGTGGGAAGGGTGTGTACCCCCCACCCTCCTGTTTTTTATGCTTTCAGACAGACTGATGCTTGTTGAGTTCCCCCATTTTTCTCAGGATACAACGCAGATTTCTAATTCTAATGACTCTGATGTCATCAGGAAGGGCGTGCCTAAGGCCCAGAGAATGTGATTTTATTTTTGTGGAAGAGCATGGCTGGGTGTGCTGCCTCGACACTCATGCTAAAAGAGGAGCCAAGCTCCTCTCAACACCCAAAGCAGCTTCCATCTCTGTGTGGAGATCTGAATGTTTCAACCATATTCACGAACACAAATGATAAGTGCAGTAATAAAAATGGTGCATGCTATTGCAGGGAGGAAATCACTGTGAGGCAACAAGATTAGATTTGAGATGTTTGAATGTCGATCACCACCACTCTCATGGTGGGGGGAACAGTAGGGCCTTTGTCTAAAATGTGCAGTAAAGCACCCCCTGGTCAGTCATGTTTTCATCAGTAGACCAACCTAATGCCAAATAGCCATCAGGGCAACCTACTGTGAGCAGGGCAGCCACTGCATCAGAGCTGTTGCATTTTCTGTTGTATAGTGACAAACTTTTTAACCAACCCAAGCCCCACTAATTGGAATTGGTCCAGTTGTGGCATGTCATTGAGGGCGTTGAACTGTACCAAAAAAATACATAAATAAACTCTCTGCTCAACAGAACTAACACCATTCACACTTCCACAGCCATCAAGGACAGACTGTATAAATTACACATCAGACCATACATTCATTTAAAACAAATAAATGAAAAATGGATTTAAACAAACAATATTGTACAGTACTGGCTATGTTGCAAACGGCACAAAATGCTGAAAAATTAAGAATGAACTTTTTAAGAGTCTATAAATAATGTAATATATCATTTTATTTTAACGGCATGCATAGTTTTATGTAAATACAGAAACACTTAAAAAAAACTATTGCTATTAATCTAATGCTGAAGAAGAATAATAACCTGAATAGAATGGCTTCACTCATTGCCCAGGTCTCACTTGGTAGACTGTGAAATATTTGTTAGAAGGAGTAGATTTTTGAGACACTTTTCACATTAAAGAGGGGAATCTAATACAAATATATATTAAAATGCAAAAAGTATATAAATCTATATATAAATCTAGGCATATATAGAGCTATACTACATATGTATCTATGTATACATGTATATGTACATATGTGTATATATATGCACACATATACATATGTATGTATATATAAATATGTGACATTAGAACACTGTCCTCCACTGAGTTGACCTCTGCTTGGAGTGGAGGGGAAGCACCACTGACTGTCTTTTGCTCACATTCTTATTTCGTTTGTGCAATACGTTTAACGACCAAAACTCTGGCCTAGCCCGCACTGTGTGTTTGTGTGTGTGTGTGTGTATGTATGTGTGTGAGAGAGAGATGTAGAGAGAACAAGAAAGTGTTTGTGTGAGTGAGCGCATGTCTAAAAGTGTGTGTGCGAGTGTGTGTGTGTGTGTGTGTGTGTGTGTGTGTGTGTGTCAATCAGTGCAGTGGCTGTTATGTAATATAAATGTCTTT
>JBBIGA010000106.1:16090452-16101490 GCA_037576975.1 Alestes dentex | reverse complement strand
GACTTGACTTGGACTCGAGCACAAAGACTTGAGACTTGACTTGGACTTGGGAAAAATGACTTGTGAACATCTCTGAATGACAGATGCAATACTGTCAATAATTTGCTTTCTTCACAGTGAGATTAAGCTGGTGAGTAACAGCTAGTGATAGACAGGCAACTCCAGGCTGAAAAGTGTGGCAGTGTGTACTCAAGTGTCCCCTGCAAGCATTAGTGACATTCCAGGTCTTGTGAAATCACACCAAAGCCCTCCATATCTTTTGAGGTATTTGAAGGAACGCGTGTGAGTGAGCCATGTTCTAATCTAATCAAAAATACATCTATTAAGTCCATCCATTGTACCTAGAAAGATATATACAGTCAGCTCAGCCCTGGTGTGGTGGGGGATGGTAATCATAAAATCTGTATTTTAGGTCCCTCATACCTACTCAGAAAAGCTTTACCATCTTTGTATCTCCCTCCAATTCACAATGCAGCTAATCTATGGTAGTTGTTTTATAAGTGCAAAATGATTCTGCAATGTTCATTGTTGCCACGTTCATTGTTAAATAGGCAGTTAGATGTTAGAAGGTGGAGAGGCATTCCTTAAATGCATCAGCTTGCTTTTAATATTACACGCTCTTAATTGAAAGTAATTTTTGTAGGAGGGCCTACTAAATTTTGCACTGGGGTCAATGAAATCCTAGATATGCCCAGACACCATTGGGTATGATAACATCTAAGCCTTTGGATGGTCGACTGATGGTATTACACAAAAGTGTTTTTTTAATCTAAAGTCATTATTACTCAGTCTGTGCTTCTGTAAACTTTAATATGTCAGTTACTTTTTCTATGCACTCTACCATGGCTGAAGCAAACATTCACTGTACAATCTTTCATGCGCTGTGCATTCATTGCCCTGAGTGTACATAAGTTGCACAAAGGCTGTCAAAATCCAACATGCTGAACATTCTAAGAGATTATGACACATTTGTCAGTGTTGCAGAACCTGACAAATTGAAGGCTTTTTTAACCAGTTGGACACATCAATCTGCAGATCTGTTATGTTTTACAGAACAAGCATATAGTTTAAGGCTTGTCAGGTATCTGTTATGGATGTGTGTGAGTAAACAAGTGTGTGTCCTCCCTCTAAGCCACTACATGTTTCGCTGCATGGGTGTGTTGGGGTGCATGAACTTCAGTACTAAAAAACTCAAACTGAAAAGTTGCTCCAGTATAAAAGACCAATATTGATTTAGAAATGTTAAGAAACAAGACTGTAGTGCTCACTTGAACATCTGTCAATGACTAAACGCATGCTGTTTTCTATATCCCACAACCCACACTGTATAATTATTTCAAAATGTGTGTCCTCAGTGGTGGGCCTATCAGAAAGAGATCTCCTGTAAACATTCGGGCATGGAGGAGTGGTGAACTGTCATCTAAAACTCTTCTGGAAAAAGGCTCAGAGATGGAAAGAAAGTCTACTGAACTCTCCACAACAAAAGAACATTTGTTCTGTGAACATTTCTGCCAACCCTCCACAGGAAACACAAATGCTAGAAAAGCTGCACACTGCACTGTACTGTGCTTCCTTACATGTATCCACCTCCAGCAGCTCTGCTTTGTGATGAGGTGACTGCCCTTCACCTCATTAGGCAACCAGGATTGCTCACTGTCCATATGTAACTTCTAGCATTCATTTCATTCATTGCTAGCCCAGAGAGTGTGGTTTGTTTGAAATCTGCTTTTAAATTCGACCTAAGCATGTCACATAATATGTCATGTAATCAGTCAACTGACATGAGGGATGGGAAATTCAATTGATTTTTGCCTGACCAGTTCTTTCATGTTTAAAATTTTAATGAAAAGAATGTACAATTCAGCCCTTTCACTTTCATGTCGGGCTGTTGCTGTGACTCAGTAGCTTTCAACAGATGGTCTACGAATGTAGACATCAAATCAAAACCAGTGTAAGTCAAAGTAAATGTGCAAAATTTCACCAAGAAACAGACTTTATGACGCAAAAGTAAATCAAAACACATTGCAACAGACTCTATCTGACTGGTTTGTCTCTTTTGACTGGTTTATATTTTACAGTCACTATAAATTTTGCCCTCACTAAAGTAGGCTGACTTGGAGCTAACATTCTAACTGGCCAGTAATGTTAACCGGCAGCATATAAGTTCAAATATTTGATTTAGAAGACACCTGAAACTCCAGAATAAGAAGTTAAAAAGTTACCTGAAGGCCTGTTTGAAGCTTCAAACATCTGTGCTCATGCCAGAGCTGTAAAGCGTATGCTAACTTGTTTGCACAGTGCTAATGTAACATGACAGAAAGAACAAAGTTAATGACATGACTGGAGTGTGCTACACTTTGTTTCATGTCTTCATAAGGTTGCAGCACTCAATTAAATTTATTCTTTTGGATGTTTTTTGGCTCATTTTCGGTTACAGAAAACGCCAGAAAATGGACCTACTGCACAGAGCAAGTTACATTAAAAACAAACATGTTAAGAACCAAAGAAGTTTGGCTCAGTCTGGAACAGACACAATGACTCCTAACTAACTTTTGAATTTTTGGTTTCAGTGAGTCAGACTTGGCAGTGAGTATTTAACAGGGAGCCCCTGGCAGTTCCATGCACACAGCACAAACACATACGAGGAGGCTGCAGACTACAGAGAGAAAATCTACACAAAGTCAAAGGATTCTATTCTAATATGTCATTTTTGTGTTCTGTTTTTCTGAAATGTGAAATATTATTATCTGAATGTGATTATTACTATTCAGTCTATAACACAATGTAAACAACATAATGATGGTGCAGTCCATCCAAAGTTTTTAGTTGGTTCAGCTGATTCACTGAAAAGAGTCGATTCAAAAGAAGGCTTTAGTCACAAACTGGAAATCACTCACAGTCACCCCACCCTGCAGAGACCCAATACCAGAATAGCACAATAGCAAAAAAAAAAGAGAGAGAGAGAGAGAGAGAGAGAGAGAGAGAGAGAGAGGGGGAGAACCTGATGTGTTTGGCTGAAGCCAAACTCTGCTGAAATGTGGCCTAGGCATGCAGCAGACAGTGGCCACAGTTGGCTTGCTGATTGGAGGAATCTTTTGAGCCTGAGTCATTCTGGAACCGCTGATATTAATTCCAGGGAGAGTGAAAACAGTGTCTGGATCAAAGCTCACTGTGTTAGCGTGTACAGGAAGTCACACACTCCCATACTGAGCGGTTGCTAAGCACAGGCGGGCAAAACAGTAACAACAGCAAAAGTGGCAGAAGCATACGTCTTCTAAAACATGGGACAAGTTTGGTCAGAGGCATGATTATAGTCTCTCTATTCCTCTGATTGTGTCACCTGACATAGTTCTAACTCTAGGTAATGTTTCATGAGAGGTTTCTCAGATTTCAAGTGGTGAATAATACTACTCATGCTACTTCATGTTCCTGTGCTGTCTGGCTCTTCTGCCACACCTCTTGTCTAACATTTATTTAAAAAAAGGCCATGCTGCTACAAGGTTGTGAGTTATGACATGATATTCTTTGTGTCGTACAGTTGGTAATATCTGCCTGTAGTAATGATTTTAAAATGGATGTAAGTGGCCACAAGCAACTGGCAGTAAATATATCATGTCATCTTAATGCTGTCTAATCTATCTTTAATGTCCTGCCTGAAGCAGCAAAAAAGTCTAGACAGCTATAAATCTACCTGTTTCTTTCTCTCACTTAAAGTTCTCAAAAATGCTATCTTCCAGCGTGAATGAATCACATAAGTTGCGAAAAGAGATGCACGTTAAGTAGATTAAAAGAAAAAAGCACATTTACACACACTGAACTTCTGAACCCTGGAGATGAGAGATCTTTTCTGCTATATGATTCATTCGTCTTACTTATTGCCTTCCACTTTTGTTTATTACTGCATCACCTAGCAATTGTAGTGCTCTTTGGAATCCTGAATAAATGATGTATCATGATCACCAGTGCAAGCTGTGAAACTCAGAAAATTTGTCCCCACCCTTTTAAGCAACAGTTTACATTTGGCCAGACATTTATCAAATCTGATGTCTAAGTGTTTGATTGTACCCTCTGTGCTGTGTTCACAGTAAGTTTAAAACCAATAGGATAGTGAGGTGTGTTGAGCTATCTGCTGTTTCAGTAAACTCTTTCAATAAAATCTGTTGTTCACCATACTTTAAATAGCCTTATGGTTTCAGAAAAGGAATCCTTGTAAAGGCTTAAAGACCTGTTCAGATTATTCTTCACCATGATGGCATTTTTTGGTTGGTTGATAGTATTTGCTTTGCTGGTTCATGCATTCTTCCGCAGAGCAGGAGGTTTTCACTGACAGAGAGCGATGAGGTATTTTCAGCCTATTCTGGCAAACAGATGGTTTTCAGCAAACTGGTAACACCCATACACACATAAAGCATTTATTGTATGCTGCAGGTAAAGAGGTCTGAAGAGAGAAAGCAGGCATGCTGTCTCAGCAAAAGCATAGGACTTGCCCTAAAATAAACTTTTGCAACAGATTGTGAGTTTTGTTTCTTAAATCTAAATGTTAGAGTTTTGAGTTAGGGGTGGGTAATATGATGATAGTTATCATTTTCATGATGAATTACATTAAACTATGCAGGGGTGACGCAAACTAGGCAGTTAGATGGCAAGGCGACAAAACCAATGTCCCTCTCTGCTATTGCGCTAGAGTACTGTCAATCTGACAGCGTACAATGCCATCCGATCAGAGTGCTCCCTGTCACTGCCTGTAAATGTAATAATGCTTAACAAAATCTTATGTTGCAGATAAGACCCCCCCCTCCCCTCAAAAAAATCACATGCTGGAACTGAAATCATGTCACAGTATGTTTTTTTTGAGGACACTAATACTAGCTGCATGTTTCTTTCCAAAAATAGCCTAATTATTGTGGGTTACAATGTACTGTACCAATAACTCGTTTTCTGCAACTGCTTAATCCACACTGGGGTCGCAGGTACCTGGAACATAGGCCAGGGCCCAGATACAAACCCCCAACCTTGGAGTTGTGAGGCAACAGTGCTACCCACTGTGCCACTGTGGGGCTCGCACCAACACCTGCATGTGATTTTAAGGAACAGAAATGTTGCTTCAAGTCATTTAATTAAGCAAAGCTATGCTGAAGGTCCCATTTAGCTCCACTTTTTGCTACGCAGAAACTGTTTTAATGAGCAGTAACTTGGCATACTTGGTTTTTATGAATGGCGTTACAAATATACTCTGCAGGGCCTTTGGATTGTGTCCTTATGGAAATGTTTTACAAATTTAAACTAAATCTGAATTGTTAAGACAAGACCTATCTTAATTTGTTTGGTGCTGAAGGCAACTCCCCAGTGGTGTGGTTTGGTGTGTGTGTAGACATGCAAGTGCAAGCTTGAGGCAGTTGAACTAGTAAGGCATGCTCCACCTTTAAGAAGCCGCCTTCACTCTCAGGCTATGCACACCTGGCAAGCGCTTCCCTAGACAAGATAGGAGGAGTCAAACTTACTCCTACAAGGGAATGCACCGCACAAATGTGTGTGCCCACACAAGCGCACACATTTACACCCAAAGCCTATAAAGGCACTACACTTTCATTTGTACCACAATTACATTCCATGTGTGTGTAAAAGTTGACTTTAATTGTCAAGCTAAGCACCAGAGGAATTCAGAAATTAAGTAAAAGTATTTTTGAACCTATATGCTGTGAAGTAAATCACATGTAGTGTGGGTACAAAACACTGCTCTGCTTCATTTTGGACTGTACCCATTTTCTACAGTCATAATAAAGGTCTTTATCAAACAGAAGGGAACTTAGGATCTACAGTGGGAACTATACTTTTTATGGCTGTTTTGCTCTTATTATCTTCCGTGGAACATTTACTCTACTATTTTCTGAGGAACTGTTATCATTTTCACTTCTGTTCACCTGTGATAAAATCTGTGTGATAATATTGGCATGAATTTAGCTCCCTCCCTGACTAGACAAACTTATCAAAATCACCTAGCTTTGTCAGGTGTAAGGAAGCCTGAGACATGGAACTTAAGAGACCAATTCAGGGTCAGCACATGGCCAATCTATCTGCAACAGACCACCAGTGAAACATACGGATGGTTGGATCACAGCTAATCACTAATAGCACTGGCCGCCAACCCTAGTCTTGGAGTCCCCCTGTCCTGCACATTTTAGCATGTATTACTTGCAACACCTTTTGATCCAACAATTCACCTAAAAGCACAAAAGGATAGAAAAACACAAAAATGTGCAGGACAGGGAGTACTCCAAGACCAAGGCAGGATAACTGCGGCCTATCCGTTCCAATGCAACACCGTACAATCAAATTCTTGAAGTTACCTGCAAACAAAAAGCTTTTCACTTGATGTCTAACAGTGGCTTATACATTAATACATAGCAGTGCGTAATACCCTCATTTTGGAGTTGTGGTTTTGAGTCGGTGCCAACTTCAGGATAAACTAAAATAACAACCTGCGTCCCTCCACCCTGATCTGTCGATCAGCATGTCTGCTAAAGCAACCATGCTCAAGGACAATCGAGGATTCTCAGGCTAGCAGATTCAGTGGCATTTCAGAGTTATGTAAGGCACACAAACCAACGCCAGCTCCACCAAACTCAGGTATGGCATTTAAAGTTCAAGGCAAACCGCCTGACACCTACGCATGGTGCACTACACACAACCTGCAAAGGTATTCAGACACAGATCCCTGACCAAGTTGGGTTTACTACTGAATAAAACGTTGATGTTATGCATACTGGTGCAATGCACATCAAAAGCTTTTTGCAATACTTAACCCGTTAAGAAAGAAAAATACCTGCAAAGGTTCTTTTAGCATAAGAGCCATTGCTAATACTTTGCGTGTCTCCCCTCAGTGTTTACCTTAATAATTTTGACATTTGCCTTTTCCCTACTGTTGTTGACTGTTGCTTAGAGGTTTGAGTGTTGACATCACAATACTGTCATAAAATGTGTGGGGCTTGACATTATTCTGAAGGTAGCACTGTCACAAATATTTTATACACATTCAAAATGCAGTTTTACTGCTTAGTCTTTAATATACTACGCATCCACCTGCTCATCCCACATGTCTTCTGAAATCAAGGATTATTAATAGGGAGTTTGTCCCAATTTTCTGCAGTAACAGGCCCTACTCTTGTGGGACGACTTTAGTGAGATGTTAGAACTTTGCTGTGAGGATTTGACTGCATTCAGCCAAAAGATGATAGTACTGATGTTCAGTGATTCATTCTAGATTACAAACACCACTCCAACTCATCCCACATGTATTGGATGGAGTTCCTTCACGCTGAAGAACACAATTCAACTGCTCCAGAGGCCAGTGCTCCAGCTAACATTGAATTGGGTGTGGTGACCATAGGCTTATGGGAACCAGAGGTGCCTGATCTTATCAAAAATGGCCAACTTAGCTTCATTTTAATTAAGCACGTGCACACCAGTCCTTTTCGTATAAGACTAAACACCATGGCCTCCAGTCTGGTTCCACTGGCACCATGTTTCCATAAAAATTATACAAACTGTGTGTGTAAACCGTATCAGCAATAAGACAAGTTACTGAATTATCTCATTAAAATGAGTATCTGGTTACTTTTGGAAATATAGTGTATCTTTCATTATTTGAAAGCAGACGAAAAAAACATGCTCACTTGTAGTAAAGGGGTGTTTTCAATCCTGCCTCTGGCAACCCACAGCACTGCACAGTTTTGGGGCTTGCTTGACTTGACACACCTGATGCCATTCAAGGAGCGTTCAGTTACTGAGCTGGATCAGGTGTGTTCAGACAAGCAGTACCTGCAGTACTCGAAGGGTTAAGAAATACTGTATTAAAACATTTTGAAAGACTGTCCTGTCAGAGGTAAACCTTCCATTTTGCCTTCTCTTGTAAAGTTATTTTTGTTTGTTTTTTTTTCGTCCACTGAGTTTGCATGAATTTAGGGTTTGACACTAAGAAGAATACACTGAATTAGATCAGATATATGTTATAGGTGTGTCATTGACGTTGATCAGATGATGAAGCTGATCAGTTGATAAACTGAACTTACAGAACATGAGAATACAGTGCTCAAGTTCTTCACATTTTACACGAGGGAACGGGCATCAGGTTTTGTTTAAATCAGTTTTAAAATCTTTAATAAAAGACTCTGAGGAATGCTCTTTTTCTGGGTGTGGGGGCTACAAAGATAGGACAGATCTGTGAAGAATGTATTGTTTCCATGCCTGACAGCTGGCTGGGCTACATTTTTCACTTTGAGAAGCATGCCTGTGTAATTACACATTTAGAAACGGTCACTGCTAATTTGCATGTTACACAGAATTTGCCTGTAAGAAGGAGCTTAAAGGGCATTTCGAGGCTTTTAATAACAGTAAACAATGTTCAGTTCACATTTGCCAAATTCTCTTATTGTCTTTGTTGCAGTTTCTAATAGCTATTTCCTTAGCATTTCAAGAAATGAGCAGCAGATGCAGTTTAGAAATACTGTTTTTGACATTTTTAAAGTAATGTAGTCTTTACAAACTGCCATGTCAGAAATGCAAAAGCATCTGATTTTTAGTTTTGTATACCTGACTTACACAATCATGGTCACACCTTAGTCACCCTACACATAAGGACACACACACCCATTCTCATAGTGTTGGCAGATCTAGGCCACTGTGTTTTTTTTTTTTTTTTTTATGAACTATGTGGTGGTGTTAGATCTTTGATCTTTTTGCAGAAAGTTACTAAGAAAAATAACAATCTTAAAAAGAGTTATGTTTACATCATGGTGCATTTGTTGTGCTTTCACATGAACCAAGTGCTTGTTTACTTCACATGTGTAAACCTGGCAGTAGGCCTGCACATCTTCACCTTTGTGAAGGGCATGCCTGATGATCTCACTGTAGGTGGGCCATAACTAACTCCCTCCACAATGACCGGGGGAGCCAGCCCAGGCACGCAGCTCCTCTCTTTCTGTGCTTCTGTCTCTTTCTTTATTTTGAGAGGGCTCAGCCTGCAAGAGGAAACTTGGCATAAACACATTAGTCATTGCACAAACCTGACTGGGACTTTCACAAGGCTGTGATTCACTCTTTCTGATTTCACACTTTTCACACCTGTTTTACAGTCTGCATCACAGGATCACACCAATGTGTCTGCTATTCCACACCTTCTCATGTAGCTGTAGCGGGAACATGCACCTTACACCTGGTAATCATACCTGTTTCACATCACTACACCTGTGACTTAATCACTGACGTGAGGTCTCGCTGGGGCTTTGGCTTGCTGGGTCTGCACAGTTAAAAGTGTTGCACTGCACCAGTCTCTCTTCTGAACATTATATACAAAACAAAAAATGCAATGTGTAAAATGGACAAGATTTGTGATCATTTTTTCTACATGAACAAAATGGATGAAATGCCAAAACTAAGTAAACCTAAAGACAACATTGTGTTGTTGTTATATATTGTGTTCAAATGATGGACGTGTTTGAATTAGGTCAATTCAATGCATCACCTTTTTCAGTGCGAGAAAGGTGTGAGCTGTGAGTTTAGATGTCAGATGGGCTTTATTAGAAGTTTTAGAAAAAGAATGAATGAATATATTGTGTGATCTGTGACTCACATATCAGCTCTACAGGCTGAGAAAGTAACCTTACTTTCCCTGCTGAAGCTTAAACAAAGCACCCTCAAGAATGACAGGTAGTATTCACCACACCCAACTTTCAGCAGACCCGCACACACACACACACACACACACACAAACTGCATTACAAAGAGTTTAATGTATGCAAGCAGTTTAATAATAAAAGTGTGTGAGAGCCATCATGCAAAAAAGAATGCATGTGTGTGCGAGACAAAGGACGGTTGCAGAAATGGTTTCTGATGTATGTTTTACCCACCAACAATGCAGATAATCACAAGTGCCCGAGATAACCTCATTCATTTGAATTTGGTTGTAATTACTGTATGAGAGAGAGAGAGAGAGAGAGAGAGAGAGAGAGAGAGAGAGAGAGAGAGAGAGAGAGAGAGAGAGAGAGAGAGAGAGATGACCATAGCTATACATTCTACCTGCCTAAACTTCACAATTACGGTCATTACCACTATAAAATCTGAGTTTACCCTGTTCACTGGAACTGAACAGCATTACCCCTGCAAAGGAAAAAAGCTCGTATGGAAGCACACAGTAGCATTCCATCTGCTTGCAATCTCCTTCCCGTGCAATCCCCAGCAGTGCACTGAATCGGCCTACACAGTCCACAGTTGCACACAGTGGCACGGGCTTATGGAAAAAAGTCTTACTTGTACAGTCATTCATAATTGTAAGAAGAGTGAAGTGCCCCACCCTGCTAAAAAGAGCAGGGGTGAACTCATTTTATCCCTCTGCTCTGCCTCTCACTTGACCAACCAGACAGAGAGAGGCAGACCCACCCTCTGGCATTCCACTTTTTAATGGAGAAAGGCACAAGAGGAATTTCTCTCACTTTGCTTCTCAGTGCTTGTGGCATTGCCTGAGGCAGGGTGTAACTTTTTATATCTTTCCACTCTCACTCTATACCTGTTTGACAGGTAGGGTGTGTATGTGTGTATGTGTGTGTGTGTGTCTATGAGTGGGTGAGTGTGTATGAGAAGGACTAGCCCCACCCCTAAGCTGCACGATGCAATAAAAGGATGTGGCCAGCACTGGAGAAGCACACAGAGGGACTTTGACTCTCCTTTGTGAGCGCCTCCTCCTCCACTCCACTCCTCTCCACGCTCTCTCGCTTCTTCTTCTCTGCACAGAGACAGCCAGGAAAACCCAACAGACACCATGGCAAGCATCAAGTCTACCAGCTACAGCATCGGAACTGGTCCCGTTGTGAGGAAGACCTATTCCAGCCAGTCAGCCTACTCTGTGCCTGCAGGCTCCAGCCGGGTCAGCACCAGCATCCGCCGTTCAGGTGTGGGTGCTGGCGCTGGCGCTGGCTTTGGTGGAGGCTCCAGCTACAGCTTTAGCTCCAGCAGCAGTGGAGGCTTTGGAGGTGTGGGTGGAGGC
>JBBIGA010000106.1:16066548-16086107 GCA_037576975.1 Alestes dentex | reverse complement strand
GGAAAGAGAGAGAGAAAAAGAGAGAGAGAGAGAGAGAGAGAGAGAGAGAGAGAGAGAGAGAGAGAGAGAGAGAGAAATGAGAGATAAACCAAGAGAAAGAGAAAAAACAGAGAAAGAAGTTGGACGAGGTCTAAAGTCTAAGCTGGTTTATATGTCCTGTTTTTCCCATTCCAGTCAGGCTCAGGGTCCAGTCTCTCAAGTGAGTCCATTTGTATTAGTGCAAACGTACAGAGAGAAGGCCCTCAAACATTAGCACGCACACACACACACACACACACACACACACACACACACACACACACACACACACAAATACGTACACACTGTACACTCCGGAAGGAGCTGAGTGTGCTGAGGCTGCTGTCCATCAGTGGAATGCCCTTGAGAGGATGTCTCGCTTATCTCTTTAAAAAAAACATCCATCCATCCACTGTCCTTTGTCCATCATTCAAACATCTTAATTGTCACAAAGAAAAACTCCCTTAAAAATCTAGCAGAATGATCTTTAACATTGACTGGCAGAAGAGAAATGGTGACTGAGCTGCTTTAGATAAATAATGATCTGTATCTAAAGAATTCACTTAAAAAAAAAGTAAACAAAACAGCACATAAAAATATGACCTTAATTATTTAGTTATTAAAAACAACAACAACAACAACAAAACCAACTGGCTGCAATCTCTCATCTGCCAGTCACAGTTAATGATGTTTATGGCCCCTCCAAAAGGAGGGGACTAGTTTTGAACATTCCCACACTAAAATGGGGGAAAAGGGACAACACACTGGACTGTACACACATACACACACAAACACACACACCACCCGAGTCCTCTCAAAGACCCTCTTTAGCTACTCAGAAAAAGAGATGTCTTTTGAGAGAGGAAGACAAAAAGAGAAAGAGAGCAGAGTGCCGTGGAAGAGTGTGTTCAGTTGTGTGTGAGACACTGGAAGCGGTTCTTGAAGTACAGGAGGCCATTTTTGGTATGTGTGGCGTCAGAAGATGCCGGAGGGTAGCGGAACTTGGCGTACGTTTTGTCGCTTTCCGACTGACCCCACGGGAGCTTGATCTTGGTGGCATGATTCACTATGACATCATCACACGAGCCGACATGGAGCGAACCCAGACCGTCGATGAAAAACTCTGAAAAACAGAGCAGAAACAAAAGAAGCAGGTGAAACGGGTGGGGAGGCAAAACCTTGCGGCCCCTATCGAGCGTTCAAGTGAACAGCACAAAATTCTTCCTCTGCGTTTAACCCATTCACCAAGTGAAGCAGCGGGCAGCCAGGAACACAGTGCCAGGGGAGCAGTGTTTGGGGACGGTACCTTGCTTGAGGGAACCTCAGTGGTAACACCTAGCAGTACTGGGATTCAAACCCACGGCCATCTGATCACAGGGGCAACACCCTAACCACTAGGCCAACAGCTGCCTCAAGTAAACACTTGAACGCATTTTCTGTATTTGAGGTTATACTTCATTATATTTTTTGTTTAGTTCCCTGTATGCTCTAATCATCAAGTTCTTATAAAGATTAGATGATTTTGTTAACTATGCTCTTAATTCTGAAAGCCCAGTTTTCAGCGGTCAGTGGCCCTATTCTACGAGTTTCCATGTTCTTCTGCTATATGGCTGCATTTTTGCTCATAGATGCTTCACAGTAATATGTATAGTTGTGGCTGATCTAGCAGGGCAGAAATTTAAAGATTGACCGCCCTGTGTTTAAAGTCACCGAGCTCTTCAGTAAGAGCCATCCTACTGCCAGTGTTTTCCTATGATTGTACGGCTGTGTGCTTGACTGTATACACGCGTTAGCGATGAGCTTGACTGAAACACGTGAACTTCTTCATTACAAGGGGTCTCCACAAACTTTTGGCCATATTTTGAATGCATGTAAATATAGCCAATAGTTTGTGAAGACCCCTCATAAATGAGGCAATTGTGTGTGCAGGCTGTTCTCGATGGCCACAAGGAGTATGGTTCTCAAAGGAGTGTTTGCTGATTTATAATTAAATAAAAGAGCCAAATGACAGTCAGAAATCTAAACAGAATAACTGGGGGATTTAGAGAAGAGTAAAACAAAAGTTAAAAAACGAAAAAGATAAACACGTTTAGTTTATTTCAATCTAATTTAGAACCCTAATTTATGACATGAAGGACATTTCATAACAGAGCCCTGCAGCACACCTAGTCATCTTCAGTATGAAAAGGAGAGGTATAAACCAGCTGAGTGCAGTCTGGCTTTGAGCAGAGACTACTAACATACTTTACAATAAGTGGGTTCCAAAGAAGAAGGATTTTTTGACACTTGCAGAGCTAAATGAAGTATAAAACCACTTCACACTTCGCAGCGCAGTTATACAATATTGCACAAATGGCAATGGAAAGGACATACTGTGCTCAAAAAGAACCTATTTTTTGCTGTTTGCCACCTACGGGCAAATATAAACAGGGCCAACAAAACACGGCCGTTATTTCCCCTGAAAGCTCCAGTGATCTTTGTGCTGAAAGCAGGGTGGTCAGAACACAGAGGTGCATTCACTAATTCCACAGCCTCTAAAAAAAATGTAAAATCAGTTTAAATAACAGTAATATTACGTAGAAGTGGCCTGAAATGTTTTGACAAACGTATGCCTTGTTTCACAGGGCATATGTCACTTCCTAGCATTAAAAAAGTCTATAAAACAAGTTCTGGTCTGGGATATTTTCTTGCATTCTGAATTTTTATTTTTAAAAGCTTGTATTTTTCCTGTTTCGTAAAAGTTTTCTCTGTTTGCCATCTATTCAGACATTTTATTTTATTGCTTTATTCAGCCTTACTTTTGCTCGTCCCACCACTGACATTTTGACTTAGCCTTTTCTGTTTATTTATTTATATGTTTGTTTGTTTATTTATTAATTCACTCATTCCTTTCTTCATTCAAATATCATTTGCGAATGAGTACGATCCCTGGAGGGAAGCATTAACTACATTTTTTTTTTTCATATAATACCATATATTTTAACGTTTAAAATACAAACACTAAAATGACTAGGTTAAACAGTAAAATTACAGTGACAGCAGCTTGTGAAAAGTGCAGCAGATCAGCATGTGAGCCGCCTGACATGAATTTACAATGCAATTGCTCTCTTCAGGGTTATTTTCAGGCTTAGTAAATCATTTGCTTTGACTCAGCTCTATATTTTGCACCCTCTGACAAACACTCAGACTGCTTAATCATTAAGGCAAACACGCAAAGCAGATGCCACATGCTGTTTTGCTCATTTAAAAGACGCAGCGCTCTGCAGATTCTGCTGGTACTTCTTGTAAGCAGAATGTACTTACTAACTGCAAGTAAACATAATTTTTGTCACATCATTATCTGGCAAATCATTTTTTAGACAAAACTCATTTTAAATCAAAGAAGACATGTTGGTGAACATGAAACTATACCATGAACATGAAACTTTTTGTTATATTTGTTATATGAAAATATAATAAAAAGGGTGAGTGGTTGCTGTTTTATGTTACCAGACTCACCCAGGTGGGCGACGCGGGCTAGTCGTGGGTCAAAGCCCACCTGCTGCACCTTGTCTGTCCGGGCCAGAAAGAAGTTAATGACTCCGTCAGTGATCACACAGTTGGGGAAGCCTTGGATGACATGATGGAACCCTCGCCTCATGTGCAGGCAGTCCCCGTCTTCTTCTCCTGCTTCTATAGAGATGGTCTGTCTGTAGGTAGCAGTGTAGCCTGTAGCTTCACGCACTGCACCTCCAACCTGCACACAAACACACCCGTGCAGATCAGTCAGACACACCAGGGGTGTACCAATGCATGAATGCATACAGTGCATTAATGTCTAGGAAATGAGTCGACGGCATCGATTTTGCAAAGCTGAAATCAATTACAGTGAAGTATAATGATATTCAACAAAGTCTAATTTTAGGTTTTTATAGCTTGCGCAAATTTCAAATAAAGTAAATACTAGATGGTATGCAAATGTATATTTAGTATTTGACCTTTGCCCCAAGCCATAAAATCTGTAGCTGAAATGCTTTACCAGCAAAGGCCTGTAAAAAAGGACAGTGGCTGTTACTATACAGCAAAAGGTAATAAATGAAGAAAGAAAGACAGAAAGAACAAAAGTTAGACAGGCAGGCAGACAGACAGGCAGGCAGAACTTTACAGCTTTTCAGAATTAATACCCAGAAGTGTCCTTGATTCGTTTTCCAGAGAATGCAGCTGGTCATCTTGGACTTGGTAAGTTTCCCAGAATGCATTTCACACAAAGTAGCTCTGCTGCCAGAGGAATGATCACATGACAGCAAGTTCTACACGACCACCGCCCAGGCCGCTCTTCACGTTTTCTTAAGGTTTTACTCAACTTTTTCCTTAGGTTCCTTATTCAGCAAAAATGGCTACTTCCACCATAGCTACAAATTCTCACAAATACTTCCTACCACTGGCTCTTTTATAGGCCAAAATTATGAATATATAATTTTAATTAATATTTTAAGTAATATTTCTAATGAAAATGAATACAGACAATTTAGTGTATTTTATGTTATTTCATTACAAATATCAATTAGTTGAAAATGCAGCCTTGATTCTCGAGTCCGCAGGAATTCTGTTGCTCCAAATGCAGTTTGAGTGAACTGTATCCTCCCAATACTTTGTACTGAGAAATGCCTTGTATCAGAATGAGAGGCTTCTACAGTCTTTGTTCCTACAGCACCCCAGGGTAAATATTTCAAATCATTCTTGATTGCAAAATACGAGTATCATTTTAAAGGTGATTCAGAATTCATATTTATTCTAAAGGCTTGGTGTATTGCTGTTACTCTATATATTCGATTCACATCATGTATTCATTGCAATTTTAAAAATTATTCTGAATGTCACCTACCAAAACATCAAGCTAATCGATTCATATAGATTAGATTAGAAACGTAACTTAACACACATACAACAGAGTCAAAAACAGAGGAGTACAGCTTGAAAAATTGACCTCTTTACTTTTGGCTGCAGCTGCTGCTCAGAGGGAATAATAGTGTGTGTGTATCTACTCTTGTAGGGCAGGGGGGCTTAATAAACTACAACTGACAGTTCCGACACCAGTGTTGGTTGCGTGTGTGTGTGTGTGTGTATGTGTGTGCGTTCTCCAGAGAAATGCCCCTATGAGCTATGGAACTACTGAAGCTTTTTGTCTGAAAGGTCACATATCCAACCCCGTGCTGAACAGTCATTTCTATTTGCTGGAACTGTATTAAATAGGCCAGCTGGCATGTCCTCCACTCCTCCTTACTCACTAAATGTCACTATTATTTATGTTTGTGACAATGCTATTCACCCTAAAATTGAAAGGGGTGACTGATCTCGGGCCGACGGCCATGCACCGGACGGCCGTTCTGGATTTTCCTGAGCACACAGATTTCCAGTCCGCCCCTACATATGAGCCACTCGCTGGGGGGGGGCATAGCCACTCGCTGGGGGGGGATGCCTTCGAATGCCCCCCCTTGGCGTCGGCACTGACTCTGATCATTTGTACATTACTTTGCACAGTCTCCAGGAGTAGTCCATTAATTTGTGTTTATGTGGTACATCATCAGTAGGGTGTTTATGGTGAAGGACAGAGGTTAATTTAGCTTAAATGGTCAGAAAAAAGTAGCTGTTCATCCTTTCATGACATGTATCTTTAGTGGCTCAATTAATTCAAAGCAATTGGTCAAATGACTTGAAGGGTTTCAATGGTTTTTAGGTTGATGCAATTATATTAATTATATAAATATTCCAAAATAAGACGTTATCACATCAGTAAAGTGCAAGAGTCTCACCAGGTCAAGCGTGGTTTTCTCCAGCACATCCACCAGTTTCTCTAGTTTGGTGTTGGCAGTGAAGATAAAATCATCATCTACCCACAGCACATATTTAGTGGTGACCTGCGACACAGCCAGATTGCGACCTGCAAACCAACCCTGACACACACACACACACACACACACACACACACACACACACAAACTACCAATTACACAATGTCAGGACAGGGCATTGCCCCTTTATCTATCAGTCCACAAGAAAAAAAACAAGTTTTAAAAACTCAAAATTGGTCTTTTTTTATTGTCATTATTAAAATTAAACACAATTCATCATCTCATATCCCGTCCCATATAATTTTTTTCCCCTAACCTTTAAGCAAAGTGTAATATATTTTCTCTGCCTTGTCCTCTGATTTCTGATTACACCACAGCGCACCAGCGAGAGAGAAAAAGTAATATTAACTGAGCAAAATCACTTTAGCTAGCTCAAAAACCCTTAAACTGTGTTTTACATTACGTCACAGTATGGAATAATAATTATAGAGAACATCTACCTTTCCAAATGGCATAATGTAATGCTCTATGTACGGGCCAGACACCATTTTTGGATTTTCGCTGTCGTCCGCTATTACAATGGTAACCGTTGGGTAGTACCGTCGTATGCTGTCGATCAGGTCTTGGAGCTTGTTATAGCGCAGGAAAGTTTTGGTGGCTATGGTGACAAGAGCACTGATGTTGTATTCTAAGAGAAAACACAAGAACAGTTACTCTTAGACGAGAATGTCGCTATTAAAACTTTAAAGGGGACATATTATACCTCTTTTTAAACAAGCCATAACAGGTCTATGGGCTATACAAAACATGTTCATGAAGTTCTTTGCACAAAATCACTCTCACATAAAAAGTTCTCACCAGCTCTATTCTTGACAGTTTCAGTCTCTTTCAAAATGAGCCGTTTAATGGCTCTGTCATTTTTATGCAAATAAGCTGTTACTGGCCACGCCCCACCCATCCCATGCTAACGCTGCGCGTTTAACACACGTGAAAATGGCAGAAAACAGAGGCGCTATCCAGCCCTGTATGTTCGACCCCGAGTCGGACCCAGAGCAAGATGAACACAACACTTCATGGTGACTCGCCTTTGCCTGTAGCCGTAGTGCTCGGCGTCTTATGCATGCTCGTAAAACCAGCAGACAAAAATGGTGGATCTTCAACTAATCTAGTTGGTTGGGGATGTTCAACTAATCTAGGTGATATTTTTTTACATAAATATAAAATGGCAAATCAAAATACAACATTTTCTGCCGACAAAAATAAGTTAACTGGGCTGCCTCAACATTTTATAGAATGGTTTATAGAACTTTACAGCAGTGCAGCAGGTCCTGACACCGTATAAAAACAAACCTATGTGTGACTGTATGTGTGCGTGATATGACCCAGTGGACAAGGTGGGAGCCTCTTCCATGTTCTGTTCCTTGTTAAACTCCCCTTGTGTACATTAAGAATCAACGTTTTAGCTGCAACACTAATGACACCTTCTGCTTCACCCTGGGAATTTGCGCTCAGCGGCAAGAAAATTCATGTATCAAACCTCTTGGACGGTTACAAAGGGTAAAAATCTGTGAGTGCTGATGCAAAACACACTTGCAGACGCATTCAGGCCTCAACACAGGCTCCAGAAAGGGTGTACGTGTGTTTGCGTGTCTGCGTGAGGAAGGGGAGTTTTAGGAGCATTAGGGTCTGGGATTGTGCACAACTGGTGTTCATTATCAGAGGCGTGGGGGTGTGGGAAAGAGAGAAGGAATGGGAAAAGGATGGAATAACATCTGACATATCTCTGGAGGAAATCCAAAGGCCTCTACAGGCAAGCCATGGTCATGAATAATATATCAATATATACCCAGATGCATTAAAAAAACTTTGATGTCTTTCATACTATATAGAGGCAATGTTCTTACGCTTATGGGCAACTGCCAAGGATTAAATCCTGTCTTGCACTAAACTGCAGTGCCAAAGGTGACTCACCACTGAAAATCCTTTTAGTCCAGGCTTAAGTCTAATCTGGGCCTGGGAAACTGACCTATCCGTGAGTTTCATGTGACGTCATGTGACAGCCACCTGTCACACTGATGACCAGCGTAGCTGGCATATAGTTGAAGTTTATAAGTACATTTATATGTATATATATATATATATATATATATATATGAGTGCTTAATGGGGAAACTTCCACTTTATGATTGTGCTCATCAAATTACGACCACAGCACTGATGCTGGCTTTCATTAGTGCCTCTATTAGATATCCAGTCTTAAATCTGCACCAAGCTTACAGAGCTGCACAGCCATTTGCTCACACTAGGGCTAAATCTCAAATGGCTCCAACTTCCTTAAACAGTGGAATACATGGGTATTAAAATGGTCTCCTACACCAAATGAATACTACTTTTAGGACTAAGATGTGCACATTCTATACCAGACAAATCATGCACAACGTAGGTATAGAAGCCAGAGTTTCATAACTTGCCCTATATAGGGACTATGGTGCCATTTGAGATTCAGTCTGGGTTTAATGCTACTAAAGGAAGAATGTACTTTACTTTCTTATATTGCAGTTTAACAGGGCCATTTGGCCTGTCAGCTAACTTTTAGCCTTTTGGCTAGCTGATCAGCCTATTTCTTTTTTTGTTTATATGATTCCTGACACCAAAATCTGTCAATTGACTCACAGAAAACGGATGGATGTTTTTTTGCGCTTGGAGTGTTTACAGGAGCAGTAGAGATCCAAATGGAAATACAAAAGGATGCAAAAAGTGAGTTTTGCAAAATATGTCCCCTTTAATTAAACGTAAGGGATGTACTTGAGAGGACTAGTAATGTGTGTTTCGGTAGAAACTGCAGTGTACAGTGGATATAGAAAAGAATAACCTCTTAAAAATATTCACATTTTGTTGCTTTACCGCCTGAAATGAAGACACACACCCCAAAAAATCCAGCTATATTTACTCAATGCAACTAATACCATCTAAGATATGATGGCAGCAGACCTTGTGTCAGTACTTTGTGGAACACACCTTTTGCTTTAATTACTGCCCTAAGTCTGTTGAGATACCAACTTTGAGCTTAAATAGTACTGTAAATATTGCAGTCAGACTAAATGTTGACTGCTAGTGGACTGTACGACTTTCAGCTGGGTTTCAACAGTCTGGGCTGTGACTAGGCCTCACAAGGACATTCACCTTTTTCTCCTTCAGCCACTATGGGATCAACTTTGCTGTGTGCTTTGGGTCATTGCCATGTTGGAAGGTGAATCTTCTTCCCATCAACAACTTTCTTGCAGAGGACAGCAGGTTTTCCTTAAGAATTTGACAGTAGTTCGCCCCATCTATTTTTTCTTCTCTAATGCCAGGTGCCCCTGTCCCTGTTACTGAGAAACACCCCCACAACAGGATGCTACCACCTCCATGCTTTACTGTAGCATGGTGTTCTTTGGATTGTAGTATTGGATTGTAAGCTGTATGTATCGTTTGGTGTTGAGGCAAACTAGTTTTTGGTCTCTTCTGACCACAACACCTTTATCCATTTGGCCCATTTAAGCCACATTTGTTTAGAACTTGTGATATTGTCGTGACATGCACACAATGACCACACTTTTCCATAGCTTCCTGCAACTGCTTCAAAGTTGCCACAGGCTTCTTGGTATCCTCTCTGACCAGTTTCCTCCTCGCTCTTCCATCCAGTTAGGAGGGCCAGATCTGAGGAGATCCTAGTAGTACCAAACACTTTCTACTTCTTAATTATAGACTTCCCTGTGCTTCTGAGGACTGATAAAGCCTTTCATTTTTTGTGTCCATCTCCTGTAACTGTAACCGTCTCGCTCTGCCGCATCTCCCCTCTGTCACACTGTTCTGTTTCCCGCTCCTCCTTTGTTTACAATGAACATGTGTTTTCTGGTTATGTTCTATCATGCTCTGCACCTCTTTCTCTTTTTGTTTACATGTGTAGCTCTGCCCCTAGCCTACGTCCCGCACATTGTTCGCACCCGTCCGATTTGTAACCTCACCTTGTACCAGCTGTTCCCTGTGTGCACTTTGTTTAAGTATCACAGTCTGTGTTCATTAGCTTTGTCAGTCAAGTCTAACGCAACCCTGGATTTCCTATTACCCCTTTGTCGTGTTTATTTTATCCTGCTCTGTGGTCCGTATTTTGTTTACTGATTAAACACAGCTGGAAAGTTTGTATGTGTGTGTGTGTGTCTTCAAAATAACAAAATGTAAACATTTTGAAGGATGATTCATTTATATCCCCACTGTTGCCGGTGGTTGCAGTACATGACCTTGTTTTTTTTAAGTTTGTTTTTGTACTGTATCATGTTGACAAACCTTTGTCTGCATCCGAGCCGGTGTTGTAGAGTTTGGGTGTCACTCTATGACGTATTTTGATGATAAAAACAGCCTGATGTCCTTCAGTCTCTAACTGCACTGAAACACAAACATGTAAACACTCATATAAAACCTAGACTAAACATGGCTCCATTGCTTTTCAGTATTTATTGTGGGTGCATAGTTTGAAAAGTTTTGCAGACATTTCTGATGTATCATAACTG
Organism: Alestes dentex; assembly: GCA_037576975.1. Taxonomy (NCBI): domain Eukaryota; kingdom Metazoa; phylum Chordata; class Actinopteri; order Characiformes; family Alestidae; genus Alestes; species Alestes dentex. The sequence goes on along the minus strand of JBBIGA010000106.1, from coordinate 16,075,708 downwards.
GAGCTGTGTTCAGAGTACTGGGATGTATGTGTGTACAAGATCAGTTATGAACACAAGTTGGTGTATTAAATGTAAAGGGAGCAATTGTCTGACGCTCTTATCCAGAGTGACTTACAATCACTAGTTACAGGGACAGTCCCCCAGGAGCAACTGAGGGCTAGGTGTCTTGCTCAAGGACACAATGCCAGAAAGTGGGGCTCTGAAGCTGCAACTTTGGCGTCAGCAGGTTCCCAGGCAAGTGTTTTACCCACTAGGCTACTACCACCCCAAACATCTAGAAACTATTTTTAAGAACATCTTTCCAAAACTGTATTTTTCTCTCTGGCAAAGTCTTCTTCGCCTGGTGTGTTTCAAACTGTTTATGCTTGTTTACATGGAGGCAGAATACCTTTGAGTTCATAATGGCATCAATAAACACAAGCTCACAACACCAGGGTATGCAAAACAGCCCCAGACTCTGTGCTGTTTTAGCAGCCTCGGTGCAGCCTGGTCAGAGTTCTTCTCTTCTAAAAGAGTCTACAAGCAGTCTGATGGTGTGCTTAAAGGGTTTTTAGCAATTTCATATTCACATTTCATGAATTAAACTAAGGAACAGGACGTGTAAAGTGATGGTGTACTTTTAGTAAGGATACCAAAATCAACACCTATATTTGCTGTAGTCTCTGTTTTGGCTCATTTTTCATATCCTTACTGTTAGTATATAATATGAGCCTTAGATGGATTGCTTTGATGCAGGTAAAACAAGACTCATGTCAGACATATTCAGGCTATAATGAGCATCATAAAATTACTGTCCCATGACATGGCACCTGTGTGTGTGTGTGTGTGTGTGTGTGTGTGTGTGTGTGTGAGTACCTGTGTCTGCAGTGCTGGGATGGAACAGTGTGTTTGTGTAAGTTATGAACTGAAGTTGGCGGTTCAGGTTGGGTAAGAGGCAGCTGCTTAGGCTCATATGCATCTCACCATCACCTCTGACCTTTACCCCCTCTACTTCTGCCGCCACATTAAACGTGCCCAGAGATGCAGAGAAATTCAACTAGAGAGAGAGAGATGAGGATAAGCATAAAAATCAATAAGCTGTATCGTCATATCTTCATTTATTGTTTTTCGTTTTTTGACATAAGTAGAAAATGCCAGCAGTTTACACTTTACATTGTAGTAAAATTGATGAACAGACCAATTGAACACAACTTACAGTGTAAACATCTCTGGGCACGTCTTTTAAGGCCAAGCCTGAAACACAGAAGAGTGGATCAGTAACCAGCAGCTTTAAGGCAAGTATTACATACGTGATCATAGTTATGTTTAGCGTAGGCCATAACCAGACAGTTTTGCATAGCCAGACACTGTGCTCTTCAGAACACCTATATATGTTCTGGGATTTCTAGGAGTGTGCAAATTGTAAAATCAAATCACTGTTCAAATGCTGTCACTTGGCAACACTGAAAAACGTCTGGGCAACTTCTAAAAACCACTCTTACAGTATAATTAGTGATTCTGTCTGAAAGTACCAATCACTACATCAGTGTAATAGACATGAAAGTAGCCAACAATGATGAATGTTCTATAAACTGTGATGAATTGATAGAAATGTCACCTGGTATAAGGATCGTCTTGAGTGGCTGCACCTCCACACCCTGTGTTGGGTATTGCAGTGGGCTATTAGCTTCAGCTACAATCAGCAAATCGGCAGGGGTCTGTGACCTACTCACACAACACACACACACACACACACACACACACAAAAAAGGTGGCATCTGTACATGTTAACCTGAAGCTAATGATTAAGTTCAACATTAACTTCCTCCTTGAAGCACATGCACTCTTGGGGTCTTCTTTGTATGAAGATTTCCGTTTAGTCATTCAACTAGTTCTTAAATAACTCCAGCTAGGTCTACACCCAGTTGATATAGGAGAGATGAACCCCTGATTAAGTTTATTTGTTGTGCGAGGAGCTGCTGAAAATACAAAGTGTCAGCCAGAACACCACAGATTTACTCACTCCTACTCTACACTGAAAAAAGCTGATCAAATTATACACTATTAAAACATGTCATTTGCACATAAATATCACTGTACCAATAAATCCCAAAAACAGAAGCCGGTCACACTTTATTATGAGTGGCCCATATGGATTGTCAACTGATTTTTTAATAATTAACACAATGTCTGTTAAAACTAAGTTGATTATCAACAGCAGGTTTTGGATTAGGATTTGAAGTCAGAGAATTTAAGAGTTAGGGTTCAGTTTAGGTTTAGAGTTTGATTAAATCAAATCTTTTACATTTAAGCAAAGGTGAGCATCTACAAAACATCTGCAAATCATCTGCGCAATGATATCTTTTAATGCAAGTTAATGTGAAGAAATTTTAATTATTGCAGTACAGTAACCCCCCCACTTATACGCGGAACAGCAGTCGCGATTTCAGTCTCACACGGATTTTTTCTGAGAACTGAACTAATAATTTTTTGCAGCACCCCCGCACATGCGTGGAAAAGGCAGATATCCTCCACAGTTTTTTGCTTCTGTAAGTACGGGCCTCGTCCGCCACGCCCCCTCGTCCTCGTGCTGGGTTGCTAAGCACTGCGCCCTAACATAAACCCTGCATGATGACGAGGGGGCGTAGTGGACGCGGCCCAGACGTCACACTTTTTTTCGTCGCTGTACTCAGAGGCGGGAAGTTTGAAAGTAGCCAATCCGAGCTACCGATTTATTTTTCCTTGGTGCTGATTGGCTGCTGCATAGAATTTCCCCCTTGGAGCATCTCAAGTGTTCTCATGTTTTTCGTTTTGTTCCTCTAAAATCCCTGTATTTTTATTACTGTAAATTAAATGAACTTAGTGTATTACAGTATTTAACTTCTTAGGCCAATGAAAACGACAGCGCATACCAAAGAAAACGCATGTGCAGGAATTACAGTACAGACTATACAGGGGTAACATTGGTATTTACACTCTAGCACTGCTGGAGTTCAGTGTAAACTGTACAATACGGATACAGGTTTATCTTTACATTTTCTTTAAGGCTAATGAGTTTAAAATGAAATGAAAGTGTTTTGGAGGCATGTTTGGGGCACATTTAGGGTTTACACTATGAAAGTAGGCATTTTTAGGCCTTTTTTTTTTTTACCACAACACAACAACGTGGTTTTTCACCATACGCGGGTGCTCTTGGAACGTAACCCCCACGAAAAGCAGGGGGTTACTGTATTTCTATTGGCACTTTCATCATGAAATTTTCTCGCAATGTAAAGAACAGCTGCCAATTAAAAACTGGAAAAAACTATGTTTCTTTGAACCACAAGGAACTGACTCATTTGAATAATGTCAGAGCACATTTTTCTGTGTGCCAAAAAAACCTACATTTGCTCCCACACGTTTTTCAACAAAAGTTCTGCTGTGCCTAATAAACTCATACCAGTGCACCCACTACCTTGCTGGTGTCCCTGGTGTGGAGGGGGTAGGGTCAAGAAAGGCACAGCATTTGAGCCATAATCCTTAACTGTATACATTTAGGTGAGTGTGCGTCAGAAGCTCTCTGGGTCTTCATTGCCTTCAGAGAAGGCCTAATCATATCTGCCAAAAAATTAGCTTATTTGTATTCAACAGAACCATGTCTTAAACTAGGCAAACACTGGTGTTCTACTCTTTTGTGTGTAAGTAGGGTATTATTCTCTCCACTGGACTTCTTTGATACAGACCTCTTTTGGAAGCCTTGGTACTCTTTGGCACGGCGTCTTTTCATCTCATCGAGCTCAGAGGGCTGAAACGCTGTGTGCAGGGGGTGGGCAGATACACGTGGGAACAGCAGTTGAGCAAACGGCAAGTTCACTCCTCTACTCTCACCTTCACACACACAACCATTACGTGCCAAAAGCCTGTGAGGGGGGAGTACAATTACTCTATACGCAATGCTTTACATTTACATTATTTAAATGTCAATCAGTGAATTCAAAGCATTTTATTCAGAGCAGCATATCATATCCCTATTTTAAACATACATTGATATTTAGTATTAAGCTGACTTCATAATCAGAGAGTGGTGGTAGTTTTCTATTGCAAGCAAGAAAGGCCAAAAACATCAATACTCATAAATATTTTCACAAATCACTGACTTGCATTCAAGCCCCTCTTGTGACCCCATACTGACCCAGCTACACTCTCCCTCACACGGTAGGGAATGGTGCTTGCACTGGAGTCTGGTTCTGGAAGTCTCTCCTCGAGCAGCCGCTCCACACCAGGCCCTGGTCTCTGCCGGATATCCACGGTGGTGTAGGCCCGGGTGGGCCATGAGTGCAGCACTGCCAGAATCAGTACCACCGAAGCTACCAAAGCTAATAATACCGTCTTACGCAGGGAACGCATCCTACAAACTAATGCAAACATACAGTTAGACATGAAACACTCACATGAAGGAACATGCCACACACACACTGACCATAAAGGAAAGGTGTCCTTCACCACAAACAGGGTTTGTGTGGAAAAAAGTAAAGCTAGTCCCAGTTCCTTAGCTAAAAAATGCACCAAATGTAGTTGTTAACTGATTTTCCATTTGAGTGATATAGGTACTGAAAATATTCTTTTACCTTCAGTCAAAAAGAAATGGATGAAAAAAAAAAATGGATGCTGTGTTTTCACACAATCTCTGTAATAACATTTAGCATAAGTAATTTAAGTATTTTAGGTGGTTAAAGTCAAATTCACATATAGAGGTACAGGCAAAACGATTTGAAATGATATTATGACCATGATGATAAAGTGCAGAACCTTAGTTCTTCTTTGTGCCAGCTACTTTTTTCTGACAAGTCTATGTGGGCAGCTGGTGGCCTAGTGGTTAGGGAGTTGCCCCAAATCACTGAGGGACACTTCACCAAGGTACCATTCCCACACACTGCTCCCCGGGCGCCACCACTGGTGGCCAGCCACTGCTTTACTTGGTGAATGGGTTAAATACACAGAAAACACAGTGTGGTGCGGTGTGTTTATGTGTGAAAAAAACTGTCAACTCACTCTATCCAGTCAGTATGAGAGGCATGGGATGCCACTGCTGCTCCCAAAGATCCATGGCAGTGATTGGCAGAATCCAGACATGACTGACAGAAGTGAATGGGGGTGATGGAGGACTGTCCCCATCTGTTGATAAAATATACACACTTCATTATTATATTGCAGTTACAATTTTTTAAAATCATTTTATGATGAGCATTTAAGGTTGGTGGGATGTGCTTAAAGTCTTTTAAATTCCATAAATGGGAACACATTGTTTGTTCCTAAATACTTTAAATGCCACTTTCTTAATTTTTCTTGAATTTTCATGAGGTACATTGCTGGGAGTGGGCTTTAAATATACAAATATCATTGCTACATTATCATTAAAACTATCTTTATTAGAGAAAAGGAGGTTAAGTGGGGATAAAAGCACAACACTTCAAGAACAGCTTGTGAAAAAAAACCCACAATTTCCTTGTGCTCTTTATTGACACATTTAGAACAGCAGGCAATAGATCTATTATAATAGATAAGTGGAGGATCACATTTGTCTGGAGGCTGAAAGTTCTCGGAATGCTTCAGGCAGACTGCCTTGAACTGTGAAAAAACATATTTTGAAACTCGATGTCTCTGCCCCTTGTTTTCATGGTCACTTTGCTTTCGGTCACATTGGTAGACTGAAAGAAAACAGTGTGTGAGTGAAACCAAGGCCAAGTTTAAGTGATTTTTTTTTCTTGTTGTGTCTCCTCAGAGTCACTGATTTGTGATTAACTCTTCTTGCCTGTTCCTTCTGTTCTGTATTGAACATCACATATGCTCTGAAAATACTGTAACTAATCCCATTACTTATACCTCTGCTAATAACATCTACCTTCAGTCTGTTGATAATATTTTGCATATTGTATTTATTCACTATGTATTTATTCACTCTCGCAAAATGAGAAAAAATGAAATAAAAGGCTGCGGTGGGGTGGTGCCCCATGCCGGGTGAGCCCTGCCTCGCACCTTTTGACGCCGGGATTTGGCCCCATTTGTGTCTCATGATCAGCTCAAGTCAGCCAAAGACAGTTATCATTACTTACTTCTTGTGGCAAGTCTGGCAGTGTGTCTCTTTGCTGATTTTTGCTGAGTTTTACTTTTGCTTGTTAATTTTGACATGAATGAGTTCATGTAGTTTGATAGAATGCACAGCTGTGTATAAACATTTAAGTTCTTTTATAAATTGTGGAAATAAGGAACCAACTGGACAATAATTGGACAGTTGTTTGATGTGAAACTGCTGATTGCTACATCATTCGTTGTTGCACAGGAGAACTAGGTAGAAATAGGAAGTTAAGTTTATATGTGTAATCTGATATGCAAAATATGCCATGCCGGCTACGATCTTAAAAGTACAACAAAAGGTCATGGACTCAAATCCCAGGGCTGACTGGGCTTTTAAGGCCCCTAACAGAGCGCTGTTCTGCTGCTGATGATGTTTCTCCAAGATTGGGCTTGGCAAGGCAACAAAATGAGTGTTGTAAAAGTTTCTGTTGTAAAATGGAACAATTACACAATTTTAGCACTCTCGCAAAATGAGAAAAAAAATGAAATAAAAGGCTGCAGTGGGGTGGTGCCCCATGCCGGGTGAGTCCCTGCCTCACACCCTTTGACGCCGGGATAGGCTCAGACTACGTGCGACCCTAGTGAGGATTAAGTGGTTTAAAAAGCGAGAAAGTGGAATTAAATGGAGGGGAACCTTTAAGTGTTGATAAGTAAAATCCACTGTCGCTGCTACAGTAAAGTGAAGAATTAACTGCTTACCCGAATATTAAAACAGGCACATCCTCCACATGCATTGTTTTTGCTGTCAACAGGAACTAAAACTCCCAGGACAGGCCGTCATGCTGATGGTACAGCTGCACAATAAGCCAGAAACCTTTTTTAGGCAAAATGTAATTAATCATCTCTTGGCATCAACCAGCATCCCATTAAGCACTAATATTTTTACCAGAACATTTTTAAAAGTGAATTTTAGCTTAATATGTATACAAATCCAGTTACTGCACTACACTGGACTGCACTATGTTTTCTTTGTTGAATTCTGTCTTAGTGCCAGAAATTGTTTTAAGAATATAAAAATAAGTATTTTGATTATTTATCATATTAATACAGTGTTTGATTGAGACACTATACCAATCTTTTCAAATATTTGACTTAAAGGAGTGTTTTGAGGTAAAAAAAAAAAATCCATGTAAACTGGTTCACATGCAACAGGTGCAAGGCTACACACTTCAAATCCATCAACAGGTATGGACAGCAAGACTAGTATGGTCAAAATTAAAAACAGAAAGACAAATGAGTGTGTGTGTGCGTGTGTTTGCGTGCATGCATGAGTGCGTGTGTGCGTGCGTGTGAGAGAAGGTGTCTAGCAGAATTGCTGAATGTGATTTATTGAGCAACATTTTGTGATGTCACAAAGATTGACACATTCACTTGTATCTGCCTTTATAGCCCACAACAGTTCAGCTGTCCAATTCACCCTTCAGTTATATGTTTTTTTCTGTTGTTTCTAGAATTAGCTGCTTTCTGAAGGTGATGCAAAGAGATACAGTGGAAAAAACCCTGACCTCCCATTTTAATAAGCATTTAGATATAACTGCTACTGCACAAGTAAGACCAGTTAGGTTTAAATATTTTTTCACATTGGTAATATACATCAGCCAGATCATCGCCTGTCGAATATTGTGTAGGTCCCCTTTATACCATTAAAACAGCTTGAGGCATGGCCTTGCTTTTAGGCAAAGTCAGACCAATTTTCACACCCCAAAAACAGTCCAGAAAACTCCGGGCACCTATGTTTGTCACTAAAGAAAATAATTTCTCTTGCAGTTTGCTGGCAAAGTGGTAGCATCTATTTTACTTTATCTATTTATTTATTTATTTTGGAGACCTGGTGGCCTGCTGCTATCTTCTGCAAATCTCCAACTATTATACGTATACATCTGGTGCCGATTTCTCAGTTAAGGAGAAAGGCAGGCCGAGTTCTGGATTTTTCCAGAACACACAGAACACCCAGTCTGCCCCTGATTTACAGTGTGGAACTTTTAAAAGGGTGCTGTCTGTAAGTGTTTGCAACTTCAACGAATGAAATGATCATTTAAAGCTGTTTTGTGTTTCTTCCTATCTTCTCTTGTTATACTGCTGGCACTTAGTTTTGTGCATCGGCTAAATCAAACAATGTACTTATTCTCAATAAAATAGAGGCCTGCCTAAAAGAAAACGTGGATGATGAATAACTCTCTCCTACTCAATCCCAATAAAACTAAGGCTTTATTACTTGGACCCAAGACAGAGAAAAACAAATTCTCTGAATTCCTTCTTAAACTAGATGGTCTCTCAGTTACAACCAGCTCAACTGTCAACAACGTAGGTGTCACCTTTGACTCAGCATTTGATGCTCACATTTGCAATATCATCTATATCATCTGTATTTTCTGAATATTGTAAAGCTATGGAATATCCTCTCCCTTATAGATGCAGAGAAGCTGGTCCATACCCTATAACCACATGGCTTGATTGTTGTGACGTTCTTCTGGCTGGATGCTCTTAAAAGTCATTATACACCTTCCAACTAGTTTACAATGCTATAGTGAGAGTGCTCACTAGAACTAAAAAATGTGATCATGGTTCTCTTATTCTCTAGTTCTCTTACGGCTACCAGTTCAATTCTGTATTGATTATAGATTACTTCTGCTGAAATAAAAAAGCCCTAACTGGTTTCAGTCCAAAGTGCCTTGGTGAACATGCTTGCCCCAGTGCACAAAGTGAGCTCCATAAAGACATGGTTGGATGTTCACCGTGGAAGTCTTGACTGACCCGCACAGAGTCCTGACCTCAACCACATCCAACACCTTTGAGATGAACTGGAACAGAGATTGCAAGCCAGGCCTTCTCATCCAACATCAGTGCCTGACCTCATAAATGCTCTATGGACTGAATGGGCGCAAATTCCTACAGAAACTCCAAAATCTTGTGAAAAGCCTTCCAAGAAGAGTGGAAGCTGTTGTAGCTGCAAAATGGGGACCAATTCCATGTTAAAGTCTATGGGCCCAATAATGCACACGGCGCACTGTGCTTTCGCGACTTGCGCAACCTATCATTGCTATTTTGTGCGAGCGCATCGTTCTTT
>JBBIGA010000106.1:16046590-16058760 GCA_037576975.1 Alestes dentex | reverse complement strand
ATATATTTATATTTATGTTTATATTTATATTATGTTTATATCAACCATAACTTTGTGACCTGCTTCTAGTTCTTATGTCTTGGTGATTTGGTGATTGGTATTTTTAATGTTATGGTTAATCTGTATGTTTGTGTGTAATCGTAACATTAAATAAAAAATATAATGTTTAAAAAACATTATGACAGCACAGACTGCCATGTAAGTGCCAATGCCTTGGCAGCCATGCGCACCTTGCAATAGATTAGAAGATAGAAAAGTACACCAGTATTTGCTTTTGTTTGCATATAAAAAACACAAAATATATGACAATCTCATGACAGGAAATGTGGTGTGGACCAGTAAGTCTTTTTTGTTCTGGCTTCTCTGTGGTTTTTAGAGGAAGCTTGGTGCACTTTACTGCTCAGTGACCTACAACCATTAGAAGTCTTAGCGCAAGCTTTTTGTCAGGTCCCATGTTGTGGGCAACCATGTGTTCAGCCAGCGGTAACTTGGTGTGGCTTACTGAAGACTGCAGCGACATTAATTAGGTGTGTTCAGTGTTTCCTCCAAAAGCGTGCTAGAGGCCAAAAAGCTCTGGACAGCAGGTCTTTATAGGCCTGGTTGAACTGGCGGTTCATGGCTGCATACAGTAGTGGGTTAATACAGCTGTTAAGCCATGTGAGGTTAGCGCAGAACATGTGAAGCACCTGTGGGGCACGGTCCTTTTTGTCTGCGATGTTCAGGAGAATAAAGGGAGCAAAGCAACCTACAAAGCATAGGAAGACAGTGAAACACATCCGGGTTACACGTTTAAACTCGTTGTCCTCTCCTGAGGTGGATGGTGGTGTTGTTCCTTGGGCTGGGACTTTAGGGGGCTGCTTTGCCCCATTTGAAACCTCCTTTACTCCTTGACATGTGGTCAACTGAGTTGCCGGGCTGGTGGTGGGGCCTGTTCCAGAATTTTCCGTCACACTGCTCTTACTGTGCTGTATTTCCACTGCTTGGTCACTAATTTCACAGCTATGAGTCTCTGTGGTCCCGACAGCGATCCCACTGTCATCCCCATCCGTCCCTTCAGCCTCGGCCCGTTTGCGCCTTGAAGAACGTCTGCTGGGCCTATACTTGATCAATGCCTTGGCAGCCATGCGCACCTTGCAATAGATTCGAAGATAGAAAAGTCCCACGAAGCCTAGCCCAAGGAAGAAGTAGAGAAAGAGCAGCACAGTGGTGTAGGGACGCCCCTTGGTACGATGGAAGCTGCAGGTGCAGACTTGTGGTGCAAACACATAGACGGGCCAAAGAGGGCCGAAGCTGGCCAGGCCTAGTGCCCAGGAGCTGACGAGGAGCACAGATATGCCACGGCGGGACAGCAGCACACGGGCAACGCGGGACGTCCGGTGAGCAACAACCAAGTAGCGACTCACTGCAATGAGACATAATGTAATAATGGACACACTGTTGGACAAGAAGAGGAGGAGCCCAAACATTTGACACCAGGTGGCTCCGCCCCTCCAGCGCAGGTGCAGGTAGGAGTCTATGCTGACCGGCTGTAAAATGGTGCAGTACAGGAGGTCAGCCAAGGCCAGGTTCACAATGAGGACGTTGAATCGCGTTCGCAGACGGGAATCAGTAGCAAAGGCCAGCACGGTCAGAAGATTACCCACTGTTCCCACTACAGTCACGATGGAGCCCCACAGGACACCGAAGTAGCGGTAGCCTTCCACAGAGGGAGAGGCGCAGGAAAATGTGTCGTTGCCATAGTGATTTGTTTCGTTCAGCAACATCCTAGTGGAATACAAGAAAATTTTATGTTACCCCAAATTCCCCAAATTTAGTTTACTTATTGTTTGGAGTAAAATGTTTTGTCAAGTTGAAAAACCATGTTTTCAGTGCACCAGATAGCTGCTTTATAATTTTAACGATTACAGATAATCTACTGGGAGCCACGCAATTTAGGTAAGACCAGCTATTAAATGAATGTGATTTTGGGCTGAGTCATCACTTCAAGATGAGACAGAAAGTACTCTAACATACTAAACCATGCTGTGCAGTCATCACGCTCTCATAAAATTGCAGAATCTCTTTAAAAATCCTGCTCAAAAAAAAAAAACCTCTGTCACCCAAACCCCATTTTTATAGTGAAGAACCCCATTCTTTCACTATAGCACTTTAAACCTGTTTGTCACATTATTCGTTTATGCACTAAAGTGGTTCTTAACTGGTTCTAGACTTATTCAAACTGAATTTTTAAAATGTAAGCTACTGTGAACCCTCAAAACATGCTTTTAAATAAAGTAACACAGTTATACTTATTTATCGTAATTTATTTATTGTAATACCGTACGTTGTTTAAGATTTCTACATGTTCTGTATATAACTGTCATAGTCATCAATCTACATAAGGTGAACTATATTACAATGTTGTGGTTTTGGTTTGACATTGCTTCTGCAGTTTACAGCAAACTTCCATCCCTTCCCACCAGTACACACACACACACACACACACACACACACACACACACACACAAGGCATCACAAATAGGCCTTCTCCACAACAAGTCAGTCTGAAAATGTTATGGTTTTGCTTTTTTTCTTTCTCACACAGATGCCTCTGAGGAGGGAGGGCTATTCTCCCCTTCCCTGAAAAGACGACAAATAACAGATAGTTCCATCATCCCCACACAAACGTGTATCCTCACCATTAGTTAATTCATATTGTTACAGAGTACATCATTTATAGTATTCTGTGATGTAGGGGAATTAATATTAAGAATAATGAAGGAAAAAAAGAGCCTATATTTTCCAGATGGAGCAGTTCTGTATTAAATTTTTACTGTCCTTTTTTATCCTTCCCCACTTTAATACTCAGATCCCTGACTGAATGGTTCCGGTGTGTGTTTTATTAATGTGTATTCATGTCTATTAAATGACTGTCTATTATATTAATGGTTTGAAAGACAACAGAAAATGTATTAAAGGCTTTAAGTCACACAGATACTGAGAAAGATATTAGCTTTCACAAATATGTAATTCCACGAACACATTAAATCCAGATGTGAAGCCAAAAAGTAATATCTGAAAAACAACATTCTTACCCTTAAGCTGGTGAGTTTATGGCTGTCCACTGGCAATCTATAGCCCCTGGCTTTTCACTTTCTTCTCTTCCTCTTTATTTCTTGTATGTTCCCTTTTTTCTTAAAGGAAATCTGACCCACAACTTCACTCTTCTCTCTCTTCTGATAAATGGCTTGACCTGACAACCGCAGCCCCATAAAAGCTGCGCGCCTGCCTGTCTTGGTACATAAAATGACAAGGTGTGTGTTTTTGCAGTGTCACGTGTGTGTGCGTGCATACTAGAGGTTGTGAGCCAACTGTGTCTCAATACTGGGAGGAACCCAAATAGATTGGCTGAATTTCCCAGTATCATGAAGAAAAATGTATTTCATAACATTCTGACAGTTGCGGATGTCTTTTAATAATTATACTCATTTTAATGAAGAGATTAAGGAAAGGATGACTTAAAATCTTCCCACACTAAACAGTGAATCAAACAAACTCCAACACTGCAAAAGGGTGACCTGCCTGAAATGATCAACAGGAAGCCTACAGAATGTTTATTCATCCTCGTCTGACATCGTCTCATCTATCGTCTACCATCTGGGATTAACAGTGAACATCTGACCAGTCTGGACATCCTGCAACTGCAATTAAGAATGACAGCAGAAAAAAACAGTATCTTTAAAGCAGATGTTTACAGTCAGCGCCTTTGGAATATATGAGTTGCCATAAACACTTTGGTCTCACTTTTGATGAATTTATTGCAATATGGAGCTGAGATGACCTTGTGCTCAGTCAATCAGTAAGCTAAGACTGGCTAATGTAGTAACTTACTGACCATTAAATCAGTTGTTTTTTGATATACTGACCTACAAACAGGTTTAATCCAGCTTTGAAATTGCAATGATTTACTTCAGGGGTGTTCTATGATATCTGTAAAGAGCTGATGTTCCTGCAAGTCTGAGACCAACTGATTAAACATGAGGAATGAAAGCCTGCAGCCACACCAGTCCTTCATAGAAGAGACTAGATTCTTCTGGATTGCTGCAAGTCTTTTAAACTTTTAACAACATATATCAAATCTTATTTTGTAAATCATCGGAATTTACAAAAACATATCAATGAACTTGGAGAAAGTCTATAGACAGAAACTGCACTGAACTCTGAAGAATGTTCGTAAAGCTTCCTTCCTCAGATCTCTGTAGTCCAATAAAGTCCTTCATTTATTTAGAATTTGCTGATGAAACTAAATAGTCGAGGAAGTAAGGATATTTCTTATCAGGATACAGAGATTATATACAGTTGTGTGCATAGGTTTCAGTACACCCAGTCAAAGGACATTTTCTTGTTTTTCTTTACGAACATAAGCATGTCCTCTACAGAGAACACATTCAAATATGGCCTGAAGTGGCTGGTATTAATAGGCCTAGAAGGGCTGAGCCATCCCTCAAAAAAGCATGAAATTAAAGTTTGATCTTAGCATCCGTGTCCACTTGCTGAAGTTGCCATTTACCCCCAGTTGAAACTTCACACAGCCTGACTGCGATTCACAGTCAAATGTGCTACAGAGCTGGTGTATGACATTTTTCTTCTGTGGGTTAAGTGTAATGTTTCCACCTCCAGCTTCTGTTTTTGTCAACAGGTGGAAACAGGGGGGTGTTTTTGACTGGGGTGGGGGGTGAGTGCGTTCTAGACATTTTTTGTTGACTGGGGACAGAACAGCTTGAGGCTTGTACTGTGAAAGTTAAACAAAAAAAGTTGCTATTGCAATTATTTATTTGTCAGTTTGCCGCCAGCTGAAACTTACTGTTCATAAGAGGCCCAACTTTTCTTTCTTTCTGAACTCCCCCTTTTTATCTTTCACTCTCTCACACAATGCTGCCTTCTTTTTTTTACTGCTCTGTTTATTCTGTATAGTAGAAACACTGCTTTTTAGTTGATCTCTTTTCTTTGAAATTTTGCCAGATGTCTGTGTGTGTGTGAGAGAGAGAGTTACCGTAGGCCTTTGTCTTTCTCTCGCTCTCTCTCTCTCTCTCTTAAAATATTAAAAATATTGGGGTATTAAAAACTTCACATTGTTATTTCTAGTATTTTTTCACTCAGTAATTGTGTTTAGAAGTTAACACAACTTCACAACAAGTGAAAGCAACAGCTCTTGAAGTGGGAATTTGAGTAATACAAAAACTTTTGCACAGATCACATGTTTTATTTTTTTCCAATATGTTAATCCATGCAAGTAAACAGTAACTGTGCATTAAAAACTCCTCTTTAGAGGATTAAAACATAAACTGACCAAGGAGGCTCAAACTTTTGCATGTGACTGTAAACATCCTGTTCTTCTATTGTACATTAGCAAAATAATTTGAAACCACTGACACACAACGTGTGGACTGCTGGGCATTAAGGGAAGTGTTTTGGGAAGCTGCAAATCCCACTGAGATTCTGAATGAGTCACAGACAACAAAGCTGTGTGTGTTAGAAGTGAATTAAATTTATTTCACCAGACACTGTTTGCGGATTTGAAAATTCAGTTGTTTCTTGGAATGGCTTTACTGTGGTGCTTAAATGTTTGTGAATCCTTTAGATTTTTCTGCATTTTTGCATAAATATGAAAACATCAACATAAAGGTTCTCTATATCTAAATGTGGATAAAGAAAGCCCAATCAAACAAATGAGTCAAACAGTATACCTGCTCATTTATTTATTGAGGTAACTGTTCCACCATTACTTTAAGTGGCAAAAAAATGTGAACCTCTAGGATTAGCAGTTCATTTGCAGGTGAAACTAGAGTTAGGTGTTGACAATCAGGTGTGAGCGGCCATCCTGTTTTATTTAACAGCGATCTATCAAGGTCTGATCCTCACAACACGTTTGTGGAAGTGTATCATGGTCTGCATAAATGTCTCTCCCACACTGGCTGATGTTAATGTTCATAATTCCACCATCCGGAGAACGCTGAACAGTAGTGGTATGCAAGGCAGGGCTGAAAATAGAAAGCCTCTGGGCCAGGTCGGGTTATCAACATTGATGTAAGAATACATTTTGCAGCAAGACACCATTTTGCAGCAAGAAAGGAAGTTGATGTGTCAGAATGGCCAAGCTGAATTTCTGAACTTCACCCAATAGAAATGCTGTGGAAAGGCCTGAAGTGAGCAGTTCATGCGGCGAAACCCACCAACATCCTGTTTACTGTGTAGATGGTTCAAATTACTATAAACCTACTTGACTTGAGTTTACTTAACGTCCCAGTGGTTCTGTATGGAGGAATAGATTAAAATCCCTCCAAGCTGATGTGCACAACTGATTAACAGCTACTAGAAACATTGAGATGCAGTTGTTGCTGCACAAGGGGGTCACAAAAGAACTAAAAGCAAGTGTTCACATAGTTTTGCCACTCACATGTATGTAACAGTGGATGATTTTCCTTGGTAAATAAGAATGGGCATACATTTGGAAAGCATATTTCTTCAGTAACTGAGTCATAACCCCCTACTGAAAGAACAGTAAGTAGTTATGCTCAGCTAATAAGTGAATTTAGTATTATTTAAATATGATTGTTGTTTGTTATTATTAATTATTAAAATTGTTAAAATGACTAATTAAACAACATTCATTTAATGGAAAATGTGGAACAAGAATCATAAGAGGTGTCATGATTCTTGCGCAGTAGTTGTTTCAAATAGGTGTATTTATCATGTGAGAATAATATGCTATAACAGTTTTATATTGTAATAATGATTCTAATAATAAATGCTATAACCAACCAGTTTCTATTTAAAAGACACAGACTACTTTAAATGAAGGAAACAACCGAGATTGAGAAAAGAAAATGGAAATAAGGAAAAAACATATATATATATATAAACCAAACTAAATTTAATTTCACTTTTAACCAGTCAGCTGAAATTAAGAAAAGAACAAAAAGAATAAAAAAAGAACAAACCAGAGCAAAAAAAGTGTTACAGGAATGAGGAAACAGTTCAAGGATGTTTAGAGATTTGTCATCACCACAGCTATTATAATGTTCAGCCGGCTCAAATCATTAGGTCACCTGACCAGTGGGGGTAGAGGAAGTTGGAAAGTTTGCCCAGACACATTACACCACTTTCCTTCCGCTTCTCCTAATGATCTCATAACTCACTTGTGTGTGTGCGTGTACACCACAGGATGTTGTCACAATCTTGGCATTTCAAACTGTAGCTCTAGGTGAGGAATCTCCATTAACAAGCTCAGCACAAAGTTTGGCCTGTATAGGGAAGACCTGTTCACACTCTAGAATGACCCTAGAAGGTCCTCTGTAACAGTCTCTCGCTGTCACTCACTCACTCTCTCACTTTGTTTCCACTTATTCCTCATAGGGTCGCAGGCACCCAGAGCCTCTCCCCGGGGCCAGTGGGTGCGAGGCAGAGACTCACCCTGGCCGGAGCGCCAGCCCACCGCAGGGTGCACACCTCTCTCTGTCATGTGTGATTTCAAAAAATCTGTAATGATCCGTCCACGGTGTTTTACGATCCTGTTTGAACCTTTCCAAGTCCATTTGAATGTTTACACACACAAATTAATCTGATAACTTCAGAAAATGTCAGTAATTCTTCCAACAGATTTGCATGCACCTAACAAGAACTACATGAGGCAATCCATTTTCATGGTGTATGTGATGATATGTGTCCCTGAAGTGTTGTTTCACTGTGTCAAATGTAATAATAAAAAAATAAAATCCATTAATATCAATCAATAACCAATTTATTACATATAAAGCCTAATACACAGTTTATAAAAATATAGATATAATAAATGTACATGACATGATGTAATACAGTGATATAGTAAATTTACACAGTACAGTTTAGTTCTGTTCGTTAGTTCTACTTTTTAATGTGTTGGAGCAGAGACTGTGTTGACTTTGGTTTGTGGTGTTTCCTGCTGCTCGGGGTGCTGTCGTCTTCCCAGTTCTGTTTATGTTGGTGCACATTTAGAAAATTAGTGAGCTGAGTAACCGAATTA
This sequence comes from Alestes dentex, assembly GCA_037576975.1. Classification (NCBI taxonomy): domain Eukaryota; kingdom Metazoa; phylum Chordata; class Actinopteri; order Characiformes; family Alestidae; genus Alestes; species Alestes dentex. The sequence continues at coordinate 16,050,719 of JBBIGA010000106.1, read as the reverse complement.
CTGGGTTAAAATCTCATTTTCTTATCCAATTTGTTCAAATCAAATAACAGCCAAATCTGATTTTACAAGCTGAGTAATCTGGTAACTAGAGAAATCAGATAATGGTCAAGTTATTACTTGCCTGTAAACACATTCAATAAGGAAAGAAGAGAAGTGGCCTGTGGGAGGAAAATACGTGTTTGAGGGCAGGTTGGATGATGGTTTGATTAAGCTGTGTGGTGTGGAGGATGGGGAGATATGGATGTGGGGATGGTCCAAGAGTGCAGAGAGCAAGCTGACTGGATGAAGTGGCAGCTGCAGAAACCACCAGGGGACTGGTTAAGAGGCTATAACTGAGTGGTTTTGGCAAATCTTTAGGGAACAACAAAGTGTACTGTGAAACAGAAAGAAAAAAGAGAGCTGTTAGAATATGACCTGTTTGTACTAGATAATGAATCTATCACTGTTTACACACATTAAAGAATAAGCTCTAAATCATGATTTTTAAGGTTTTAATTGTTGAGGACAGATGTCATATTAAATTCAGTTTTCGCAGGAATCATAATCTGATTTGATTATAAATATGATGTAACTTGGCCACTGTTGGTTATTACCATGGACTCTGCTGAGCTGAGGCTTTTGTGGCGGTTTATTAGAGGGTTTGACTTTCCCGCTGCTGCGTCCCGGTGTCTCCTGCTAGATATATGCTGGAAGAGATGTGAAAGGGAAGGGAGAATAAGGTGAAATTCCAACACTGGGATGTGTTAATCTCTCTTAAGCAATAACTTTAAGAATTTAAGTAATAGGAACAGTCAAATAATGAATCCTGATCAACATGACTGAACACTGCTTGGAAACCACATCAACCTTTCAATCCTACGGCAAAGCACAAAACACACCAAATACTTCACATTCCTTCAAAACTGCTGCAGTTTCATTTCTCAGCAGGCCTCTCACCTGCTTGAGCTGAGGTTCAGAGTTCACTCGAACGTTGCAGATTTCACAGTGAAATGTTCGCTCTTGAGAGCTGTGGCTGAGGCTGGAGGTGAAGAACAGGCGTGGGTAGGACTTAATGGGACCCCGACCACTGCGTGCTTCTAGAATGGTCTTGTGCTTGGTGCCTGATTCAGAGGAACAGCAGAAAAAGGACTATATTAGTAGCTTAACTGTATGTGCAACTTATTTTCGCTAAATTGTTAATTGCAATCCATTGTATTTGATGTTTTACCATGATGTTATGATTTGGGATGATTGTAGGCCTTTCGTCATAGATACTACCACTAGAGGGTGGTAGTGCCAAGTAGCACCTGCGAACTGTGAAACCTGTGAATTTGTGAAGTGGTAAAAAAAAATGCCTAAATATGCCCCTCAAATATGCTCCCAAAATGCTTTCATTTCATTTTAAATTCAGCTGAATACATTACCCTTAAAAAAAATGTAAAGGTAAACCCTGTACTGTGTACACTGAACTGCTGTCTGTAAAATTAAATGTAATGTAATTTAATATACAGTAATAAAAATACAGGGCTTTAAGAAGAACAAAACGAAAAACACAAGAACACTCAGCGAAACACTCGAGAACATGCAGGAAACTGTTATGATGCAGGAATGCTGGACCGTGTCTGCCAGAGATGTGTCACAGGGCAGCAGCCAATATACGGTTGCTTTGTGTTCTCTCAACAGTCCTAAAAAATGTATAGTTATATTTTATTTGGAAATTTAGCTGAATTAACGTGAATATTAATGTAAATATATTGGGGAGGATATTTGTGGTTTCCGAGAATTTGCAGGGGTTTCTGCAAACAATTGTTAGTTAGATTCTAACAGCAAATCCACGACTGAAGCCGCGACTTCGTGGGGAACACATGTCCATTTCTTACAACCTCTTCTTCACCCACTGCAATACATGGCATGTCACATGCGTTTCCACATGCTTTGCCTTTGAGTTACTGTGCCCTGTCTCTTGCTGTATCACAGTTCTCTTAGCTCTGAGTTGTATGTGAAACTGAGATGATAGATACTTTAAATATGAGAGGCATATTTAAAATACTGAGAGGCATATTTAAAATTTTCCTTCCTGTGTTTGTATGATGTCATAAATCATCAAATACTAACAGCTTGCCCTTGAAATAGATATGTAAGAAGAAAAGACTGAGATGTTTGGAGTTTTACAGCATGCAGTTTAGTGGTATGTTCTTATACCGGTAAGTGTATCTGGTTCTGTTCTTATGTGCATGTGAGAGAACACGAATGGAGCTGTATATTTAGCCACTGAAACTAATTTTAGGACAGTTGCCATGCTGTAGGTCTACAAAAACAGCAGTAAAATATTATGACCAGTGAATACCCTCACTTCATTACCTGTCTACAGCTGCCACTCTGAGACCAGATTCCCACGATAAGCCTAATTGCTCAATTGCAACTTTTTGGAATCTCTGCTCAGATCAGATCTCATAGGATTCCATAAAGTTACATGCTACAGTCACAGGCTGAATTCCGTTTGGTGACCCATGCATTTTGTTTTTGTTTTTTTGGGTTTTTTTTTTTTAGATATTTTCCTATCAGAATCAAATGAGATACTTCCATATGCCTTTCCAGTGAAATGAAGGTGGTCAGATCAGTATTCAAGCACGTTTTTTTTTCACCTCAGCTTCAGTAGCAGCTGCTAACTAGCTGTCATCTGATCTGCAGAGCAAATAATCTGTAGAATGAAAGCACGTGCTGGGCAGGGACTCACCATGGGCAGGGCGCCAGCCCACTGCAGATTTTGGGGATTTTTTTTACTGAAACAGACTGTTAGAAATTATCATCTCTATGTGGGATTTGTGGAAATTGTGTAAATGTTATATTTTACAATCAATTTAATGTCAAATAACCATTTTTGCTAAGTCTCATGAAGTGTATATAGCCATGGGAATTCAGATAAACACTTTATTTGGATTTGAAAAACAGAATACATTTAATTTATTAACCCTTATAGTCACGCGTGAACACACCACAGCAAAATGTGAAATTCTTTCTCTGCATTCACCAAGTGAGGCAGTGGGCTGCCATCAACGAGGGGCGCCCGAGGAGCAGTGTGTGGGGATGGTACCTTGCTCAAGGGTACCTCAGTGGTGACACTAGCATTTGGGATTCAAACCCACAACCTTCTGACTGCAGGGCCAACGCCCTAACCACTAGGCCACCGGTTGCCCATATAATGTGAACGTAATGGTGTATGTGAAAGTGTGGGGTCAGCTTGCGTGTGATTACCTCTGTTGTGTTCCTGTAGCTGAGAGGGTGAGTTGACAGCTATCTTGCAGAGAGAGCAGAATAGCCTTGTGTTTGCTTTGCCTTCTTCAGTCTGTTCACAGCTCAGAGCTGGAGAAGAGTCTGGCTCCTTCACAACACACCCTACCTGACCCCTGACACTAGCATGAGCACCACGTATCATTGATGTGGGGGTGCCCATAGTGAAGGGAAATATGTTTTGACAGGTGGTTCAGGAGATCAGAGAGTCGATAGGGGGTTGGATTGTATCTGTGGAAATAAAGGATGATCAGATGCTTTTTTTGTGAACATACTGTCGCAAAAAAAAGCCAAACTTTGATAGGTCATTACTTTTGTGTACTGTTACATGAATTAAATTTTCAGGGATTAAACTTTGATTTCAGGTGTTCGTTACAGTTCTGTGCAAAAATCAGAGACCACCCTTTGATTGATGTGATTTATTCATTAGTCATTAAGAGTTTTTCAGTTTTATTATCAACAGATAATAACCTCACTATTAAATATAACATTAGTTTTCCAGTTTTCCTGCAGAAATCTGCAAGAATATTTTTCCAAGCTTCTTGTAAACATCTACAAGCTGGTGGCATTTCCTGCTTCTCGCCATTCAAGTAACCTTGATTAGAAATTTACACCCATTAGTCTGTAAAACCTTTCAAATTTTGGTGTCCAGTTCGGTTGTTCTAGTGTGCTGTTTCCTGTGGATTTCTTTTAGATCTGAAGCAAGAATGAACTTTGATTTTCTCCTCTCTCTCAGAGATGAGGTCTGTTTATCTGATGTGAACAGTTTTGGTGGGTCTGTCAGGCAGAGGCGGACAAAGTACCTAACTTCAGTACTTAAGTGAAAGTACAGATACCACTAGTCAAATGTTACTCCAAT
>JBBIGA010000106.1:16018108-16040754 GCA_037576975.1 Alestes dentex | reverse complement strand
CTTAAACCTCAGTTTTTAGCTTACATATTTTATCTCTAACTTGTATTGCTCCTTGTTTAAGCTGTTTTACTTTTTTAGATTTGTGTTTTAGAAACTTTTATACTTATTTCTACTTGTACTTTTTAAATGTTTTTATTCGTGTTTTCGAAAACTCCAGATTTGTGCTAATTTAAAATGTACTTATTGTTTATAATGTTTGCAGTCATAAAAGGAGCAGTTCAGGATACATTTCACTGTGTGTTGTACTTGTATAACTGCATGTGACAATTAAAGAATCTACACATAACTACTATTATTGTAGTAACACGAAAGTCAGTGTTAAAGACTCATTTTTTGATTGTATGGAATTCATATGGAGCTCAAAAACAAATCCTGAACCCATTTAGGTAGTGCAGCCAAAAAAGCAAGCAGAACTCCTTAAAAATCCTAAAAAACACGCATAAACTGAAGCAATACAAAGCTACAGAGATATGAAATGACTGAATGACTGAAAAAGCTGTGGTGGTCACTAATCTTCCTTCTGGAGTACTACTTTCCTGTAGAGTTTAGTCCCAACTCTCATCTAACATCACATATCCTTCCCCCAACATACCAGTCTGAGCCAGCCAGTCAAGGATTTCTGCAGGTGTTAACTAGCCTGATGAGTGAAACACTGTGGTTAGGACAATGCTCCAAAAGAAGCATCAGGGTTGAAGGCTAACCACTGCTGTATAGCATCAAGTCTGAAGCTATAACAACGAAAATATTGTAAATTGTTCATAATAGTGTATAATTTATAATTCAAAGTCTTACTTTTGTTTCCAAAACACTTGAACACACTAAAATACCGTTTGCTGTGTAGTTATAAGAGATTGCAGATTTTGAAAAGCTGGTGTATGTGTACCTCCAGAGGCGATGTCTCCCCAGCCTGTGATCCAGCTTTTGGTGCCGGCAGGGAAGCTGCTGCCTAAGGCTGCCAGGCACACAGGCATGATGTAGTTGCTGAAGGTGACAGAGGCGTTCAGATTCAGCAGGGTGATGTCATTGTCGTTGGTGTTGCTGTCATAGCCCGGGTGACGGATCACCTGGGTAACACCCCTGGCGACCTCGTTGGGATTGTAGCCCTCCAGAACCTGTTTCCCCAAGTACACTACCAAACTGCTAGGATTAGTGTTGCTGACAGACAGGAAGAAAGAGGGAAAGAAAAAAAAAGATAAAAAGAGTAGTTATTTGATCAGTTCTCAGTGGGGTCAGTCTAGGGAGACATGCATTTAGATATGTGCCTGTGTGTATGTGTGTGTGTGTGTGTGTGCCTGTGTGTATGTGTGTGTGTGTGTGTCTTTGTGTATGTGTGTGTGTGTGTGTGTGTGTGTGTGTGTGTGTGTGTGTGTGTGTGTGATATTAACCTGGTGAAACAGTGTGCTGCTGTCATAACCCAGTTTTTGTTGATGAGGGAGCCTCCACAGAAATGGCCGCCAAAATCAGGGCTCTGCAAGCTAACCTGCCATGGCCAGGCCCCTGGAGGTGCAGCCTGCCCACCCACTATACGGGGGTTTAACGGTGTACGACCACATACTGAGAAAGGCAAAGAGTGATCACTGTAATCAACGCAGTTTCTATTTGTGTTTTCTTTTTAGAAGATCAAACAAGTGAAGTACTTACCGTTCAGCTGGGCGAGAGACCCTGTTATGGGAGAGATCAAACAGCAAACACTGTATTAGAGACACTGGCACACTGGCACCCCATATGTTTTGACATATTCAGTACTGTGCAAAAGTCATGAGCTACCCCTCATTTTTTCACATTTTGCTTCCAAAGAGCCAGACTTTCTCATGTTTTAATGTAGTCTTGATGAACAGTTCTCCAGGCTTCCTGGAGGACTTCCAAAGGCTCTCATTTTCAGTCCAGTCCCTGAACCTGACCAGTTTCAAAGGAAAGTTTTTTGTTTCTTAAGCCACACAGTGACCTGTGAAAAAACAGGTACAGATGATTCCAGATGTTCAGGCGGTGATCAGTATACTGGTGGTGCTGAATGCTGAGGGCTTCGGCACCTTTATCTAGGCACCGTGAATCTTTATGGCAGCCTTTCACAGCAAAACATTTGTTCCCATTTTTAAAATTTAATCTACTCAGTATGCCAAAAGTAGAACTGTTTGACAGGCACAGTATTGTTGTGCCTGAGAGGTGGTTTAAAGCAAAATATAAAACTGGGGAGTGGCTCAAGACTTTTGTACAGTATTGTATATTTAATATTCTTTTTACTTTTAATTTTAAAATGTTCTTGACAGTAATAGACAGTAATAGTGTTAGACACTTAAAAATGTTACTTTTAACTGTATCTATGTTTATGTTTATTGTGGCATGAAGCAAAAATGAGCAAAATGATGTAATTACACAATTATGTGATGTCTTTATTCTAGCAAAAACTAAAAAATAATAAAACTGAAATGAAATTGGATCAAATAAAATGTGATGGAAATGTAATGAAAGTTCAGTTAACAAAACAATCAAAAACAATGTTTTTGACAGGATGTAGAATTTGAGTGGCTCTCCAACATTAAAACCTGGCCGACTTCACCCCTGATCAGCAGCAAAGTACAGTTCCTCTAGTATTTTTATAGTTAACTAAAGAAACAAACAGTGGACCTCAGACATGTCTTGGCATTTCTTTATGATTCCATTCCATCAAATCCCCACTGAAATTACTACTCCGGTGAGCCAGGAAGTTAAAACTAACTATAAACACTTTCATTTTCCACTGCTGATTAAACCGTTAATGTAGGCATTCATCTTGGAAACTTTTCTTTGTTTCAGGGTGTGGGGGTTTACAGGCATTATGGAGTTCTTAGTTAGACAGAGCAGCCTCCACATAAGTATACTCTGCAAAGATTTCTTTCAATCAAAAAAGAGCTAAATTAAACATGATTTACATTTTTACTGTCAGATTAACAGAAAGATAAAATGTAGCCAAATCTATAAGGGTTTTTCAATATGGCATCCATGAGGCACATGAATCTAAATTTGACACAAAATAAATATAAGTATAGATCGATAGATAGATAGATAGATAGATAGATAGATAGATAGATAGAGAGATATACACACGCACATATACATACTCATTCTAAATTATATCACAGATCTCTTACCTCTTACACATAAGAAAAGGATCAAGACCATGCACCCTGACCTCCACATATCTGCAGTATGTGCCAAAAGCAGCCTCACCTCTACCTCCTTGAACTCTCTTATATTCTGTCCATTTCACTGAATACCTATCTGCCCACTCCTTTTGTTCCTCATCTGAATAGTTCATTGCTCATAATGTTCTCTTCCTCCTCCTCCTTTTTTAAGTCATCTATCCCCTGACTTCCTTTATTCAGACAGTGAGCTTTTTATGTCCATATCAGTGGTTACGTTTTTAAGGTAAGTAGAGGTTATGTAATTACCTGGTAGGAAAGAATTTCAGGTGTTTGACAAAGAAAAACAGGGTGAAAATGCGCTGAAACCATAAGGAGTCAAAGTACAACTGGACCACATTACCAAATGGGATATGAAGTGAATAAAACAATGGTTCAGCACAGTTCGTTGAAAAACATTCAATTTCTTGAGCTGTCATCGAGTGGTCGCACCAGGTTTTTCCTTTTTTTTAAGCAACCAGAAACTCTTCCTGCTTGGTGACGCTCAAACACTCATAGTTTCATATTTCAGCTATATTGAGCATGGGTGCAGCTCCCACCTGCAACAATAAAGGAAGCACAGCTCTGGAAAATCCACCACAGTCTATTGTACACTGATTTCTATAGAATTCTGAATGTGTTCTCCACAAGCCCATAATAGCCAATACCCAAAACCTTCCTTAAATGCTGCAATGAATCAGCGAAAAAAACAAAGAGTTTCAATTGTTAAAACACTGCATGTAAGACACTCCGGTTACAGGAATGTATGTCTGGTGTGCTGCACAGAACTGACTGGGCTGGAGGACTCTAAGGCCACTGGCACAAATTACACAGCTTATTTGGCTAATCACATATTTTGAGAATGTCATTTGTCCTTAATTGTCCTACAGATTTCTCATATACTAAAATTTCTTATTTCACAAATAGTATTCATTCTGTAACCTCACATAATAAACTGATCAGTTGCTCATTTATGCCCGTTTGCCTTTTTCAGTTTATAACATCATTTAAAATAAACGAGTTGCCGCAGACGTGTTAAGTTATTTGCATTTATACCCACTCATTTTTAGATCTACGTAAAAGAAAAGCTCAATGAAATGTGGGCACGAAGACATGTCTGGAGTCCAAATTTTGCTTCTTGAGTCTAAAACTGGAACTGTAAGGCTAACGCTGCTAGCAAACATTAGAAGTCAATAGTCATCCCAACACACCTCAAAACTTCTTTCTATTCACTTAAACCTGGTTTTGAACAGACATGTTTGACAGCATTCTCCACCACCATCACCAAAAAATCTTCTGAGTATCTTTGGAAAGAATGAATATCTTTCCAAAGCATTTCCAGTGAAGCTGTTGCGGTGGATTGTGGAGAAATAAATAAAAAGAAACAATATATATTATTCTGTTATTTTCAACACTGCGCCTCAAACCAAGCAAAACATCCATCCTGGCGAAGCCATTTTGAAAGAAATTTACAGAAAAAAACGATAGCAAAGTTGGAAAACTTATATGGTAGAAACTGTTAAATAAAAGTTTATGGCAGCATCACACCATCCCATCGTGATTACCTCACTGATCAGTATATTATAGCTCTTGCAAATGTCTGTCTCTAGTTTATCCTATATTTAATGAGAAATTCCAACATTTTTCAGTCACTAAGATGCTTACAACCTCAGTGTTTTGATGTCAAATTTGATACCACAACAAACCTTCAAACGGCTTCAGAGTCCGTGCATTAAAGCGTCAGAGCTATATACATACATATCTACATTCACATGTATACACACGTCAACTCATGCCATTTCTATGTATATGTGTGTGTGTTTGTGTTTGTGTGTGTGTGTGTGTGTGTGTGTGTGTGAGTATATTTCTTACTTTTGTATATTTCTTACTTTTTTTAATTACTACTTTTAACAGCAAGCACTTCTTTCACCACTCTGGGAGCGGTTTATCTCAATTCATGCCAATAAAGCATGAAAGTGAAATTGAAATTAAACTTAATGAGAGCTGGTTACTAGGATACCAATATTATCTCCACATTAGTGGAATGTGGAATGATGCCCCTTGACAAAGAGAGCTTGTGATCTACAGGCAGTGAGCCCAGATATCACGTAATGGGTGACAAAAAGATTGTGGACCTGGAGGATTGTTTTAAATGCTATTTCACTGACAACCTTAAAAGCCACATATTGTAAGAAGATTCATTTACGTTTACATCTTTCATGGCATTTAGCAGAAGCTAAATTTAAACCTGTAAAGATACACTTAAATCAACATCTTCTTTTAACCAAGTTACTGCTAACAAAGTTACACACCTTAAGAACCCCTGCCAAAGAGAAAAAAATAGGCAGAGGTTAATACACAAGTAAGGAAAAACAGTTAAGAGGGTTTAGAAATAAGGTTTTACCCTATGTTTATGTGAGTGGTCTGTTTTAAGTATTTGTGGACTGTGAAATATGTTATTTTATTTTCACAGAAATACTGATCTTGGTGAGCTGAACTTCTCCACAGCAACTCGTCTTATTCAGAGTTGACGAAAGGAGTCGGACACTCACAAGAACTTAATGAGGTTCTGTGCACGACAGCTCACCTTGTGCAGTTTGCTTGTTTGAATATGTCCGAGCAAAGGCAGTTCTGAACATTTGGGGGCCTCAAGGCCACCCACCTTAAGCAATATGTCAGTTGTTCTGATCGGGGTAAAGTTGAATAAATGCTAAGACAGAGACCATAAAGAATAATTAAGCATATGCAGGAAATGTAATATACGTGAAGTAAATAAATTATATCTCAAATGATTAAATATTACATACTTGTTGGGCCTTTTGGTGGCCCTGAGCAACTTCCTATAGTAAAAACAGCTGACAACATGTCTTTCTCTTTCAGGAGTTAAATACAACATTGCAATTCCAGAGAGTCCAGCAAGAGCAGCCAGAACAGAAAGAGGCCGAGATCAAAGAAGGTTGTTTTGTTTTGAAGGTAAATGGGGCATTCAGGTGATCAAGAACCTAATAGAGGAAATCACCTAAAGCAGTGGTTCGCAAACCTGGACAATCTGCCCTGCACAATTTGATTTTCCTGCTCTACCACTCCCATTTGAGATCGGCAAAGTTATTAAGCCAATAAGGATCAGGACTGGGAACCACGGACTGAAACACTAAAGCCATTTTCCTCTGATTTCTTTTCCAAAATCAGGAGATGGGAAAGCAGTGCAGAAGAGGGAACTAAATCTGCAGAAACCAGCTGAACTGACACTCTGAAAGATGTGACCAGGCTCGTGGAAAAACACAAGATCTGCCTTGAGTATTTAGACAGTCTCAAAAAGACCAGCAGACTGGTGACTCAAGTGAACTTCTTTTCATGAGAAAAATCTCAGGTTTTACTTTTGAAAAAAAAAAAAAAAACTTCTGCAACCATCCTGGGGCCAAAGCTTAATGCAATAATGCTTAAACGTGATGTTTGTGTTACTGGGTGTTACAACTAGAGTGAAAATGTTGTCAATCAGTCAAGACGTCTTTGAGGTCTTCTTTAGCCTACTTATTTAGTTTTGCAACAGTGCTACAAGTAGCAAGTAATTGCGGCTCATACTCCATCAGTTAGCATAGTGCATCATCACACACTTGTTTTCCAGTTATTCTGTAATGCTTTTGTTTCTGACATACTGTAAAATAAAGATAAAAAAGGCTGTACTGCAACATATATTTTAAATAACTAAAAGCAATAGCAGCAGCCACCTTGTAGCCTGACTTCAAGCATTTTTTATGGATGTATGTGTCATATAGTGTCAGAAACAACACGGGTTTATGCAGATATGTAGTTTGCACAGTGCTAACTGGCAGGGTATCTGCTTCAGTTACATTTTAGCAACATTAGCCTTACAGCTGCAGTGCAAAACTAATGAACCTGCCTTGACTAATTAACTGCATCTGGGTTAGATTTCTTTTTGCAAACTGCCATATGACCAAATTGACAAGTGAACAACACATTGCCACATTATAGTTTTCTGTTTCTTATTATTTCGTTTCAGGAGCTGAGGCACCTCATTTTCCATTTTGACACACTGATGCATACAAGGAGCACTCAGCGGCTCCGGGCCTCTGCTGAGAACGCCCAAGCCTGGCTCACCCAGTGCGTGGAGCAGAACAACACCAAGACCCTGAACTGCAGTAACAGACTGGCCATGCTGCAGAATGAGCTGGACAAAGCTCGCAACCAGTCCGTGCTCCACTGCTACGCCTAATTTAACTGCCTTTGCACTGTTACAATGACCTCTTTTGTACTTATCAAGTAGTGGAGCAGTATCAGTATGATCTACTGCAACATTTCTTTATCACTGGTCTGAGGAACCACAAGTGGTTCACAAGGCGCCCTCTAGTGGTCCGTGGGCCTGTACTCAGGGAGAGACAGTAGTTTGTAGAGGCAGTGGTTGTAGTGAAAAAATAAAGAAGATTTAATATTATATATATTTATTATTTTGCTTAATATACTACAACTACAAAAAAGTATTTTGACCAATGAAATGTTCTTAAATTATAAACAATATACATTTCAATATAGATAGACAAAAAAAAAAAAAAACATGGTAGGAGAACTAAATGTCTTACACTTATGAAAAATTCTCACCCTTTCCTCAAGATGGAATCTCACACTTTTTTAACTGTTCTGTGTTGAGTTTTTATGCAAATTTTGCAAAGCCAATTAATGGAAAACATAAATAAAAAATATATTCGAGAAAAAAATGAAAGAGAGTACCTATAAGAAACCAAATCTCAGATTCTGCTTGATGCAGGATTCAAAGTGGGTCCATATACAAAACACAGCATCCAAGAAGATCTTGTCACTGGGTACGATCAAAACGGCAATTTTGAAAATCTACCAAACCATGTGTAAGAAGGCCAAAATCAGCTGTCTTTGCCAAAACCAAAATCAGTTCAAAATCAGCATTGCTTTTTTACTGTTTAGCTTTTTTACTTTTTTTTTTACTTCGTGAGATTAGAATTGAAACTGTGAGACTAATGTTGCTAACAAACATTAGAAGACAACACTCATGCAAAACGTCTCATGTTTTAATCAGTTATTAACTGTAACACTACTACTTACTATGCAGAGGATGCTCCTTGAATATTTTGCATGTGAGACCCTGTATCTCCTGGTTTATTCATCCATCCATAATCATAAACCAGGGTTGCAGGTGTGCTGGAGCCTAAACCGCCGTTTTAGGGTGAAAGGATGGGAAAGGCCCTGGACAGGCCACCAGTCCAGCACAGGGCCAGATTATCATAATTATATTAAATATTTACATTTGCACAAAAATAGCAAAAGTAGCCCACTTAAAGTAGTCCATGATTATTCACTGTACTGTTATTTCTGACTATTGCCAACTACATGGGTGGCATTTCTCACAAATGTTCTGTCTTCTGTTTGGGTCTTCAGGCTTCCTCATGGCTTATTAATGATTTCTGTGTTTGTGTTTATCCATCTTGTTACCTTCCTCTTCCTCTTTTCCCTTCAGCCTTTACAATCATAATCGTTTCTCCAGTGTATTTGTTTGTGTCCAAAAAAGACAGTTAGCTTGTCCAGGCTTCAGATGAGAAGTGAGGCTTAATTTTGGTCATGGATCCATTTGCTTGTTTTCTTTACCATCCAGTGTACTGTCAAAAGTCTTTGCCAACACCAAAATCAGTTCAAAATCAGTATTGTATTGCATTGCTTGTTACTGTCTAGCTTTTACATCAAAAGAATCACACCAGAGATCATAGCCTGGAAATTTGTTTCTAGAGATACCTCGTTCCATATGAAGATCTTTTGAAGAGCTGGCTTACAGTTGGTCTCTGTCTGTAAATCATTAAAAACATTCCCATTTCCCCGGATAAAATTCAAACATCACTGGTCAGCCTGTAAATCTGAAGGAAAGCTGTGAAAATTACGGCCAAACAGCATTTTAGAGAAATTAGAGACAAAGTTATAAAAGGCTCCAAACTAATAGTCTAGTGTTTGGATATCCCAGTAAGCATGGCTGTATCAGCTGTGGGGAAAGCTGTTTTACTCTATACGATAAGGAACTGCCTAGACAAAGTCATCCATCAAAACTCAGCATCCGAGCAAGAAGGGGACCTGTGAGGGGAGCCACAGAGAGGCTAAAAAAGAAGGACTAACACACTTAATCCAGGGCAAGCAACAGTATGATATGAAGGCGACAGTATCATGTTGTTGGGATGCTGTTCCTCATCAGGGACTGGGCATCATGTTAAAACTAAGGATGACAGATGAATGGTGCAAAATACAGGGAGATACTCCAAGACAACCTTTAAAAAAACTGAGTTAAAAAAAACTGAGGCTTGTAAGAAACCTCACTTTTCAGCAGGTGATCCCAAGCTCAGGACCAAAGCAACACAGGAGTGACTGAAGACCAAAACAAGTTAAAGTCCAGATTTCAGTCCAGTCCAGAGTCTATGGTCTGCAGCTTCATCCAAACACCCTGGACAACCTGGAGCAAATTTGTCCGGAAGAATGGCTGAAACCCGTTCCCGAAAACACGGCTGTTATTTCAGCTAAAGTTCTGAGCACTAGTCTGAAAAGCTGAACATTTTTGCAAGATACTTTAAGACCTTTTACTTAGAGACTGTATTGGTTTGCAATAAAAATCCTGTCTGGGAGAGTATGTATTAGTGTCATTTGTAATGCAAACAAATCTGATGACTCATAAGGGGGCTTAATACTCTTGCAAGGCCCTGCCGGACCAGAATACAAGTATTAGTCTGAACCATTCCCAGACTCAAATGCCTAACAGGTTATGTTGTTTTTTCCTTCAATTTGTCACCCATCTGTATTATTATTCCATTTAATAATAACAATAACAATAACAATAATACTTTACTTTTATGCATTAATTTGTACATAGAAAGCATTTTAGGGGGGAGGGCATGTGAATATCTTAATTGCATAACCACTGTAAAACACATCTGCAGGCTCTCTACAGGGTGTGGCGCCACTTCACTGTCATTAGGGGAAATCCTCACACTGCGTCAGCCACCAGGGGGCCACAACTGATCTCATTCGAGTAGATTGAATGTTTCGGTGCAAGTCTGAGAGCAGAGTTGCTTTTGGAATTCATGCATGTACTGAATTAGTCAGAATACTTGTGTGTGCCTGCATTGCTGTGTTTATGTTCTCTGTATGTTCTCCTATTTTTGGCATTTTGTAATGAATGTAGTTCAAAACAGAACAATATTTTAGGTCTTTCAGATACCTCTGCATTAGCCATAGTATTTTGAAAGTCATCTAATAACTTAATAGATTTATTAAAACACTCAAAACACACACACATTTGAATTTGAAGTTTCTCTGTTACCAGATTCAAAAGTTACACTAATTAGCAGACAGAGTACAGAATCCTAATACTGTTATCCTAGTGCAGAATCTTATTCCTCATTAGGAGTTCAGTATCCTAACAGGACGTTTCTAAAGCAAGTTGGAATAGCAGTGGGGTGCCCCACTATCTAAATGGTTATGTCTTTATATTTGAGTCAGGTCAAATTCAAAGCCAAAGTGAACTTTGTCATCATCAACCTTATACAAGTATACAGTGTATACAGAGAGACGAAATGGGTGAAACTCAGGGTGCACAGTGTACACATTCACATTACAAAATAACAAAACAAGTAGACAACATGCTTGTAGAATTAAACCACCATAATACACAAAAGACATGCTACACCGGCTGTGACACTGAGAAATTTTCTTTTTGTTATGTTATTATAATGGTGTGACAATAATACTGGATTGATCTACACCTCAGTATCAGCACTTCCATCACACTTTCAATCTTGTTTTATTGATTTTCTGTGCATTCATTTTTTCTTTGACTATTTTATGCTTCCTGATGTATTAATATTTTTATTCTACTCCAGCAAGCACACTGAAATGTGTGCAAATGTGTAATTATTCTACTCAAATGTGTAAACATGCATGCTACACCAGCGGTAACAATGAGAATTCTTTTCATCATGATATTATAATGGTGAGACAATAATACTAGACTGATTAAGGTCTAATCTTTTTTAATTTTCTATGAATTTCTTTGTTTTCTTTTACGTCTTGTTTTCATGCTTCTTAATGTATTGCTATTTTTATTCTATTCCTGTAAAGCACACTGGATGATCTTAGTGTATTATAATGGCCTATGTAAATAAACTTGACTTGATTTATAATGTATCACTATTTTATTATATTCCTGTAAAACACACTGAATTATCTAAGTGTATGATTATGGGCTATATAAATAAACTTGACTTGAAATGAAGCTTAATTGATTTCATAATTTTTTCATATTTTTCATTTTGTTCCTGTGCAGCACACTGAATAATCTCAGTGTGTGATAATGGACTATATAGACAAACTCGACCTGATTTAAAATGCATAAATATATATATTTTTTATTCTTGTAAAGCACACTGAATGATCTTAATGAATGGTGTGCTGTATAAAGTAAATAATCTTGATTAATCTGAGGTTTTGTATTTTTTTTTCTGTACTGAAGAGCAGTGCCCCCGCGCCACGCGCCACAGTGACGCTCTCATCCGGGTCCCAGGCGACGTGCACAGTACCCAACATGGCGGCATCAGGTGAGCTCAATGTGGAGTGACGGTCTGGGTCGATTTTTTTTCGCAGAGATTGGAAAACTGCGCACAACACACTTTTGGATTATCGCCGCATGTTATCCGAACGATTATCCGGCCACTCCCGACGACGGCTCGTTAGTATTTGTGTGTAAAAGGCAGTAAATTCGGTGGGACTGGTGAAGCGGCAGGCGGTTAGCCGAGCAGCTACCGAGCTCCTCTGCCTTCATTCTGTGCTGCTTCACATACACACTGGGCTTAGTTATCACGCGTCGAGGCGCTGGGACGCTTTCAGTCGTTTCTTCTAAACGTTTTACGGGCCGAAACTCTGAGCGTGTGTAGTTATGCACTGTGTAAATGACTATAGAGTTGCTGCGCGGTAGGGACAAGCACCTACCGCGCATGCGCACTGAGTTCCAGGAGGCGGGCCTGCCTCCTCCACGTGCTTTAACGGCCCTCGCTCGGTGTAATGGTGGCTGGCCTCAGAAACAGGAGGTGTCGTTGAAACGGTTCAGACCATGGGGGGCTTCCCTCACCACGTCCTCTAGTGAACACTCTGTTTCCCAGCCAATGCACAGACTTTGCTCTTGGGGCCTGGTGGTTAGGGAGTTGCCCCTGTGATCGGACGGTTGTAGGTTCGAATCCCAGGACTGTCCTTGACATCAATGAGGTACTCTTGAGCACCACTGCTTCTTGGGCACTGTATCATTTGCAGCCCACTCCTGAATGGGTTAAATGCAGAGAAAGGATTTTACATTGCGTGCTGTGGTGTGTTCATGGATGACAACAAGGGGCCAGCTGGTGGTATTTGGTATACGCCTTTATCCAGCGCCACTTACAATCATTAGTTACAGAGACAGTCCCCCTGGAGCAACTGAGGGTTAGGTGTCTTGATCAAGGGCACAATGGTTGAAAGTGGGGTTTGAACCTGCAACTTTGTGGCCATAAGGTTCACAGGCAAATGTTTTAGCCACTAGGCTACTGCCACCCCTGTGATTGGAAGGTCATGGGTTTGAATCCCAGGACTGCCAATGGCACTACAGAGGTACCCTTGAGGTACCGTCCCCACACACTACTCCCTGGGCACTGCATTGCTGACTGACCACTGCTTCACTTGGTGAATAGGTTAAAAAGAGAGAGAATTTCACTGTTCACACTGTGTGCTGTGCAGTGGTGTGTTCACATATAACTGTAGGGGGCCACTTTACTTTAACCAGGGGCGGATCGCATAGTCAATGGGTTGATACATTGATTTATGAGTTACTCATTAACCAATTAGCTTTTCATTTGATTTAGTGTGGCTGATCTTCGTTAGTCACACATTGTCCTAATTGACTGAGTGATGAAGATTTTTGTATTAGACAAGGCCAGAATAGGTGTGGAAAAAAGTTAGAATAGTTGCTCTTCAAAATAATAACTTGCACCCAAAAAAGAATTAGGAGAATAATCTTGCTTAAACATGCTGTTGGTTTTATTGTTTAATGAATGCACATTACTTGCTCTTAAATAAGAGTGATCTCATTTCTCTCTCCAGCTAAGAAGAAGAATAAGAAGGGCAAGACTCTAACTCTGACTGACTTCCTTGCGGAGGATAGTGGTGGTTCTGCGCCACACTATTACCCACCTGTGAAACCAACCAGTTGGGCAGATGAGACTGATGATTATGATGGAGAAGGTGAGCAGTGAATAAGATGCCAAGGGGGGGGGGGGGTCTGTTCTGTTCTAAACAACCCTTATGTGTGTTGTGGGGCATTTTTAAAACACAACTAACTCATGGTCTCTCGCACCTCAGTGTCTACCTCCTGGCACACAGAGGATGCTCCGCCCATTGATCGCTCCCTCCTGCCAACGGCTCCTCGTGCAGCCCGGGAGCCAAACATTGACCGGTCACGTTTGCCCCGCAGTCCGCCCTACACCGCCTTTCTTGGTAACCTGCCCTATGATGTCAGTGAAGAGTCCATTAAAGATTTCTTCAGAGGCCTAGCGGTAAGCAGGAGGGATGTGACCTTTATGATGCATCTGTGCTGTATATCTTGTGCATATTAAAAGTTTAGGCTGGCTCTAGAGATTGTCATGTAATTGGGGTTTTCTATACTTGTTCAGAGTATGTGGGAAGTTTGGCAAAAATATTCACGGTATTTCAGAATATTTCCAGTTAGATCAGTCAAAATATAATACTGTGTTAAATACTGCCAAATACTGTGAATATAGCGCTTTTTATTCAAAGATTCATGATTTGCTCTTTAGACAGGACTAATTGTACACTCTGTATGATATAGTTTATCAGTCTTCATCAAGCATATTGCCTACCCCCAGTTCAGACCCAGGCTTTCAGATTTTCTACATATAGGCATTATTAGCTAAAATGATTTGGCTTTGAAAGGATCAGATCTGAGTGCAATTTTTAAACAGCGTTTGTCAGAGGATATCTTGCTTTTTTTTTTTTTTAACACACAGTCATGCGATCGCATTCAGACATCTTATATCTAAGGCTAGGCAAATGAAAATCATGTTCTTGTAGTGCATCTGAATGAATAACATGCAGTTTTACTATGTTCTGTGATAATGATTCTGATTGTGAAATGTACTGTTAATGAAACATTGTAATGAAATGCAGTAATTGAAATTAGTCTGTCATGGTTTAATGTACATTTTATGCAGTGTAGTGTCATGCAAGTTTGAATAAGTAGTAAGAGTAATTGCATGCCTTCAGATCAGTGCAGTGCGGTTGCCGCGGGAGCCTAGTAATCCAGAGAGACTGAAGGGATTCGGCTATGCTGAGTTTGACGACGTCGAATCGCTCCTTCGAGCACTTACCCTGAATGAAGAGGTACAGTTAGAGTTTGTTTAGGTCACCCTTTTACATAGCACATTAAGCTTTACTGTTGAATTTTAACTTTTGTTTTTTGATGCTGTTAATGTAGAACCTTGGGAACAGACGAATTCGGGTAGATATTGCTGATCAGTCCAATGACAAAGGTAAGTGAGTCTGATGTAGACTTATTGAAAGCTGTAAAAAAACCCCAAAAACACACACAAGTTCCTGTGTCTAATCCAAGTAAACTGTGGTGTGTCCTCTTCTTAGAGAGGGATGGTGGTATGATGTCGGGACGGGATCGGGGGCGTGGAGGTGACCTTGGGCCTGATAAGACTGATTCTGATTGGAGAGCTCGACCCAGTGCGGATGATGGACCACGCAAAGATGACGACTATGGGGAGAGTATGTCACTTCAATCATTTTTGCATGTGTATATTACTGTTCTGCATTTCAGTTGCTGTAGCTGTACTGTAACTCACTCACATATATATGCAATTGCAGAATGTATTTGTCACCATGGCAGCCGTTTCTAATGTTAAATGTCTTTATTCAGGGTCACGTGATCGTTATGAGTCTGATCGAAACAGGGATGGTCCATGGCGCGATGATCGTCATAGTGGTAGAGATCGCTATGACGATCGAGACCGCAGGGATCGCTACGACAACTGGGATCGCTCGGATCGCTCGGATCGCTATGATGACCGAGGTGGCAGAGACTACGATCGTGGAGGTTTGTGAAGAGAGAATGGTCTTCCAAATAACAAAATACTCAAAGCAGATCGATATCTACTGACTTTACTCTCCTGGGACTTCTATGAAAAGGTACATTTGATGGATTATGAGTGATAAAAGGTAATATGACTGTCTTAGGGTTCGACTCTCGTGGTGGGGGCCGACGAGCATTTGGTAGTGGCTTCAGACGTGACTACGATGACAGGCGAGATGAAGATCGCTATGATAGACGTGAAGAGCGAGGTACAACATGCTGGTGTTTAGAGTGTTTATTTTTCAGTAATGGCTAACTAATGAATAATTGTGTTGTATAAAGATGCTTTGTCTTCAGATTAGATCTTCACACAGTAGTAGTATAACCAGAAATGACATTTATTATATTTGTGAAGGCGATCTCTTCATATAGTGATGTCATGTTTCAATTTTGTTAGCTCCTCTTCAAAGACCCAAACTGAATCTGAAACCGCGCAGCATCCCAAAAGAGGATGATCAAAGTGGGGGAACACCCACCCAGAGCAATACAGCAAACCCCAGTCGGTCTGCCTCCATATTTGGAGCTGCCAAACCTGTGGACACAGCTGCCAAGGAACGAGAAGTAGAAGAGAGGCTGAAGAAAGAACAGGAGCGACTGCAGAGACAGCTGGAGGAAGACAAAATCAGACCTTCAGAACGACAGCCACGAGATCGGTGAGAGGGAGGGTGTGGGGAGTGGTGAGAGTAGATATTCTGATAATTACTGATGGTGCAAATAATTATAGGGGTGCTAAAGTGCAAATGAGTGAGTAGGCAACAACATTTGGAATCCAACAGTATTAAAGAATTCTGAAGTTGTTTTTCTTTTTCAGTTTAATGGGAAAAGGCTCAAGCAGTTGTGAAAGGGCAACATAGAAAACCAACACTGAGAAGTGTTGGGCATTCACACTTTTTTTTTTTTTCTGCATAGGGACCCCAGCTGGCGCAGTGAGGGGACAGCCAGTGAGCATGAGCGCACAGCAAGTAACTCTACGCATCCTGGAGGTAACTTTCTATTGTCTGCCAAACACATCTTTGTGGGGTATAAGCTTCATAAGAAAAAAAAAAATCTAATATATCCCATGGCACAGATTAACAACTGTAATTATAGAGATTTGCTGCCCTACTCAATAGTGTGAATTCACTGCTTGCAACACACCTGATCCAACTGATTAACAGCCCCTCACTGAGCTATGTGTTAAAGCAGTAAAATCATGAAAACGTGAAGGGCATTCTCTCTCCAGCACCAGGGTTCCTTGCTCTAGCACTGTGCTAGAAGGATAAACAAAAATATCCTTTGGGACCACGATTAGGAACCTGTTATGTTTATGTAGCAGGTGAATCTCTCAACATTTATGTCCTTTTGGATAGACTCTAAACGTCGCCAGAGTGAGCATTCAGAGAGTGAAGTGTTCAGTGGTCAAGAGAATGACGTGGAGTCCTGTTCACCAGCCTCCTCCAACCAGGGAGCTCTTCCTCCGAAAGCAATGCCAGCGCCTCCCCCTAAGGAAAATGCATGGGCTAAACGTAGCACTGGGGGAAGCTCAAATGCTGGACCATTCAGCAGCAGTGCTGACAAGCAGAACAGGTGAGTCTCCTAGTTATACAGAGCAAATTGCAATTTAATTTTTTTGTCATTACACTCCCTTTAAATTAAATTCGGAGCGTATTTAGAAGAGTTTTATCATTCTGATGCCTTAATTTATTATAATTATATATTATTAGTGATGAGTATTTTTCTTTGTTTTTGTTATATTTTCATGCCACAGCTCTTCGGAGTTGACAGATGACAGAGCGTCTGGCAGAGGTAAGAATGTTAACAGTCCACAGCAACAGAGATGCATAGTACAGTTCAAAAAATGGGCAGATGCTTTTTACAGTCTTCTCCCTCTGTGTATTAAGATGAGAATCAAATGGATGGGGTAGGGAAAGAGAGTGGCATGTCTCAGGGAAGAGGGGGAGGAGCCTGGAGAGGAGGAGGACGGGGTCGTGGCGATGGATCTAACAGAGACGGACCCAACAGAGACAAACACCGAGAGCCCACCGAAAGGTGTGCTTTTAAATTTCTTGAAAATGGACATTATTGTCCACAGTGCTTTTGCATCATAGATACAGTAACACCTTTAGCAATTTCAGGGTTTATACACCTACATAATGTTCTCGTTAAGGTGCTCAAAGTGGATTAAATGAGTTACGTGCTGCCCCTGATATTTCATCTATTGGTGTTATTTGATTGTCAGGAAAGAGATCAAGCGAGAGAAAGAGCCCAGACCAGCAGCAGAGCCAAAGAAATCTGAGGAGACTGCAGCACCGGTAAGTCCTGCAAACACATCCAGATCAGTCTGCCGAATAGTTGCCATGACCATGGGTGTTGTCACCTTAATTTAATTCCATACCAATGGCAAATCACATAGAATGGGATTTTACTTTACGCAACACAATCCTCAGTATGAAAGACTTAATCACATCTGTTGTTTGGAGATTCTACAGCTGTTGGAGGAAAGATATGGCCTGTCGAAATGAATTCATGAAGTGAGAGCAGTTAGCCGATACCAATTTTTAGTTTAAATTAGTGTCTGCCACATCATTTGTTTTTAACTATGCTCTAATGCAGGCCACAATAGCAAAGCTGTATTCTAGTTTTCAAGAGCAGATGATTTATTTTGAGATTTCAGAATAAATTATACACAAATACATACATGCAAAGACTTATTTGCAATCTTGTTTTTGTCACTGCAGAAATTCAGTTCAGCCAGCAAGTATGCTGCCCTGTTGATAGATGGTGACCAAGGAGAGGATGAAGATGGTGAGGAATAAGGAAGAAAGAAAGTGGAAGAGTAGTAAGCAAAAAAACCGATCAAACACTTCTGAAACTTTGGTCGGCAGAAATGGGTTCCTGCAGCGACCTGCGGGGACCGTGACATGGCTTCCCAGAGTGCTGTTCCTCACAATGTTTAATGAAGTTTCTAAAGGTATACCCATATGTGCTTAGAAGTTTTAATTAGGAAAAACAGAAAAGAACAGCTCAGACACTAGACACTCACACATACACTTAGGAGTCTGAAAATCATTAATTTGCAAGTCATTGTTATAAATAAATTTGAAAGTATGTAAAATCATGCTGTGTCTTGTCTTTTTGTTGGCTAAACTGTGTTTCTTTACGATGTGTGGGCTTTCTTTTGTTCTACTTTAGTCCAGCTTGGATGATGGATGAATGTAATGAATTTATCAACTGTTTTCAGTACAGCTGTTTTTCTTCTTTTGGAGAGTGTACATTGCATTGTGTGGCCCAGGGTTGGCCCATACCAGCTACATCTGCAGTTGGTCTTTTTTTTTGCAAAACCTGTAGTTCTAGATTGATTATGCAAAAAAGAGTTTTGGTTTTAACCTGATTAAAATGTGAACAGTACAGAGGGAACATATGGTCAGACAATTGCTACCTGCAGTATTTGAAACTTCAGCTAGTATGTCACTATTTTTCATTTTATGACAGCCAAAAATGTACCATTGGAGCTAAGAAGAAAATCTTGAAACTAGCAATTACAAGGTTGTGCAGGCCACAGTCATCAATTAGCATCCAGTTTATGCACAGCCTTCAGGGCATGCTATGCACATCTGTCTTCTCTCAGAGAAAGGAGAGAACAATTAGTTGACATCCCAGTGTGTTCAGGCATGTAAACAGTAGTGATAATGGTTCATAGTTTGTGGACATCTTTGATTGTTGTCCCGCTACAGTGTGGGGTGGGCAGTAATGTGGCAAAACTCATATTTGAAGATGCCTTTTAAGGAAACATTTGATCTGTGTACTTGAGGTGCTAAAGTGTTGATGCACACAAATTATTCTGATCCAATCTATCATAATGCTAAAATATATTGCCCTCCCCTATCTACAATGGTCTCTAAGGAGGCTGTAATGTAATAAAATAGGTTTCCATTAATGTTAATAGTCAATTTCCTGGAACATTTGTTATCTAAAAGAGCTATTAGAATATAATTAATACTTTACTTTGTGTGCATGTGTTCATGTTGACTGAGTCTGTTCTCATAACAGTCTCAGGAGTCCTATGCGCATTGGTCCCTTCACTCCTTTTGAGCTCTCTAGACTGCTCATTCTTCATTGCTAGCCTGTTCCCATACAGCACTGACAAATATAATGCCCTCCATATGTGTTTAAACTTTGCCAAAACCATCTTCTTTTTTTTTTATAACATCTGAAACTTCTGAAAGCTGAACAAGCTCTGTATTCTCTTAAGGCCACACTGACACAGTGTCCAGGATGACCTCATGCCTCAGTGAGGTAATGAGAGATTAGCCTGCAATCCAGACCCTCCTTGTCACGATGTGATCAGATCACACGTTAAGCTTGATTAAGGAGCCCATGAGCAACAGCCAGCAAGTTACAGTGACTCAAGCATTAGCTAATTTGAGAGGTTAAGATATGCGATGAAGTGATAGTTCAGTCCACTTACTGGCATTTAGGATTTTCTTGCTGGTTTAATGAAGTATCTATATGATTTATTATAAATTAAACCGGCCCCGTGATTTCATAACTTAAAAGGCTATGACCTACAACCTTCTCAGTCACTTTACAATTATCTACAGATAAGTATATCACTTAAAAAAAGGTCATATTTTTTTTTATTCTCCTAGCCGCTAATTAAAACATGTAGCACTGCATAATACTTGCATACAAGAATCACTGCTAGCACCTCACTGAAGTGCAGTATTCTTAAGGCTACATGACATAAACCTGCGTATAGACTTCCTAAGAGAATCGGCTTTCAAGCAAAACAACTCATGGTGGAATATGTCTTTATAAATATCTGAATAGGTTTATGTCAAGAAAGGCATCTACGTTTGCTGTAGCCTTACAGATGTTGCCCTTCAGTAAAGTGTTCCTGAATATTCTATATGTATATGCATGTGTTTTACAGCACACATCACGACAGGTTCATAAGATATGCAGGATATAAGTAGAGGTTTTAGCTGTGAGCTCCACTCCTGAGCTCCATTTAGTGCCTCCATTAAGCTTTTAACATTCAAATGTAGACACTTTCCCGTGTAGCAGGTGTGTATGCTCTCACAGCAGAGTGTTGAGGGAGCAAAAAGACATGCACTCATCCTGTCAGCGCCTCCGAATGGCTGTTCACCGAGTGGCCTTTTTGAAAATGTTATGATTAGTGGGTGTAAGGGTGTGTGATCTGTTTACATTGTGCTATGGTGGAATGTAAACCTGACTGTAAAGGGACACGTTGAGTGTCATATTTAAAAAAAGAAAAAAAAAAAAAAAGAAAAGAAAAGAGGACCCATTCCCCACCACACACACACACACACACACTCTGCAACCGTGGTTGTTTTATGCCACCCTGATGTTTAGAAGAGCAGTTTGGACTGAAATATACAACAACTGGCTCTTTGGCCCGAATGCAGCCTGGTGTGAGCCTATGTGACTAACACAATAGCTCCCGGAAGATTATTTCTGAGACAGCTGTTCAAAACAGTTACATGAATGTAAAAGTCTCTAAAGACGGTTCAGCTGGTCGCGTTTTTCTCCATGAAACATGCAGTGTGTGGGAAGGAGAAACAATCCTGAAGCCAGTCTTTCAATACACTTAAGGTTAATACCTTATATCCTACTGATGTACTCTTAATATATATAATGCTGCAATATGCTCTTATATTGCATGCTATATTATGCTCTTATAATGTTCTATGCTGTAATACACTATTATTTTATCCTCTACTACAACGTGCTCATATTAAATTCTAAGCACTCTTGTTCATTGCTATAATGTACACTGTTAAATTGCCTCTTATAATATGCTCCTATTATATTGTATGCTATAACTCTTGTTCCTTGCTATAATGTATCCTCTTATATTACCTGTTATGCTTTAGATTTTATGCTGTTATTTGCTCTTTTTTGTATCTCCTACTATAAAATGCACTCATTAGATCCCATACTGTAATATACTGTCATTGTAATCTATGCTATAATGTACTCTTCTTATATATCCTGCTGTGTGCCCTTATTATTTTCCATACTCTTACTATATTCCATGCTATAATTTACTCTTTTTTTTATATCTCCTGCTATCTGCTCTTATCCTATTCCATGCAATTCTATGCTGAAATGTACTTTAGTTCCTTGCTATAATGTACTCTTCTTCCGTTATAATGTGTTCTTATTCTATTCTTTGATGTCCTTTTATTCCATGCTCTAAAGTGTTATTATATTCAGCACCATAATGTTCTCATATTCCATGCTATATGCTATAGTGTACTCTTCATATATCCCCTGCTTTAATATGCTTTAATGTTTTTTTATAGTCTGTGCTTGGTCAGTTTTAGAGTCTTGAATATGAGTCAGGTCTGCCGAGAGAGGTCAAACCAATGGAAAGGAATAAGTAAAATAAAAGATTGTGTGACAGAGGGAGATGGATGGTAAGTAGTCTTTTGTGTTTTCAGCCTCTAGTGACAGATGCTTGAAGCATGTGTGTGTGTGTGTGTGTGTGTGTGTGTGTGTGTGTGATTTACTGTGCTCTCCTGCTGTGTTGGGTGCCTGTAGTTGTTGATTCTGTTGTCTGTGCAGAACTGCAGTTGGTGCTCAGAGGAGGTCTATGAGTGATGACCTCACACAGCCCAGAGCTGTTCAGGAGTATTTCAGCAACTCATTATCTCAAGGAAAGATACATATATTTAGCTCTGTTTGTGCAGGCCATTCTCTGTAGCTGATGTTTAGTACATGAGCATAATAGAAACAGCCCTGCTTTGTTTGAAAACATTTGCTGGTGGGCCGCTGAGCTTTGATGAAGCTGTTGCTCGGACGGCATCATAGCTGTGAACGAGAGAGCAGTGACATTAAGATCAGCTCTGGGTGTAGAGCCGATATGGCCAAACAGACGAGAACAGACACAGTCATTGTCTTAAATCAATGAATGATGTGAATGATGGGGAGAAGAAAACAGGAAACGTGAACTGACAGAGCCTGGGGTGAGAGAGAGAAAGAGAAAGAGGAAAAATAGAATGAGTTGAGGGAGAAGTTATGGAATACAAGTGTGTGTGTGTGTGTGTGTTTGATGGGTCCCTGTGGGTGAAGCTGAATGCCAAAGGGAGGGAATGATTCTGATGTAAGGCTTCCAAAACAGCTGAGAGGAAGAGAGAGAGAGAGACAGAGAGACATAGAGAGAGAGACAGAGAGAATGTGTGAGATTAACAGCAGAAGAGAGAGAGAGAGAGAGAGAGAGAGAGAGAGAGAAAGAGAGAGAGACAGAGAAAGAGAAAGAGAGAGAGATAGAGAGACAGAGACAGAGA
>JBBIGA010000106.1:15999911-16010624 GCA_037576975.1 Alestes dentex | reverse complement strand
GTGTGTGTGTGTGTGTGTGTGTGTGTTTGTTTGTGTGAGCGAGAGAGAGAGGGAGAGAGAGAGAGGGAGTGTGTGGGGGAGAGAGAGAGAGAGAGAGGAGAAGGCAGAGTGTGTGTGGATGTGTGTGGATGGAATGTGGGAGTTGTCCCCCCACGCGCGTTACGAGCGTCGGACCCGACCAAGCAGCGCGCGCGTGGCCGTGGATGTCACACCAACCACAACACGGAACGCACGCGCCCGGCCGAGCCTTTGATCCGTTATTGGCGGAGAGTCGCGCGCTCGAGGCGGGGCCTGGTTACACCGAGCCCCCACCGCCTATTTAGGTCCAAGTTCAACCAATTTTGTTTTCTCCTGTTTCTTTTTTTCGCAATCTCCTAACAACCAGCGTGGGTTCAAAGTTTTGTTTTTGTTTCGCCTCTCTACGCTGAAGAGGGAGAGAAACAAAGACCGTATCGCGACATCGCCGCCGCGCGCTGAGGACGGCTCGTCGAACGGTCGCGTCTCGCGGTCTGTCGGTTAAAAATAATAACAAAACACCTCGCGCGGGATGGGGGACTCGCCAAACCCCTCCAGACAGCAGCCGCGGAGCCGTTAGCGTGTAGCCTAGCCGGCCCGAGCCAGGAGACCCACGAGCTGCGGAGAGCGCGGGCGGGGGGGGCGTGTTCGTGCCCACGCCTCGGAGTGCTAGCGCGGGAGCCCCTGCCAACTTCTCCAATAAACACACACACGACCACCACCACGAGAGATCAGATTTACGAGTTAAAGAGCAACGAGAGGAAAAGTCACCTCGGAATAGTTGCAGTCAGGTATGAACCGGTTCACCATGTTCACCATGTGTTACTGAGATTCTAGAGTTAAGCACGCGTTACACATACACGCACGCACGATAGCCGAGGCGAGTGAAAACAAAAGCTGCTAGCCTGACTCCGTTCGGGAACCTGCCCCAGAACCTGCCCTGGTTTAAAGCAGAGGTGCCCTCGCTGTTTTAGTCCGCATGCAGCTCGCTTTCTGCTGTGTTTCGCTGCTGAAGTTGAAAATTTAAGCGTCTAACTTTAAATGATCCTGACTGCAGGGTTTATGGACCCGGACGTCGATCTCAGCAACGTGGAAAACTTGGTTGACGCCTCGAGAAGAGCCAGTAGAACCTCCGGGAGGCGAAAGAGGAGACAGCATTAAGAAAAGGTGGATATCGAGAAGGGCATGGCAAAAACTCAGGTAAGGACGTTGTGTATGTGTGTGGATGTGCGTGCGTGTGTGTGCTTTAATCTCGTTACGGTTAACACTTACGGTACACCCTCCTGGCAGTCAGCTCGCTGCAGCCTTTTGCAACTGCGACATCATATGGAGCCTCTCTCCGAGCTGGGCAAGTTCACCCACTTCCCTTGCAGCTCACAAACTTGTCTTTAAGTCGGGGATTCTTTGTATTCGTTTTTGGTTTGAAATCAGCCGTATTTTCCTGATAGCTACTTTGGACTGAATTAATTCGTAGTGTAACACTGTGTTGAATCAAGCTCAAACTAACTGGAGTCGACTCAGATTTTCATAAATAAACAAGAAAGTATTCTTAGGAAGTGGTTTGTAATAAAATGTATACAAATGTGTTATTGAATCTGATAAAATGCAATAAAAACCTGTAGAGTATGGATGTTGAATCTGTTTTTTATTTAGATGATATTATTCATAGTAAACTTGAAGCACTTCTGACTTTGCTAAGCTTCTCTTCTTGAGCTTCTTTCAAGTGCATTATCATCTGAAAAGAAACACTTACTGTTTATAACTGATACGCTTGTACTGTTTCCTTCTCAATGTCTCTTGTGATCACAGTTTGTTGAACGTTGCAGAATTGGAACAGCTCTCTTTGAGTTTGGTCAGTGGATGTTAAACAGTCTCTAATATTGATATCAATGCTGATAAAATTAGAACCTGTGTGTCCTGTCTCAAAATAATATCTTGTTGCATTACCTGAGTGATTCTGTGGAAGCCCTCAGACTCCGTAGATCCTGGTACTGTGCTGTCACCTTTCTGTTTTACTGGAATGTTTACCACCCTGAGATGGGGCAGAATGAAACTGTTTGTGTGTAAATTTATCTCTTGATTGTAGTACAGTTAGTAGCAAGGGCTGACTTCTGAGTGCTGCTAGACTTCTAAAATAAGCCAGCTAGGTAACAGGATTGACTGTGATACTCTGGAACTGTCCCAGATCTCTTTCGCTCTCACGTGCACACTCTCTTTCCTCCTCCCTTTCTCTCTGTTTTTGTCCTTTTGTTTTTTCCTTTTTTATGAAATTGTACAGTCCATCAGTGTCAGTTTTGGCTCAGAATGGTTTTTGCTAGTCAGTTTGCTTTAAAAACCTTTAAAATGGTCCCTTGCTCGGTCTTCATGGCACTGTCCTGGCCCAGTGTTTAGTGTTTTGGTATAACCCTTATTGTCCCTCTTTGGTATGAGAACTATTATTAAATTTTATGCTCATTTCAAAACCATGATCTTGATGTCTGGATTTGTGTTGTATGGATTTATGCAGACATGTTTTGCTGATGTAGTTCGTGTTTTCAAATGTGGAATTTGGCTATATGTTCTGATTGTTATTGTAGTCATGTTCATTTTGGGAGCTGGAATGTGTGTGTGTCTGTATGCAGTTTCTGTAACTCTAGAAAGAAGCTGTGAGGCCTTGACTGTAGCCCTGTACAGAGGCCCGTCGGAGGGGAGGCTGGACGAGCGTATGTGTGTGTGTGTATGTATGTGTGTTTGCGTGCAGACCGCTTGGATTGGACACGGGATAGAGGGACCCCCGTACGGAAGTAGGGAAAAGGGAGGAAAGAGGAAGGAGGAGTCACTCACACTTTCTGGTCATGTGTGTTCATGCTCCTGTTCTGTACAGAGTGTGTGTGTGTGTATGTGTGTGTGTGTGTGTGTGTGAGTGTGCTAGACCTGGAGAAAATAAAATCACGGTAAAGGATATTCTTGGCTGAGATAGACTGTTGGTGGTGAGTTTATACGTATTTACATACATTTGTATAGAATTTGTATGTCATTATGTAGTATCTATATATCTATATGTGTTTATAATGTATGTTCTCAACAAAAAGGTTTGAGTCGTGCAGACTGAAAACAAATTTCAGCAAATCAATCTGTCTAAACAGTGCACCTCTGACTCAAGTCACTATGAAGTGAAATTTATATGCAGTTCAACTTACTGATGTTTGCTTTGTTTAAATATTAATTTTGTCAACTACTGAGGTGACTGTAATTAACTTAGGCCAGACTAATAGAGTGCCTGATTACGGCTGGACATTTCAGAGAACTTGAAATAATAGCTGCAGTCCCCAGCTCGGAACAGTTTTCAGCACAGTCTATAATCCACTGTAAACATTATAACACTTATCCTGTTTTAGCCAATACTGAGTCATATATACATGCATAGTGTACAGTACGTCTGCGCCAGTATTTACCTGTTTAGGGCCTTTAAAGGGTCCCTTTGGTTCAGATGAGTTAGAAAGCTGATCCAACAAAAAAATCAGTTGTTGACATTTTGTGACATTCTGTTTACCTATTATTTGAAGTTCAGTTAACTTTTGTAAGTTAAAAATATATTTTTTACAGTGCAGACCTGATTCGTTTACCATTTCCATTCAGCTAGGTAATTGCTAGTCATGAATTATGATAAAATCTGCAGTGCAAAACAAGAAGACAGATAAGAGCAAGGTGATTTTCATATAATGGTGCAAAACAATTGATGCAGTGTTACAAACACAGGTGTAAGTAAACTGTTCACATGAGTTTTAGTGATTTTTCATCAGGAAAATGTGATCTGAATGTGAAGTCTATAAGAAAAGATTCAGGCCCCCTTATGCTGCAGGCAGGAAAGGTGCCCAAGTTACAAACGTCTGTATATTTACAGTACTGTGGAAAAATCTTAGGCACCCATGAAAATGATTTAAAACTGTTTACCTTGGCAGTAAGTGTGTTTTTACCTGTAAAACACTATAATTACAGTAAAATGTGTTCGAATAGTTTTTTTAAAATTAATAATGTATTATAATGTGATTCTGCCTTCTAACAGCCATTTCATGAATTTGGTGCCGTTCTATCAGTCGTATATCTGATTTAGTTTAATGAAAGATTGTTTTGCTGAACCAGGTATTTTATTGTAACTGTAAGTACTGGAGTTTGTGTTCAGGAGTTTAGAAGTGGTTGAGATGACACTCACAGCTTTATAGACAATTTTCTCAGATGCAGAAGACTTTTGTGCAATACTGTGGTAATGGATGCATTTTTTCAACATGATACAAAAGCTGAAGCATGTTTAGTTTTTTTAAATAATTTTTTTGGCTTCGTCAGGTATTGCCCTTTTCCATTACATCTGTATAACCTTATTATAATAAACGAGCAGTTTGTAAACTGATACTTTGCTGATTGACTGGTGATACCAGATGTTTTGTCACAGATCCTGGAGCATAGCCATATTTGTAGTATAAGGAAAATGTGCTTTCTGAGTGTTGCTGAATTGCTCTCCTGTGTACTAGTGTTTCTGAGAGTGAGAGAGTCTCATAGCGTGTATGTATGTGTGTGTGTGTGTGTGTGTGTGTGTGTGTGTGTGTGTGTGTGCGTGTATGCGCCTGGCTGTGTTTTAGCTGGAGGGTTCGATTGAGGACAGCAGAATTTTATGTGTTCTGGACCTGAGCTGACCCAACTGGCTCTGTGTTTTACACACATACAGACACTTCTTTGGTGTGTGTGCTGGGCAGTAGCGCTGGAATCGGAGGCAATCGTGTGACTGTTATTGTGTGTTGAGGAAGTGCGTAGGACAGTGTGTCTCTTCGTCTCTGTCTCCATGTCTCCTCCTGTTTTTGGTGTTTTATAGGTCTACTGATCATTCTTGAAATGTTTTGTGTGTGTGTGTTTGTATGTATGTGTGTGTGTGTGTGTGTGTGTGTGTGTGTGTGTGTGTGTGTGTGTGTGTGTGTGTGTGGTAGACCCATGCATTCATTATTCTACTGCTGACATTCTTGTAGCAGTTAATCCGTCAGTGTCAGCTCATCGCTAACTAACACTAAAAAGTGTGTTTCTCTGTCTCTCAAGTCTCATCTTTTGGAATGTACACTCAACAGATTTAAATGTTTGAATGATTTAAAACACAGATCTTTACAGGAAATTATTAAAAATATGGGCACTACAAAAGGGATCTCTTTGAACAGACTTTTAGCATTTATTCTAGGCCCATAGTATAAAAACATGGCGTTGAGCTCTGTCAAAATCCATTAATGCTTTAACAGAAAATGTTCTTTTTCAGTAAAACTAAATCTCACATAGCTGATCACCAATTTTTATTTGTATGTTTTGGGTACCCTGTAGATTATATAAATTCAAGTTAAAGGGGGACCCTGGGTGCTGGAAGTGCCATAACGTAGGTGTGTTAACTCCTGTCCTGTTATAGTGTCCCAGGGTGCAGAACCTCTGGATGTCAGTTCATGATTGAATCCAGGAATTATTGGTCAGGAAATGGCCTTCTCTATTTATTTATTTCTTTTGGGGGACCAGTCTAGCCTGAAAGACACAATTTCTGTTATTTATACTAAATGTGTCCAGACCGTCGTTATGTTGGGTAGGAGACTGCTAGTTCAACAATGGAAGTTGGAAGCCCACGCACCATCAATCACAGACTGGCATAATCTACTTACTAGGGTGACAGTATATGGACGGGCATCCTTCTCTCTCCTGTGCAGGATGGATTGATATTATTTTAAATGAAAGAAATTTCTCCACTACATTAATAGCCCTTGAAAACATTTTTTCCTTCCTCTAGTTAATGTCGTAGTTCACTGTTTTCAGTTTGGTGTGTATATATTTTTTCTTTTTGTACTTTGTTTTGTGTTTGTATTCCTACCCCTAACTACCCCTCACTGTGTTATCTCCATCATAGCAAACAGTTCCAGAGATACTCTTAATGAGATCCTGAGAATGATGAAGACAAGCACTGGCGCTTCGCACAAAAACCATGCTGGAACAAAACATCTACCTGCAGAGCTCATGTGGTCAAAGGGTCAGACCTAAAGTGTAGTAATAAAATGTGTAAGCTTTATTTCTTCAGAAGTTGGCTGTCTGTGGATTATAGGTTGTGTTTTTGTTTTTTTTGAAAATACAGTGGTTTGTATGAAAAATGACATTGACACAAGATATCAAGATAGAGGAAAATCATCTGTTTGTTTTCCCATGGCACCGCTCTAAAGAAAGAATTTCAGAGTGTGAAATATACAAAAATGACAAAGAAAGTCCACCACAACAACACTAAAGCCTATGTCACTCAGAATGGGGTCAAAGTGCTGAAACAAGCTCAACACTCCCTGCATGCCTTGGCCTACTTTCACACTAGAGCAGCCGCTGTCAGTTAAGTGGTTAACTCTGTAAGATCTTTAAAAACCGCACAGATTTTGCATTTACTGTGAATATGCCATCCCAACATGCCCTGTTTTTATGTCTCGTATGTCTTCATGGGTTTGTGTTAAAGTTGTTAAATATGACACTGATTAAGTATTAAAAGAACCCGGTGTATGTAAGTATATTTTGATATTGCTGCTGATATGACAAGCTAAACTGCATGTGAACACCCACTGTGTTTGTGTTGTGTTCATCCAGCTTTTATATGAATTTTAAGAAACATATTCTGCCTGTTGTTGCACAGTATGGACAAAACATTATATATTTTGTTGGTAGATATTATCAGTTCTTATAAAGCACTCACAAAACCTTTCAGGATCATTTGAAGCTGCTCAGGATATTCAGAGCAGACAAGAAAAATTAAGGTATTCTGCATGTGATACAAATCAACAAATGATGAATTGTTCAGTACTGCTTCAAACTGCTTTTCTGAGCCAAACCTGCTTGAAAACGACAAGAAACCTTGGTTACCTTCAAACATAATTGTTCTACAATGTCAGCACTCTTCTAACTATAAAATTGTGCAATTCATCAGTGCATTTGTGCATAATTGTTATCTTAACATTAGCACTTTCTCCTCATATTTTTATGTATTGCCCAGTTAAGCCCTAAAAAGAATTTTATTTTTAACTGTCAATATGGGTCACGTGAACATACACGTCAGTTTTCAAACATTCCTAGACCTGTTCTTACACATTACTAAACACATACCTACAAAACACAGGACACAGAATGACAAAGCGTGTTCACACATTTTCATCTGTTGTATGATGTCCCACTCTTGTACGTCTGTAGGAACAGGGTGTACTTTTAATTTCACTTCTTAAAATAGGTGCAGTTCACACTCTTCAAGCCATCCAATTTCAGCACTTTTTCATCCTCTAAACAGACAAATTATTAATGTCAGTAAAGTCTGCTTTGTGCTGGTGCGTGTCTATCACTTCTGACCATAATAGGTTACTTTATTATTTAAGAGTTTTCTCCACAGGCTGTTGAAAGTGTGGGTCAATCAGTCAGGAGCCAATATAATCAAACCAAATTACCTTTCTTCTGATTGATGTGTGTGTGTGTGTGTGTGTGTGTGTGAGTTGTTTTTTTCTAGTCTTTTCTACATGCAGGAAGCAAGGCAGTTGAATGGGCATGCATGTGTGTGGTGTTTTACAGTAGCATTTCTATAGGGTCGCTGTATAAGGGACACTATGGGGCACGCAACATGTGTTCCGGAACACGCACTGTGTTTATTCTTTTTCCCCCCATGAAAGTTGGAATTTCCTTAGAACCTTAAATTCTGAGTGAAAACAGGAATGCTGTGACATCATTCTGTACACTGGAGTGTTTATTTAGTCAGTGCAGTTCCTGTTTGCACGTGGATTGTCGTCAAGTCCCCAGAGCTTTCACAGACTGGACTGCAGCCCTGTGATTGCACAGGGAGGGCACTGGGCCATTCTGTGAGATACTGCCTTTTTATAATACCGGTGTTAGGACTTTGCCCCTTCTGCTCACTTGTGGAATGACTGAAGAGGCAGTTATCATGATGTTGTGCTGGGGTGCTCTTCCAAAGGTTTTAGTGGTGAAGATCTTAAATGTGATTCGTTTGATGGTTTGATTGTTGCCAGCCAATATGTGATGTGTGTATCATTGACTAATCAGTATGATGGCTTGCCTAGCACCAGTAGTTTAATATGCAGACGATAGATGAAAGGGTGATTGATTACCATAAAACAACGATTACTAAACTGCCAGACTGATTTTGAATGCCTGCTATAGAAATGAACAGCAAATGAATACTTCAGCATTGTCATGCAAAATTACACTATCACTGCCTTTCTTAGATTACCAGTTTTTTTTGTGAAATATTGGTAGCTCATCAATATTCCTATTTTCTTGTTGATGTTCATTTCCAATGTGCATACATTAGCACTACTTATGTAAAGGATCTCTTTTTCCATTGAATGTTTTCTCAGTTTACAGACTGTTGTCCCCCGTTGGTGTATCTCAGTTCTGATGATTTACGGTTCTATTAAAGCATTTTTAATTATTCAACATTGTGCTAAAGCACGTCAGTTATGATTTGTGGTTCTGTTATTATATTGGTCAACGTTAAAGAACAGGGGGATTTCCAGCTGCTTTACCAATTACATACAGTCAATTTCTCTGTCAGCTCCTCCCCCTCAGTCTGGTCCTCAGTAAATCAGTAAACCCACAGCTTAACATACGTAAGAAACTGACTCTGACTCTCTCTCTCTCACTCGCTCTCTCTCTGTCTCTGTCTCTCTCTCTCTTTCTTTTTCTCATTCTCTGCCTGCCTCGCTAGTGATGGAGTCCACAGTTAGTACATCCACGCAGGTGCCTGATGAATTTGACCGCAATGTTCCACGTATCTGTGGCGTCTGTGGAGACAAAGCTACTGGCTTCCATTTTAATGCTATGACCTGTGAAGGCTGCAAGGGTTTCTTCAGGTACAAACATAGACAAGCATTCAACCTTTAAATGCTTGTGTCTTTTACAAACCACTCGCACATACTTTGGGCTGTCAAACACTAATCTTCCTACAAAGTAACATAATAGTAAGAACAGTAAGAATTACACAGATTGTTAAAAGTATGTGTGCTGCTGTTTATGTATGTTAGACGCAGTATGAAGCGGAAGGCTGCCTTTACATGCCCATTTAATGGAAACTGTAGCATCACTAAGGACAACCGCCGCCACTGTCAGGCTTGCAGACTTAAGCGCTGTCTGGACATTGGCATGATGAAGGAGTGTGAGTACTTACACAGCTTTGCAACTCTGAAGACTGTGGTTTCTCAAGCACATGCTCTGGAATACAAGGTGGCGTTGGCGTTTTCTTGTTACTTTACAGGGGTGTTTTATTGTCCCAGTTTTAACTTCCATGGCCTTTTACACATGATCATTATGATATCTCTGTGTCAGTTATTCTGACTGATGAGGAGGTTCAGAGGAAGAAGGATCTGATTCAGAGGAGGAAGGAGGAGGAGGCTCTGAGGGAAGCTCAGAAGCCCCGCCTGACGGATGAGCAGCGAAGGATCATCAGCACACTGGTGGAGGCCCACCACAAAACCTATGACGACTCGTACTCTGATTTCACCCGCTTCCGGGTAATCCCCCATTTCTTAATTATCCATACAGCTTAGAGTCTCTATTTTAAACCCTTTCATATTAATTTCACAGTGTAGTTGTAGTAGTTACTGAATAATAAGTGTAAGAACAGAATAATAAACTCAAATGCTTAATCCCTATTTTACTTTTATTGTGTGTGTGTGTGTGTTTGTCTGTGTGTTTTCGGATGTGCTTGTGCTTGTGCCTTGAAGCCTCCAGTAAGAGAAGGTCCTGTGACACGCAGTGCCAGCCGTGCTGCTTCTCTACACTCGCTGTCAGATGCTTCCTCAGACTCCTTCAGCCACTCTCCTGGTAACACAAACACACACATACTAATTTCTTGAACATGCATAATTTTATAGCCAGTAAAATTATTGATTTTAATTTTGATACACATACATACACAAACACAAAATACTGTGTGCACTGTAGTATAAAAATGGGATTGCCATTTCTTCGGTGCAGGGGAATCAGTTCCAAACATTGCTTGGAGTTGCCCTTTCCTTCATGCATCACGCAGCTGGAGATTGTCTGTGTCGGACGTGTTCTTGTCTACTGAAAATACTCTGTATGGTTTAAGCCAGGGGCAGTCCCTGGGTAGAGTGTGAAGGAGGCAGGACATGACACATTCACATAGCTGGTTCAAAATAAAACCTCTTTTGCTATTCCCTGAATTTGTCTGACAATTTTGGTGTCTGCCCCTTCTTACAGAAGTCCCAGAATCTTAGCATTTATCATTTCTTTTTTTGCAAATGACTTTTGGATGTTTGTTTCATTCTGGTTTTGGAACAGTGCCACGATCATGTCATTGACACGGCCACCCTCTTGCTGTGAATTCTCAGGAAAATGACCTGCTCTATTCACACATGAACATTACTGGACTTTACAAGACTTTGTACTAGAGGGCTGGAAGGGTAAGGTCTGCTTAGTGTCTGACTCGACTGATTTGGACATTTGTGTTAACACATAATATCATAATATTCAGGTAATATCTAGAAGCATTCATGGTCGTAATGCTTTACTTAAGAGTAAAGTTAGATGACATTGTTTTCAGTGTAGTTAGTGAAGAATAAACCTTAAGCTTGGCATACACTGTGCGATTTTTTCAGTCGCGTTATTCAGCTCCTGCTCAAACTGTACGACTGAATCGCAGGGGTTAGA
>JBBIGA010000106.1:15981907-15999811 GCA_037576975.1 Alestes dentex | reverse complement strand
CACACACACACACACACACACACACACACACACACACACACACACAGACACACACACACACACACACACACACACATTTACTGACAACTGTAAACAGGATCATTCTGTTATTCCATATGAAATTTTGGAAATTACAGAAATATATTTATCCATCACCCTTTATACTTTATTAGTCTGTTATACAAAACTTAGAGCCATTTAACTGATTGATAATAGAAACCAGCTTCTGTTGTGGTGATTTGCTGGTCTGGCTGTAGCTTCAATTCCAAGTACACACGACTGTATAAGACAAAGTATGTGTGTGTGTGTGTGTGTGTGTGTCACAGTGTAGGTATATCATCTTCTATGAACCCCCCCAACACACACACACACCCCCCACCCCCCAGAACAGACCCACTGGGGATGAGTCGTCTGATGTGTTCCACAGCTCTGAGTTTAAATTTTCTGTGTCACTACAGGGAAAAAACTAAACAAAATAAAAAAAAAATGTTTCAGCAACAAAATAATTTCTTTTTCAGGGAAGTGTTGTCTTTAATACCTGATTGCTAAAGCACAGTGCTATAGTTGTGTTTTTAAGCTTCAAACGATGAAAGAACCAGAACAATTTCAAATAAAATGTCATGTGTTTTGTAAGAGTGTTAGGTCACACTGTAAGAAACATTTTTCTAACCTTGCTGCAACATTCCTGGCTGTCATTTATATTTTTCTCCCAAAAAAACACTACACAGAAACGGCTCAAAGCAAAAAGGTCCTGGGTTTGATTCCCTGCCGGGACGTCCATGTCTGAGGAGCTTCTGTGTGGAGTTTGCATGTTCTCCTGTGTCTGTGTGGGTTTCCTCCCACAGTCCGAAGACATGCATGTCAGGTGGACTGGAGATGCTAAATCACCCTTAGGTGTGTGTGTGTGTGTGTGTGTGTGTGTGTGTGTGTGTGTGTGTGTTCCACCACCTGTCTTCTCCAGGGCAGAACCTAAAGCGCGACTGGATGGTGTGCCCATGTCTGTGTCACAGATCAAATAAAGGCCAAGTGTTTGAAATTAAGGGAAAGTCAGGTTTAAATTTTGACAAAGGGCAACTCACCCACAGGCCAAGTGGCGAGTTCATGACTATGTTGGAACTGGGCGATTCAAAACTGGAACGTTCCTCCAACTCGTAATTCTGGAGTTTCTTAAGAGCTCCAGCTCCTTCGAGTTGCTTATTTGTGATAAAATGTCATACTATAATTTATTGGCATTTTTATGCATTAATATAAGATATTCATATCTTCTGCAGCGCTCAAACTTACGCACAGAATCTTCTGCATAATTTAACACCTTCGGAGTTTAAAGACCCCCCGACACACACGCAATAGTGATCCTTGGACTCTGGCTTGAATTACCAGCTCCTGATACGATTTCTAACAAATTAGCGCGTGTGCATAGTTCTATAATGGCCAAACTGTGCACTGTTTTGGTTCAAAAGCCTGACCTTCTGAATTTACACACCATATAGAGTAGGGAGTGATCCGAAATTCCATACAAACACATCTAGCCAATTAGAATTAAAAGCTAGCTGTCTGTTTTTTAATGCACCTGATGTACAGTAGGCTACGTTTTAGCCTGCACACATCAATGCAATGAATTTGTCTCGGTATTTCTTGTCTAGGCTAACTTGTGCCTTGATGATTAGCATGCTACTGATCTATTTGGCTCCGTATGTTCAAGCCAAGCGAAACAGCCAAATAACAAATCAGCTAGTTCCTTTGTGATTAGCTAGTACATTTCTGTAGACTAGCGAGCTACGCAAACTAAGTTTAGCAAAGAATTCCACCACCTTCTAAACTCTACCTTAACCGCGACCCCTCATTCCTTCGTCTTCATGGACCCCACACGACCCTGTACAGACAAGCATCATACACATAAGCTCCCTGAGACTTTCTTTGATCGGTGCATGTATTTATCTCCATCTTATCCCGTCTACGAATGAGACCCCAGGGACCCCCTCTCCATTCCTCCTCTCCATCCTCATCAAGCTGGGCTCCAGGTGTCTCCTTCAGCCCCCACCCCCCTCTCCTTTTCCCTTCCAGAGGGTCCGGCGAGGATCCAGCTGGTCCGGCTAACACATTCCACTGCAGCCTAATGACCGCAGGGACTCGGGGCAGCTTTTGGCCCCTCCGCGGACTCCCAGGGGCCCTGGGCTGAAAGGGGAAGGAGGGGGCGCACTGACACAGATAAGGCAGGACACTCCAGGTGGCAAGAGAACACAGGGAACTGAAAGTCATGAATATATTAACGGAGTAAGCGTAATGAATTCAAATTAAATTATACGTGCCGAGTGCAGTGCGGGGTGAGAGCAGCAGCCGGTGGGATATTTTAGGGCCCAAGTAATTACACCTTTCAAGCTGGAGTATGGTTTAAAAAAAAGTGTACGTGGGGTGTGGGGGGTTGGGGTGGAGAACACAAAAATATAAATACATGCCTCGGTTAGTATATTAGAAAAGACTTCATGATGAAGTTTCACAAGTTCTGCACATTTTGGTGATTTTTCTACAGATTCAGATAATAAGCTCGTTAAGGAGCCCTTCCAGAGAGGGTAAAGCAGGGGAACAGCAGCACCTCGGGCTGGACTAAATCTGTGGTCTGTAGCTCTACTGTTTTAGCCTCGCTACTTTGAGGGACCCACGGAGCGCACAAGGGCGTGATACGGGTGACCGGACTCTTTGAGGCGTCCGGAAGTGAGAGAGACTCCAGCTGTCTTTCTGGGCACCATGGGCCGCTCTGAAGCCTCGGGGGGTCTCCTAGACCCCTGCGCCTCCATTGCTGGGGGTCGGACGTCCCCCCTGAAGACATCTCAGGCTTTTGATGGAGGCAGAGGTGGATGGAGCCTCTCCTCACCGCCTGAGGCAAAGATGGCAGCAACTGTCTGATTGTCTCTGTATTGTTCCACCGATCCCATAGAGCTTAAAGCAACACTCCACTTAAACATGCCACACAAGCAAACACACACACACACACACACACACACACACACACACACACTTACTGGTTAAACCTGAATGACTGATTGTTGTAATTCCAATAAATTATCACTCTTACTCTCAAAACCTCAAAAAAAACTCAACCGCATTTGGACACATTTGCATGCACTAATGCTGTGTAAATATTTGATTTAATATTTAATAAGTATTTAATAAACAGCCCACATTTAATAAAAGGTTATCAAATAAAAGCACATGAAAGATACTTTAGTCACATTCAGAATATTCGATTTTTGTAAATCAGAGTGCAAACGCTTTAAAACAAAATAGAATAAAATGTGATTGTAATTCAGTTTAAAAAGCCTTTTCTTTTTCTTTTTTGCTGTTTTTACACACACCAGCCTGTACAATTACACTATACATGTGTGGCTCTGCAACAAACCTGGTTAAAATCAATGAGAAATGTAATAATAATGTAATGTAATTATCTAATAACCACTGTGAATAATAATGGTAACAAATACAGCAACAGCATTAACGGTTATTGTTATTCATTAATAGTATTATTATTTTTAAAATGCATTTGTTGGATGAATCTACAAGTATTAGATCATTATTCTAAACTTTAACAATCTAATATTAATGTGTTTGTATGTGTGTATATCAGAATGTCATGACAAACTTTGTGTGTCATGTAAAATTATCTAGAATAAAATATTTTTCCTTAACTTACATTTAAAATTAACGACATTGTTTTGCTATAGAGTCACTTTTGGGGATATTCTTGTGTCATCATTGCCAGAATGAACTTCATATTTCCAAAGGAATCCCTTAACAAGAGAGAAACCATCCCTGACTAAATCATTTAAAGTAGTGACGGATATTGAAACTTTTAAGTACTTTTGGACCCTTTCTGATGGTCTGTTAGAAGGTTCCTGATCTTCTCAGAGCTCTCCAGCCATCAAATAGATGAATGAGTTCAGGGCCGTCAGAGATGTACAGTACTGTGCAAAAGTGTTGAGCCACTCATCATTTCTTTATATTTTCTTTCCAAAGAGCCAGACGTGGGTGTGGGCCAGGCACAAGGCAGATGGGGCAGGGGGCTATACCTCTTCCCCACTGGGCAGGCCCTTGTCACTGAGACCATCATCATATACACATACAGTACTCTGCAAAAATACTGAATTTTTAATGTAGTCTGAAGGAACAGTTCTCCAGGCTTCCTGAAGGACTTTCAAAGACTCTCATTTTCAGTCCACTCCCTGAACCAGAGGAATGTTTTTTGTTTGTGAAACCACACAGTGACCTACGTATGAATCACTCAAGTACAAAACACATCTAACTCAAGTCCTGAACCAGTGAAGAAACAGGTGCAGATGATTCCAGATGATCAGGCGGTGATCTGTATACTGGTGGTGCTGAATGCTGAGTGGCTGGAACTCCTTTATCTAGACACTTCGTATCTTTAGGCACTTTGCAGTAAAACATTTGTT
This sequence comes from Alestes dentex, assembly GCA_037576975.1. Classification (NCBI taxonomy): domain Eukaryota; kingdom Metazoa; phylum Chordata; class Actinopteri; order Characiformes; family Alestidae; genus Alestes; species Alestes dentex. Next base: position 15,995,363 of record JBBIGA010000106.1, on the reverse strand, counting down.
CCCTTTTTCTTTCATTTAATCTATTTAATGTCCCAAAGATATGTCTTGAAATAGTATTTTTCCACCAACAAGGTGATACAAAGCAAAATATAAAGAAGTGAAGGGTGGCTCAAGACTTTTGCACAGTTCTGTATTCGAACTGTTATTGTCTCTACCGAACTGCTCGTCGTCATTTTTCTGCGGTTTACATTATGAAAAATCATTGATGGTGTGTTGCAGCGCTACTCTTTACTACTCTTTAATTTCTCTCTAATCAGACAGAGAGAGCGAGATTCTCCGTGGATGTGTGAAAGTGTGTGTGTGTGTGTGGGGGGGGAGTCTGCTACGCTTTAATTTTCTGTAGCAAAGGCGTAATGTGAAAATGACAAGAGCAATCAGAAATTAATGGAGGACAATACACAGGCAGCAGACTCCGGCTCCGTCTTAATTACGAACGCTGAAAGCCAATTAATCCAGAGCCGCGGCTCTCTGGCTGGGGTTTGATTGGGAGAGACGGAAAGATCGGAATGATAAAGAGAAAGAGAGAGAGAGATGTGAAGGGATAAACATTAAACTCAAATGGCCGAAAGCTCTGTCCTTCACTGCTCTCTCTATCTCTTTCTCTCTCTCTCTCTCTCTCTCTCTCTCTCTCTGTTATCTTATTGAGCTCATTCCCCCCTGCCTTCTGCTCAGTGGAATTACAAGGATTAAGGTACTCTACTCCACTCTAACACACACACACACACACACACACACACACACACACACACCATCACAAACAGAAAGAAAGAGAGAGAGAGGCCTTTGCCACTCAGTGTTTTAAACACACTATGGTTTATATAGCTTGCCTGGTTGTGGCAGCTAAAAATGGACTTCCATTCTCTTCTCTTCTCTTCTCTTCTCTTCTCTTCTCTTCTCTTCTCTTCTCTTCTCTTCTCTTCGCTTCGCTTCGCTTCTCTTCTCTTCTCTTCTCTTCTCTTCGCTTCTCTTCGCTTCTCTTCTCTTCTCTTCTCTTCGCTTCTCTTCTCTTCTCTTCTCTTCTCTTCGCTTCTCTTCTCTTCGCTTCTCTTCGCTTCTCTTCTCTTCTCTTCTCTTCTCTTCTCTTCGCTTCTCTTCTCTTCACTTCTCTTCGCTTCTCTTCTCTTCTCTTCTCTATTACGTATAATGTTTCCATTGCATTTACGGCAGTTTGATCTAATGATGAAACTCAATTAAAGATGACGTTAGTGTGATTTTCTGTGTGCATGTGTTTAACCCTCGAATGTCTAGAGTTGTTATTCAGCGCTTTGCTGAACGCTTCATGGGCGAAACTACAAAAGTCAGGAACAAGGCATCACACGCAACCTTCTTATTCCTATTCAAATCAGGGTGAAACGTCTCCTTGCCTACTTCACAACACAGACAGGATTTCTCTGCTTGTTTCAATGACCTGTAGGTGAGAAAATGTGAAGTAACGTTATTTCAATAACTATGATTTGTAATCAGTGCTGAAAGTTAGAACCCCTAATGGGACCCGCCCCCCCAACCCCAGGATCAGCCCCTCCTAGTGTTTTAACTGGTTTGTGTGAATTATATTGGTCATCAGACTGTAACTAGTTATTTTTTTTTAGCATTTTTAACAGGCGGAAACAATGAGAAAACATGTCCAGTCAAAATCAGGCCAGGGTCGATGGGCTGCTGCCATATGGACAAGCTAATCTAATCTAATGTACCAGACCCAGGCAGGAGCTTCTCTTTATGTCACCACAATACACATCACAGCGGCAAGGGTGACACATTCACCATGGGGTCTAAATTTGGGGGATGTGTATGTGTGTGTGTGTGTGTGTGTGTGTGTGTGTGTGTTGAAAGGATAAGGGGGGAGCAAAGATTAGAAGGTGCGAGACAGCAGATGGTTATGTCTAAAAAAGCAGCGAGTGGTTGGGGCCGCAGAGTGAATGGAGGGGGGGGGCCAAAGTATTTCAAGATGAGGCAGAAATATTAATAACCAAACAAAGGAGCGTGCATAAATTACTGCACCATTCAGACACATGCAGATACTCAGAGTGTTATCTGAAGGTGCGTATTGTAAAGATACATTATTAGATCCCAGTGTACAGTTGTGTTATTATTATCGTCATGGATTTAAATTACGTTACAAACATATCTCTAGGTAATTAGGTACATACACAATGAGCGACATCATTCGATCATAAACTGTATTTACGCGTACGTTCTGTAATTCTGTCGAGATCGTGGACCTACGCTTTCCAGGGCTTTTCTCCATCTCAGTGAGCTACAAATCAGAAATAATAATAATTTTAAAAAAAATTCTCTTCTCTTTTCTTCTCCACCCTTCTCTTCTATTTTCTTCTCTTCTCTTCTCTTTTCTTGCCCTCTCTTCTCTTTTCTTCTCTTCTCTTCTGTGCCGTGTATGACATTATGACGGCAATTAAGAATCCGATCTCACTATGAATTATAAGTCTCATTCTTATATGACTATAACATCCTTAAGAGTCGTATGAATCTTGTACGAATGTAACGTGCGATTCCTCGTCTGGACAGTCTGAACTACACCGATAAGGGGCAAGACTCACCTACAGTCACCTACACCTGTAACAAGATTCAGTGGGATTATCTGAATCAAAAAAAAAAACTTGCAATTATTATTTTGTGGTAATTTCTTAACACAAAATATGAGGATTCTCTTCTGACGCTGCACTGAACCAGCTCTAGTTATATTCACTCATGTCATTGCCCGTTGTACTTGTATAACCGTGTATGTGAGAAATAAAGGAGCTTGAATCTCGAACCTTGAATCTTGAATTCACAAGTTTTACCGCATTTAACAAACGGATACCGATGAGCATCTTTTTATTTGTGTAATCGTCCCACAGTTGGTTTCATGTCACCCAAAAAATTGACTACATATTATGAACAGTCTTCCAAAACATTGTTCAGCTTCCACAGACACACACAGCGCCTGAGTGCAGGTGAGTGGAAGCCTCTGATCTTGAGTTATTCTGTCTTTTTTTGTTTCCCTCGCTTTGTTTCAGTGTTAACAGGAGTGTCTCAGCGTAGCTGCTGTTTACGGGGCAGCAGTGATGGACCATATGGAGGAGTTTTGTCCCGCCTGGCTTTGGCACAGATGGCGCCGAAAGCGGCCCACAATGCCACTGTGCCCATTGTCTCTCCGTCGCGGCCATAATAAGGAGATGGCAAAAATAATAATGGCCAAAAAGAAAGAAACAAGCTGTCCCAGTTTGAGCTGGTGCCCAGAAGGGCCGTTTCCTCAGAGAAAGCACCCAGTCCAGTAATTAAGTGCTATGATAATGAATGACTAATTAAGCCTGTCCAGGACCATCAGGGCCGTAGGAGGACAAAAGCCCCTCGACCCGTTTCTGACAGGCTGTCATCATTTCCCCAAAGGGCTTATCACCCTGACCCTCAAATACCCACCAGATCTGTCCATCCGCCTCCATTCACGCACACACACACATACACACGTACACACAAACAGGTACGTACACAGTCAAGCCATAAACACAAGCCAACATATGCACAGACATGCAGATACACAAATGCATAGTGTGACAAGTACAGCATGGAAACATAGCATTAACCCTACTATAATGATCAAATGACTTCAGCTAGCATTTCTATATAATTTCTACTAGTAAGTCAACACTAAGCTATGGTTGTACATGTATCTGGAACTTCCAGAAGGACCAGGGGATGGATGTTGGAGGTGGCCCTCACCCAGTGAGAGACCCAGAAGAACCACTTCCTAAGGTTCTTGGATCTATACTCATTGTCCACCTTATCAGCTCCACTGACTGTACAGGGGCACTATTTGTTTACAGTTACAGACAACAGACTGTCTGTTGGCCCCCTGTTACTACATTCATCAGTGGTCAGGACCCCCACAGGAACACCAGTGAGCAGGTATTACTTGGGTGGGAATCATTCTCAGCAAAGAAATGACACTAACATGGATAGTGTGTTTGTGGATGGTGTGTGTGTGTGTGTGTGTGTGTGTGTGTGTGTGTGTGTGTGTGTGTGATTTGATCACACATAGTAGTGTATGAACTGTAGGTCCACCTTGCAGATGTAATGTTAGTGATGATGGTTCTGATCTGATGCTGTGCAGCTTGTGTTGGTCCTCCACTAGTCCTTCATTAGTGGCAATTTTCTGGCCACAGGACACTTTTTGCTGGATATTTTTAGTTAATGGACTATTCTCAGTCCAGGAGTGACAGACTCCAGCAGCAATACAAACACCCACACACACTACCATCCACTAAAAATGCCAGTCAATATTTCAGTCCAGCTCCTGAAGGCCAAAAACTAAATGAAATCCACACTCTCACATGCACACACTTTCCTCTTCTGATCGTGTAGGTGTGTGTGGACATGTTGCCAGGCAGTTTGATGCCACTTAACCACTAAACCCTGTGATGGTGGAAAGGGAAGGATTGGTGTGATAGAGGCCTGGCTGCTGGGATACAGTGCACTGTTTATAAATACACTCACACTCTCTCTCTCACACTCACACACATACACACCAACACACACACACACACACACACACAAATTTGTGTTTGACCTGATCTTGCTGAATGTGCTGCATGTTGAAATATGTCAAACTTAACACTCCAAATTCCCAAACTTATTGCACCCTGAGGCTTATTTATATTCAGCTATATGAAAAAAAATGCATAATTCCTTCACAGGAATGAGGAATGGAAGTCTGGTTATACGGAAAGTCCACATTGAGACATATGCAAATTGACTCAGATGATTTTTAGCTACGAAAATATGTTTCTCCATAATTTTGTTATCTGTACTGCAACTGTGTGTAGACATGCTAGCGAGCAATGAGGGGTCAAAGAACCCCCTGCTTGGCTGTTAGCGGTACACATTCCACAGAAATACAGATTTACTCCCCCAACATTACTGAACAATAAAGAAAAAAATAGGAAAACTGAGGAGCCTTTTTGAGTAGTTTCACCTTTCCCCACCTCATCGACTTTATTTACATATTGAGCCCTCTCTTTCATCGTATTTGCACATTTATTCTTGTTCTATTATTATTATTTTTTTTTACTGTTATTTTTACAGTCGAAAAAACGCATGCAGTGAAAACACTGTCCTTGACTGCCCCAGACTTTGCACAGTACAGAAAATAGTTAAGACCTACACTGCCCCCTAGGACACAGTGCGGTACTGCGCTTTCCTATTTAAATTGAAAGGCCTAGAACACAGCATCTGTCGAAACGACAAAATAAATCAAGAAAACGCACACACACATTGTCTTTTGCTCCTTGTCCTCTCTCTCTCTCTGCAGGGCTCACACACATAGTGATCTCTCTCTTTCATACACACACACACACACACACACACAAACAAACACATTGTGCTTATTTCTCTTCGGCATGTATTATTCATCCATCTGTAGTGCTTTCTAATGTTTCTCTGACGTCTCCACAGGGAAGCACATCTGGAGCTGCACTATTGCACACACACAAACATACACACAGTGAGAGAGAGAGAGTTTCTCACCCTTTCTGGTGCAGGTGGAGGTGAGAGCGCAAGAGAGAGAGAGAGAGGGAGAGAGAGAGAGAGGGAGAGAGAGAGAGAGAGAGACAGAGAGAGAGAGACAGAGAGAGAGACAGAGAGAGAGAGACAGAGAGAGAGAGAGATAGAGAGAGAGAGAGACAGAGAGAGAGAGAGAGAGAGACAGAGAGAGAGAGAGACAGCTGCACTGAGCAGGGGTGTCATGGCCACCTCGACAACTCAGCTTGCAGAACACACAGCAGCAGCGTCCTCTGTTTAAAAGATGATAATTAAGAAAGACAGAGAGAAAGAGAGAAAGAGAGAGAGAAAAGTGACAGATGGGAGAGAGATAGACAGAAAGAGAGGAGAAAAAGAGAACACAGACAGTACGAGAGAGAGAGAGAGAGAAAGAAAGAACGAAAAAAAAAAGAAAGTGACACAGAAGGGAGAGTGAGATTTAAAGAAAGAATAGATAATAGATTAAGAGAGAGAGGCACAAAGAAAGAGAGAGAAACAGAAAGAGAGAGAAAAAGAGAAAAGGAAGACAGAAAAGTGACAGAAGTGAGAGAGAGACATGAAGAGAAAACAAACAGAAGCACAGAAAGAGGGGGGGGGGCTAATTTGTGACTGTATGGTGGGATTTTGTGGGAATATTTCAAAAACAGAGGGGTCATGTCTGCATGTGTGTGCATATATATATGTGTGTGTGTGTGTGTGTGTGTGTGTGTGTGTGTGTGTGTGTGTGTGTGTGTGATAAGGCCTGTCCGGACAGCGCTGCCCCCAGCCTCCAGATGGCTGTATTCCAACAGGTGCTGAAGGGTGGGGGAGGCTGAGAGGACCTACATCTGCTGTCCATACACCCACACACACACATATACATACACACATAATTTACATGTACACACATACGTATGTGTACATACTATCACACATATATGCACGCATCATACGTATACACATACAGTACTGTGCAGATGACTCAGGCCACCTCTCATATCTCTATATTTCGCTTTGAATAACCTTGTTGGAGCAAAAATACTGTTTGATGCCTATCAAACTGTCTTATCTTTGGCATACTGAGTAGATGAATGAAAGAAATGAGAACAAATGTTTCACAAGGAGCCTAGATAAAGGAGTTCCCACCACTCAGCATTCAGCACTACCAGTACACTGATCACCGCCCGATCATCTGGAATCATCTGCACCTGTTTCCTCACTGTTTCAGAAGATGGTCTTTGTTCTGCTCGAATGATTCATGCGTAGGTGTGAATGCGTGTCTTAACAAACAAATAACATTTCATTTGAAACTGGTCAGGTTCAGGGACTGGACTGAAAATGAGAGACTTTGAAAGTCCCTCAGGAAGCTTGGAGAACTGTTCCTCAAGACTACATTAAAAATTCAATATTTTTGCAGAGTACTGTATGTGTATATGATGATGGTCTCAGTGACAAGGGCCTGCCCAGTGGGGGAAGAGGTATAGCCCCCTGCCCCATCTGCCTTGTGCCTGTCCCACATCTGATCCCCAGCCTAGTCTCTTCTTTTGCAGGTCTGCAGCGTGGGGGGTTGGTCTGGGGAGCATGTGTCTGTGGTAAAGGGTGAGGACTTCACCTGGCCAGATGGCCTGATACCTGGGACTGCCAAATGCTCCAAAGAGCATGCGCAAGCTGCTGTTAGGGTCAATAGTGGTGCCAGATTCTCTGGATGGCATGCTGGAATTGCTACAAATCAGTTGTCCCTCAGTACATCTATGCAAAGCTTTGGGGGACAAGGCCTGCGCTCACATCTCTTCTCTTACCCTGCCCCCTTAAGCTGGGCATACACTGTGCGATTTTTTCAGTCGCGTTATTCAGCTCCTGCTCAAACTGTACGACTGAATCGCAGGGGTTAGAAGTTCATAGCTCATTCATGTTCGCACACTATATTGCCCGATGCTCTGATACGACCTCAAGAGAAGCGACCAGGATTTCAAACAGGTTTGATTTTCTTGCAACCATACGATTGCTGATGGGGAGCTGGTCATGAGGAGTTAATCGCTTCTTGTTACCCCATGTATACTACACGATACACGATTAAGCCATTAGGGTGTTATTAGCATGGGACTGTACGTGTAGTGGTCAAAGACATGTAATCTGTACTAGAGATGGGTCACATTGAATAGTTAATGCGACCACAGTCTTGTCATAAAAAATTTTTTTCCTGTGTTGTAAGCCATCGCTATCCCCATCCCCCACCCTCATTCGCCCACCCACACCCACCACTCAATAGCTGAATCACTCACCCAACCCCCCATTTTTGCTTGAAATTGCCGAGCCTAATCTGTACCTTCCCTAAATGACTAGTCTCTTACTTTTCATTACAACACATTTCTGCCTCCAGAAGTCTACTCTTGAAACTAGTTTGATCATTTCTCTTGAGAATTGTCAGTCTTATGATTTGTCAACATGTGCATTCAGACCAGGTCCCTTGATGAGCAATTTAGGTGGTTGTTTGAATACTTCTGACACATAAGCTCATCAGAGAAAACCAGCAAACCAGCTGAGGTTGCTGGGGTAATGTTCTGGGGGTTTTTTTGGCAATTGATACCTAATACCGAACTATTTGACTGCGTACATTCAAAAATATCATGGAAAATAGTAAGGGCAAGGAAAATCTTTTCCTGAATATTTCTTTACAAATATAGCACCATAATGCACACAAACAGGCACACGTCACCTTCAGTGTGTTTGTCTCTTTCCTTCTATCTGAGCAGACCTGACCTCACAAGAAAAACACTCTAATGAACAACAGATTATTCACACACACGCACGAACACACACACATACTCGCTCGGACCCCTCAAACCGCTTGTTGTTTTCACAGTTCTGGTCAATTCTCAACATTCATGTTTTTTTTCGTAGCATCGTTAGAAACTAATACAGTTCTGGAAATAAATAGATCCATGTGCGTATCTGTCCTAAATGTGTTTACATGCAAAACTTGTTTGATTAATAAAAAAGAAGTAACAAAGTAATGGTTTAATGATTATTTGATTTAAGCAAGGTTCTTGCTATTAAAACGTTTTGGGGTTTTTTTTTTTGTTGTTGTTTTTTTTTTTTTTTACAGAAATGAGTCGTTAAGTATGTCTTTTCTGTCTCTGTCTTCAGAATCTGGTGAGAGTAAGATGAATCTGAGCAACCTGTTGATAATGTATCAGGAACAGGGCTCTGGCAGCCCTGAGTCTCCAGAAAATAACAGCTCTGGTTTATCCATGCTGCCGCACCTGGCAGACTTGGTCAGCTACAGCATTCAGAAGGTTATCGGCTTTGCCAAGATGATCCCCGGATTTAGGTACAGCTTTGTGTGTGTATGTACACATACACAGGTTTATGTTGTATGAACTATGGCAAGCAAATGTTAAATTAATTTTTAAAATTTATAATCAGTATTGTGTTGTTTTGAAAAATGATAGTTTGTTTTCCCATCAAATAATTGTACAGTACTGTAGTGTGTATGGTGATTAAGCTATGTAATTCTTACGAGTATTTGATCCGTTTGATTACTTTAGAGTAGTAAGTGAAACAATATCTCAAAGTGTGTGTTTGCCTCTGAGTTATTTAGCCAAATGAGTTAACATGTTCTTGCTCATTTGCACATTCATTACAAAACTCATGTTGTCATGGTAGCAAGAGGGAGAGAAAAAGAAGCACTTCACAAGCTGTATCTGTCTGTTTGAGTGCAGTATAGATAATATAGTCAAATGCAATTCTACATGTCTGTGTGTGTGCATGTGTTAATCACAGGGAGTTAACTGCAGAGGACCAGATAGCTCTGCTGAAGTCCAGTGCTATTGAAGTGATCATGCTGAGGTCCAACCAGTCCTTCAGCCTGGAGGACATGAGCTGGAGCTGTGGAGGGCCTGAATTTAAGTACTGTGTCAGTGATGTCACTAAAGGTACATGAAAACACACACACACACGATTCATGAGTTTTCCATTGATATGTAAATTACTGTATCTACATGCTGCTACACCTACACTTAAATCTGTCACTAATTGTAACCTCACTAAACAAAACATGTTGGTCTGTCTAGCTCTTCAAAATACGTCTTTGAGGACTTTCCTTCAAATTGTACCAATCTAAATGTTTTTCATTTTTTTCTTTAATCATTGGAACATTTGGTCCCAATAAAGAGTGAAACACTGTACATGCCCGTACACACACACAGAAAGACAGAATTTCTATGCTGAGTCAAGAATCAACTCTTCGGAATGAGTATGTTTAAACTGTGTGTGTGTGTGTGTGTAGCTGGACATACCTTGGAATTGCTGGAGCCTTTGGTGAAGTTTCAGGTTGGCCTGAAGAAGCTGAATCTGCATGAGGAAGAGCATGTGCTGCTGATGGCTATCTGCCTGCTCTCCCCTGGTGTGTTAGTTACTAGTGATTGTGATTTGTGCTGGTAACATTTATTTATTCATGCATTTCCCACAAATGCGTCCTTTTCTATCTACTGTAGCAAAACTTTATGGATTGTTGAAAAGTAATTAACCCTGGTATCTCAACTTTTATCAAAATATATGAATGTGTGCGGAGCTTGTTTATTTCTATTTGTCATAGCGTCAGTACACATAGCAGGTATGACTGGGAAAATGTTGACTGTTAGTTTAGGTAGCTGGCAATGTTAAAACAGGTGAAGCTTGTGAATGTTTCAATTAGTCTAAAGAGTGTAAAGATGCTTACTTTGTGAGTGTAAAAAATGTTACTTTGTGATTTCACAATGGAAAATGTGACAGAACACATTGAGGACATGGAAATTCTGTTAATGTTGTCATCTAATGCAAGTGTATTGTTTGAACAGAAAAGTTTGTATACAACCAGTACCAATAAATAACCCACTCTGCTCACTCACTGCTCACTCCTGCTGCCTCCCAGCTATAGTGTCATTGTAAGTTTGTGCAATATTGTGTTGATGATCATTGTTTCTTTAGAAAAATTTATCTTACAATGAAAGAAATCAGATATCAGGAGAATATTAAATCTCAAATCCAGCATCATGCTTCAGATTCAGATTATGGACAGAAAATATTGTTACATGCCCGTTAGCTTATCAACAAGATCTTTATTCTGGACAACCTTGATTATGGGAACAAAAATGCTCATTGTTCTGTAAAGCTTGTGCAACTTCACAACAGTAGTTACAAAAGAATGCATTTGTGGATTAATTATATTTTAGCTGTAAACATATATCTGAGCTGATGTGTTTATGCTGTTGCAGATCGACCTGGCGTGCAGGACCACACACGTGTGGAGGCCCTTCAGGACCAGCTGTCAGAGGTCCTGCAGGCGTACATCCGTGTGCACCACTCCGGCGGCTGCCTGCTCTATGCCAAAATGATCCAGAAGCTGGCGGACCTTCGTAGCCTGAACGAGGAGCACTCCAAGCAGTACCGCTCACTCTCCTTTCAGCCCGAGCACAGCATGCAGCTCACACCCCTCGTGCTGGAAGTGTTTGGGGGCCAGGTCACCTAGCAATAGCCCCCTTCCGAGGGTGGAGTGAAGGGTTTGACCTGAATGGTTCGTGGTGTAGGAGGAGCGAATGTATGGACAATCGCCCTGTGAAACACACCGAGAGTATGTGGAGTGTGTGTGTATCAGGGAGAGAGCGTGAGAGTGAATGAGTGTGTGTGTTTGTGTGTTCTTCTATCATTCCCAGACACAGTTATTGTTTGATAGAAGATGTATGAGTGTTTCTGTATCACAGTATATTGACAGTCATGCAGCACCATCACACACTGTGGTGCAAACTTTTTTTTTTAATTCCATGAACACTAGCCAACAGTATTACAGTGTGGGTTTTGCTCCCTCATGTGTTTGTGTGTATGTTAGTGAGACTGTGTGCGTGAAAGACAGACCTATTCTAAAGTTTTGCTTGGTCCCCAAAGTGCTGTCCACTACTGCTGATTCCCTCTTTTCACCTCCTGCCTTTAAATGCACATGCTCACCAGAGCTAATGCTCCACACAGCACCATTAGCCTAGCCACTGAACCAATCACAGAGCAGTGCCACCTCTGACCCTCAACCCAGAGCTCTGGTTGACTGCTGACTTTTTAGTCAATTCCTCTCCTCTTATGCACCTTGTAGTGACTGAGTAATTACTCTAGGTCTGTGTGGAGCGGCCAGTGCTTTAACAGCATTTGTCGCTAAGCTGTTGTGTAAATATGACTATAATCTTTAACTCTGTATTCTCAAACTCTGAACCTATATTCTTTACCTCTGATCTAAAATGTGTATATATAAGTGGCTTTCTCTTTAAGCTTACCATGGCTAATGGCAGGGCACTAATGTTCTGTCTGGAATGGTTTGAATAATGGCTATACAGATGCACATATATACTCACAAATCATAAGCTGATTACCATATAACCTCTTGAGATGGAATTGTTAATAGGGTTTTTAAGATATAGCTGCATTTTATTTTCTAGCACTGTCATAGGTACAGTGAGTTTTTAGTTTTTTTTAAAGATAATCTGCCATCATCTTTGCTTGCTTTATGTAACGTCATTAATTGATATTCATTGGATGTTTTCCCATATTTCCTTCTTCATTTTCCTGTTCACTCTTGCCCATGACATATAGATTTTTCTGTAGGGAGTTTGCAGCTGATACGCTGTCATCGCCTGCAGTGAGGTCTGAGATACAGGTCTTCTGTAATTCGGCTTTTGTGAGTGTTCCAGTCACTCATCACTGCTTATCCCTTCAGCCATCTGATTCCTTAGGGAGAACATGACCATGAGGCTGCTCTGTAAATGTTGCTGCAGTTGAGACCACGTTGTTGATTCTCTCTTTACACTCTCATGGTTTTCTAGTCTTTGGTGGATTTGCTGCTCTAACTCCCCCTAATGGCTACTCGTGAGTATTGCTATTGATTGGGAATTGAAGCAATTTACTGTATTGTCAAGAATACTCCGCATACTGCCAGTATTTCCTATCATGCAATTCTATGGCAGTTCCTCTTTCGTAGAATAGGTTATGATGCTAGCATAACTGCTTGTATGAGTGTGCCCCTTTTAATCATGTTGTAAGAAATATATTTGGTCAGTAGTGAGGTAAGGCCATATTCATATGGCACCACACAGTTTTGTAACGTGTTCAGAGACATAACCCATCCAGGGTAACACTAAACGTAGGTAAATAATGCTTATGCATAAGGCAGCAAGTTGTCATCTATGCAGAACATGAACGCCTTATGCCTGAACTGGATTCTGTACATTTGTTCATATTTACCACTTGTTCATGCCTCGTGCACGTGTTACAGAGTTTGAACCTGGGTCCTTCTGCTGCTCTCATAGCGTCTGGGCTCCTAGCCTGTCTATGTGTAGGATGGCAGGACTTGCTGTTGATGGAAATGTTGCTGAAAGCTCATCGCCGAGCTCCAGCAATGACTGCACTGGTTCCTTGCGCGTCTGGTGAAGGAAGTGTGTGTGGTCAGCGTGACAATGGCACGCCGAAGCTGCTTGGTCTAGGCTCAGGGTCGATGGCAGAATGTTCTTGTGTGATTTGTTATTAGAGTTGATAGAGTACTGCTTTTGAGATGAGCTTGGTGTTTGTAGTAGGGTCGGTGATGTGATTGCTTGACTCGAAAGGAAAACAAAACTACCTGGAGACTGAACTGAATTCAGTAGTGCAGATGTTTGAGTGTGTGTGTGTGTGTGTGTGTGTGTGTGTGTGTGTGCGTGCGTGTGTGCGTTTAGTACAGCAGAACTGTAAAGCACTTATCTATTTCACTATGTATATTCATATTTCCGTCTGGGCCTGGCATACTCATCCCTGCCTGGGTTGCTAGTGAATGTGTGGGAGTGTGCATGTCTGTGTGTGGTGTGTGTGGGAGAGAGTGTGATAACATGGTTTCCCAGTCCAGTCCAGTTATTTGCATAAGATAACTTAGTCATGGCACTAAATTGTTATT
>JBBIGA010000106.1:15959335-15971105 GCA_037576975.1 Alestes dentex | reverse complement strand
TACAAGAAAGCAGGAGACTGTTTTGATACTTTCTTTAAGGGTGTTTTCACATATAGTCCTCTTTAAAGGAACCAAACACAGTCCTCTAGAAGTGGTCCAAAAAGTGGACCGATAAAAAGGGGACTCTTTGGATGTGCACACTGAGTTCATTTAAAGGGGACTCGGTTCTTTTTCTGTGCACACTGTGCAGAGCTGCTCTGACACTGAGAGTTCATTTGAAGGGGACTCGGTTCTGTTTCTGCTCCGGAGCTGTACCGTATCGCGTCATCTAACTACGGCAAGCCGAGAGGGCAAAATCAGTCGAAGCGAATCCGGAGTGCTTTGTGTTCATAACGCGCGAGTTTAACTGAACGGTGCTGCGGACTTAAAGCTTTGTTCAAAGAATGAACGGTTTATTTTTGCCTTGGAATAAAACCGGTCTCCAAATTACTTGCACTTGCACGAGTATCGGTACTTGGTATCGGCAAGTACACAAATAAAAATACTCGTACCCGTATCGGTTTGTAAAAAAGTGGTATCGGTGCAACCCTAGTGAAAATGTGATACATCAGACCAGGCCACCTTTTTTCATTGCTCCATGGTCCAGTTCTGATGCTCATGTTACCATTCTAAGCATTTTCAGTCTTGGACAGGGGTCAGCATGGGCCCTGTAACTTGTCTGCAGCTATGTAGCCTCATACACCGCAAGATGCAATGCACTGTGTTCTGACATGTTTCTGTCATACTCAGCATTAATGTTTTCAGCAATTTGTGCTACGTAGCTCTTCTGGGAGATTGGACCAGATGGTCTGACTTTGCCATGTACATGAGCCCTGGGGACCCTATAGCCAGTTTCCCGGTTGTCCCTCCTTGGACCACGTTTGGTAAGCACTGACCACTGCATACAGGGAACACCCCTCAAGACCTGCCATTTTGTAGATGGTCTGACACAGTCATCTAGCCATTCAATTTAACCCTTGTCAAAGTACCTCAGGTATTTATGCTCCCCCCCACTTTTCCTGCTTCCAACACCCCAACTTCAAGAACTGACTGACTTGTGGCCTAATATATCCCACCCGTTGACAGCTGTCATTGTAATGAGATCATCAATGTTAATCACCTGTCCGTAGTTTTAAAGTGTGTTTGATCAATGTCAACTATTCCTTACTCTAAACTCAGTCACAAGCATGACCTCAGACCTAACCCCAACTCTAACCTCAATAACGTGAAGACAAAGGGGTTATTTAAAAAGAAATAAAACTGGAAAAAATGAAAAATGCCCTGATCTACTAAATGAAGCCATATACACGTTACAGGTTACAAATATGGTTTTAAAACCAAGCACCCACCCATTCACACACACAAAGGAGTATGGTGAATGAGCATGATTGCGTTTTCTTTGGCTTGTCCCAGCAACAGTGGTATGTGATGAGGGTAAGGAGCGGGGGATGGGAAGAGGAGGTGAACAGCAGACAGCTGTATTGCTCTCATTATGGTTGCACCCCCACTGCTCTGTCCTCACCCCACCCACCTCAGCTCTCCTTCAAAAACAATTCTTCCACAAACGCAATGTGCTAATCTGACAACGTGCTCTACTCACTTTAAAAAAGGATTATATTAAGGGGCGGTGGCCCTTCAGTCAGAACACATTAGCACATGATGTGTTTCCATTCAGCACAGGTACTGTATTTTCTACTCAATTAGTCAAAAGGCCCCATTTTTGGATTCCAAAACACTGTGTGTGATTAAGTCAATCTCTAATAGCACCACTCCCAGTCACCTGCTCAGCCAGCTGAAGACTCCCGCAGGGCTTCAGTGCAGGGGACAGAGAAAGAGAGAGAGATTATAGAGTGAAAGAGAGCAGGGAGGGGGTGAATGAGTTCAGTTGTGTAACAGCAATCCCAACATGCTCTGATAAAAACAAAAGAATCCCCTCAGCATAAAAACAGAAGAGGAAGCAGCAGGATGTCTCTCTACTGACAGTTACTTCTAGGGAAGTATTTGTACAACCAATGATTTCAAATATTGAAAATAAGATGTTTATAAGACTAAAATGCCTCTATTTTACACCCTATTCTACATATAAATTCCATTCAATGTTTATCCTAGGTGAAAGCCCCCAGATAAATAAAGCAGAAACATATGATTGGGGGGGACAGATACAGGACTACTAATGTAGTCTTTTTCTAGCAAAGAACCAAAGCCAAGGCTGATAATCAGAGATTTCATGATTTTTCCCATAATTGGAGTCAGCATTGGAGTGTGATTCTCTAATGCATGGAAAATTACTTCTGACTACTGCCTCAATGCCACACCCACAGAGTTATAGCTTACCGTCCTGGTCGAAAGAAGGTTGATAGATTGAGTACAGCAAACACAAACGAATTTCAATGCCTTGTCCACAGCATCACAGGACTGGCTGAATGCTGGAGCACATGTCAAATAAAACCTACATCAAAATCTTTCCACTAGTTCTGAGTTTGTGGTATATAACAAGCTAAAACACAAGTACAAATGACAAGGAATGCTGAGGCACAACTCAAAGCACAATTTCACTCACTCACTCTCACC
Source organism: Alestes dentex (assembly GCA_037576975.1). Lineage (NCBI taxonomy): Eukaryota > Metazoa > Chordata > Actinopteri > Characiformes > Alestidae > Alestes > Alestes dentex. The sequence continues at coordinate 15,968,555 of JBBIGA010000106.1, read as the reverse complement.
CACACGTCTTAAGATAATGGCCAGTGTGTAAATTTTAGACACTTAGTTTAGAGTTGCTGTAGCACGCAAGTCCACAGTAACTTGACAAAAATGAGCCATACATGCTGCTTGAATCCTGTCAGAAACCACATATTTAAATTGTTCAACAAGAGTAAAGGTTCTTTTCCCTGTTTTGTCCCATTACCTCCAGCAACTACGCCCACATTTGTAAGCTGGTGGATTCATACATTACCTTTAGAATAATAGCCTGTGCATTGGATTTACAAATAACACTGCAGGCACAAAGAAATTGACTCAAAAACCTGAAATAGTCTTTGAATCTAAATAACAATGAGAGACATTAGATATGCTTTGTACAGGTTGCTTATTGTGCTTAGCTTGAATCAGAGCTGTCTTGGTTTTGACTTGGGGGTAAATGTTTAATTAATAACACTTTAATTGTATTACTATTCAGTCTACAGTGCAAATATAGCCATTGTATCAACTATCCATTTATTTACTATAACTACCAGTGAAGTTCTTATATGCAATGCTGATGGTAAAAAAGTGGGAAACGTGTGATATGTTTTCTTTGGTGCCTCAATGTTCTGCATGTACCCCTTTGCCATAAAGTATTCAGGTATACTGACCTGTGTGTGAACATGTGTTAGAGGTTTGCATTCAGGCAGCGCAGGTGACCTGACCCATCCTGCTGTGTAGCTCCAGTGCGTCAGGCCTGTCTTGAGGATTGACGGCCAACATGTCCTGCAGAAGCTTCCGGAGTGCATCAGACATTTGCGAGCGGCGTCGCTGGGGGATGCTCAGCACCATCTTTGGGTTTTCCAGCAGTGCCTCTCCTACTGGCACAATGTCTGCACCCTGCCGCACATACGTGCCCAGCAGCTCCCTCTTTGACTCCGCGTCAATGAACGTGATCCGCTCGATCATGGCCCAGATTATTATGCCCACGGCGAAGATATCAGCCTTGGCCGTGTAGTGGCCTTCCCACACCTCTGGGGCCATGTAAAAGTCTGAGCCACACGCCGATGACAGCCAAAATTTGTTGATGTTGACGTTATTTTTGTCTCTGTCCTCCATCTCATCAGCCCCGTGACAGGCTGATCCCATCCCGAGGCCTGCACACACTTTGCTCAAGCCAAAGTCAGCCACTTTGAGCACGGGTGCCCCCGAGCGTTCTGAAATCAGGATGTTGTCTGGTTTTAGGTCCCTGTGCACTATGTTGTTCTGATGCAGGAAGGCCACGGCACTGCTCAGTTGCAACATGAAGCTAGTGTTGGTGTGCGGGTTGGGTCGGCGGGACAAGATGAACTGATTAAGGTCTCCTCCTTCACAGAACTCCATCACAAACCACAGGTAGCAAGGCTCCTGAGGACCCGACAGCACCCGCTCACCTGTACACAAACACAAACATATATGAACCAGTTTTTAAAAGAATCAGAATCCAACTGTAAAATGCACCAGGGGATATGAAAATGTCTCAAATAATCATAACAAATCACTTAAACTGTAATGCTCAAATACGTTGCAGTCTACTTTAGCAAGTCAGTGTGTGATGAGTATGTACTCATTGTATTGGCCAAAGAATACACTCTCAGGGTTTTGTTCCTAATAATTCTGAATTGTACCAAATAATGAAACCGAACTGTCCTGAAACTGGAGATTTTTAATTAATTAAAATGTTTTCTAAAGAATAAAACTAATTGAGTGGTCAGGGGTTTTCACCCCTGTGTACTACGTATCAGAGAAGATAAGTTCTTTTGGCAGAGGTTCTGCTGGAGAGCTCAGTAAAGTATGAGGAAAACTGCAGTAGTTATGATCATTAAGGATACCCAAGGTTTCTGTGTTTTGTCATTGCATACCACTGAATAAGCTTTCATATTTTTACTGTAAGACTGGCTAATCAACAATCACAGCAGGACATTAACAAAATTATTTATTCAGGCCTAGAAACGGTTTAAGAAACAAAATGCTGTTTGTTTCATCAAGTTTAATAGTTCATTAAAACCAGTTAATCAAAAATATGTTGCTAAACTTACTGTTATTTGACAATTGTGGGTCGGTTCATGTAGTTAAAGATGTTTGAACAGATTTAGTGCTGATGTAAGTGTGACCTAATGATGCCCTATCAGAGACTCCATTAGGTGGTTGAGGCACCATTACACATAGACCGTCACTACACAAGTACACTGAACCAGTCCTTAAAACAGTAGGTATTAAATGGTACACCCAGGAATGAAATAAAATACTGGTTGAAAGTGTTAAAATGGCGTTATTAAATGCTTCAAGTGGTTTGTTTACATGTTCAGTGTTTGCTAAAAAGAGTTACACAACCCATTTTGAGTCTTCATTGAGTCATGGAAGGGTCTTACTAAATAAAGTACTAAATATGAACCGTACACAATACAGGAAATAGAAAAGGTTTCATAATTCTTTTACAAGGTAAAAGAGACTACAAGGAATGAATCGAGCTAACTGCTTCCTGAAGTGGGAGAACAGAGCGAAGTAAGATGGTGGATGTGAGTTAAAGAGAAGGAAGGCAGGAAGGCAGTGAAAAAGGGAAGAGTGTTGTTGACTGTTGCTCTGTCTGTACTGCCGGCAGGCTCGCTTGCTGTGGAACCAGTTTAAAGCTGTTTGTTTTCTGACCACATGGGGAGTCTTTCTTTCCACAGCACAAAACTCAATCATTACAACACATTCAGCTTAGCAGGTCTAAATCTATATCATTAGAGTCTTATCATTTGAGCTCACTTAATGACTCTAGATCTGCCTTTATTTATGATTCACAATCAGTTGTGGCACACGCAACACTAAACATTTTCAACCAAATACACACCTTCGTCTATGCTAGGAAAAAACAAGGTCTTTCTGATGATGGTTCAATTTTAAAACGCCTGCACACATGAATGTATTTGCTTATACAGCAGCCCAGAATGATTTTGAATTTTGAGTACATTTTTAAGACATGCAAACAAATCTGTAGTATTTCCTCCAGTTTACATTACATTTTAAGGGTCCCACAGTCTGTAGAGTTTAGTATACACTCTCATTCAGTGTACAATAATATGGGACTACTGTACATATCACAAATCAACAATGTGTGAAATGAGGGTGGGGAACACCTCCTTATTGTTCCCCCCTGTTTAACCTCTGAATCAAACCCATTCTGTGAAAGCCTGTGGGAGCAATGGGATCACAGCTTAGCAACAAATGTGTCAAAAAAACCCCCGTAAAGCTACATTTTAAGGTGCTTAAAAACACAAAAAAAGAACCAAATCAGCTATGTTACTCAGATTAACACCACAATGCTCTCTGTCCCCATTCCCAAAAAAATCAGGCTTGCATAACCCAGAGGTCGACCTACATGTGCCTTTTTTTTTTTTTTTTTTAACAGAAAAACTGTCCAAACAGGGCTTCCACTGCCAGCCACTCAAAAACAACGTCACATTTACTGATATTCACGTTGCAAACAGCTCCCCTCCCCGCTTGGACACGTTTCCAGGTGCAAAACAAAACAGATTCTACTTTCTGATCATACTGAACCAAACTGTAGCATTTGCATGCTGTCCTGAAATTAGACTGAGCTAAATTTAACAAAGCAACACCACAGGCCCAGGGTGACGTAATATCTAGGGCAAATCTTGACATCAGCAGTTCAGTAACTCGACCAGGCTTGACTTCGCTGATTTCCAGGCAGCACAGTGCAGCTGAAAATACGAGACTCTTTATGAGAAGGGCTCTTCTCTCACCTTTTAAAGAGGTCTCGACCAGGCGTAAATACTGTCTGGAGCGCTTGTTGCCGTGACTCATCTTCTGCGCCATGCCGTTCCTTTGCAGCACGCACTCCTCCAGGTGCACCACGTTCTCGTGCCGTTTCTCCAGGCTCGCGAGGGCCCAGAACTCGGCCAGGGCCAGCTCCACGTTCTCGGGCGCGTCGCAGCGTAGCTTCTTCACGGCCACCATGGAGCCGGACCTGCGTGCTATGGCCTCGTACACCACCCCGTAGCTGCCCCTGCCGATCTCCCGGACCAGGCTGTACCGCGGGGCCACCACCCTCCGCTCCAGAGGCTCGAGTTTGAGCCGCTCCTCCTCCATGGCCTCATTGTCACCCACATTCCCCACGCTCAGAGCGCGCAGCACGCTGTCCCCCGCCCCGGGACCGGGGCTGGACCCCCCGCGCGCCCTCGTCACGCGCTTCCGCTCCCTCTCCCCCGCTTCCATCACATCTCCTCACCTCGAGAGTGCCCGGGCAGGGACTCTACAGCGTGCATAACCAGACCAGGCTGACTACAGAGTTATTCTGATAAAGCGAAGACTCGTTCTGTGCCCAAACTCACGATCCTAACCTTCTGAACAGAAGTACCTTCTGAACTGAAACAGACTTGAATGAGGAGAAAGCCGTCCCAGAGCAGACCATTTCCGGGCGCAGGGGGGATTCCTTCTGTCCACTCAATGTTCAACCACCCTAAGATACACTTCATGGACAACAGTAACACTTTTGTCCACATGTTGTTAGTTAAACAAAATGTGCCACTCACAGTGTTCTCTAAAAATACCCAACAGGCATTATTCTTTTATCATATAATCATTCCTTCCAGGGTTTTTAAGAACATTCCATGATTTTCAAAACCAGCATGGTAAGAAAAGTGCCATCTTTTTGAATAAACGTTACATTTGAAAAAAACAAAAACCCTTTAGACTCACCAAGCTCAGAGAATATGAGGAGTAAATAAATCCTTATTATAAATCCTTAAAAAATTAAGACTTCCTTAGAACTTGAGCAGTGTGGTGTCCAGTAACAGCCACAATATTTCTATTTCTCTAAACAGAATGGCGTAATGATCCAAATTCGTTTCAAAATAAATGTATTAAAATATTAACGGCCCCTATCTTCAGTTCTAGAAGCGCAGTATTATGGATTTTGATTTTATTTATAATTAACAGAATATCCCTGAATAGAATATGTTTGTTTGACATTGCTGTCCTGTTTGACATTTTCTTGTTTTTTGTTTTTTTTTGCCACATTACTGGCTGCAATGCATACTTTGCATTTTGGTATGATGTGCAATAGTCTACCAGTGTGTGGTGTTCTTATAAGGTGCTAAAACATTATCATTATGTATAACATCCTATTATGTGCAATAATAGTCCTACCATGTAAAGGTTTTCAGAATGGATGCTGAATTATTTCATTATGTGCAATATCTTATCATGTGCAATATATCAATACTTATGTCAATATTCCTTATATATTACTGATCTCTACTACGCACAATAACATGATCCTAACCACCATCTGTCTTATTAATTATTTGCTTAATTGTAAGTTACTTATCTATAGTGTATATACCCGGCATTTGTATATTGATCATAGTGTGTTTCATGTTGAGTATTTTTAAACAGATGTTTTTTTGGATCTATCTAGACTCTGTATTTTATATTGCTCTTGTCTCTGTGTGTATTTGCAGTCATAACATAAGCAATAAAGTTTTCTGATTCTGATTCTACCTCTCATGCTGAGTTTGACATAGGAATGAATGCACTTCCTGCCCCCCTACATGTAACGCCAAAATGGTTCAGTCCATCGGGCCCTCTGCACGTGTGCATAGCAGCGCTTCGGCTGCACGTGGGAAAGCACGCTGACCGGGGCGCGGAGAGGGTCCTGAAGGGTCCTGAGGGTCCTGAGGGGTCCGTAATCAAAACTGCAATTTATGACTGACATCTGAGAGCAGAGCAAACGCTTAATCAAATTTTGGCCATGAATTGATATCAACTCGCGCTGGATAAAGCAATGCACTGATTAGTACAAAAACTTTCTGCAAAAAGGGAAATACTTCAAAATCTGTGAGAAACATGCTGACTCTTCTTCTTCCTCTACTTTGTGCTGCTCCTGCTTGGGGGTCGTCATATCTTCCTATCTTCTGTCCTCCACATCTTCCTCTCTCACACCAACTGCCTGCATGCCCTTCACCACATCCTCCTACTAGGCCTTCCTCTTCTCCTCTTCCCTGCAGCTCCATCCTCAGCATCCTTCTCCCAACTCACTCAGAGTCTCTCCTCAGCATCCTTCTCACAACTCACTCAGAGTCTCTCCTCAGCATCCTTCTCACAACACACTCAGAGTGTCTCCTCAGCATCCATCTCCCAACACACTTAGAGTCTCTCCTCAGCACATTTCTAAACCAACACAATCTCACCTCTCTGACTTTCCCCCCAAAAGGTCCAACTGTCCTTCGAATAAATTCATTCCTGATCCTGTATATCCTCGTCACTTCCAATGTGAATCTTTTCATTTTTTATTCCGGCACCTCCAGCTCTGCTTCCTATCTTTTCGTCAGTGCCACTGTCTCCAAAACACCAAACCAGGCAACATAGCTGGACCCTCTACTCTGATTTCACAAATTTGTATGTAAAGTGTCCATTTGTCAAACATCATCACTATCATCATCATCGTCATACATGAACACACCACAGCACAGCACACAATGTGAACAGTGTGAAATTCTTTCTCTGTATTTCACCGATTCACCAAGTGAAGCAGTGGGCCACCAGGAACACAGTGCCCGGGGAGCAGTGTGTGGGGACGGTACCTTGCTCAAGGGTACCTCAGTGGTGCCTCTAGCTGTCCTGGGATTCAAACCCACAAAACTGTGATTCCAGACACAACTCTCTATCCACCAGACCACCAGCTGCCCCAAAATATGATCATGAAATATGTAAAGAATCAGGGGTTCCATAGGATCTGTGAACCTACATCTTTGTGAAATGTACAAGTGCTTCATCTGTGAATTGACTTAATGTTATTGAATAATAATCTTGTTACTTTACCATCTGCTGCTATTTTATTGCATTTATTTTTATTGCATCAACACTAAGCCACATTCATAAACCAATTTACAGTACCCATCTGCTGGTACAGCAAACAATCTTTTCACACAGCAGTGTTATGGTGTTACATTGTTATTTATTACACCAATATTGTTGTCATTGTCTTATATTATTGTTTATTGTTTAATTTTTTTCTATTGTCTTATATTTTATTCTTACTTGCTGCACTGAGTGGGTTCAAGATGCAAGAATTTCCCTTGAGATAAATAATTCTTTCTTATCTTACATGTAACATTGATAATGATGAAATAGCAGCATTAGGCTAAAAATGCCTTTAATTCCATGTGTTTAGGAGGGTCTAATTTCAAATCAAGTAGTTACTATAATTACTTTTATTTTCATGAATAGGGTAATTAGTGCGGATGAAATGACTGGTAATGACTGCTGACGTATTGCAGATTACATAAATCTCCGTGTTTTATGACCCGATTACTGATCCAACATCCTCTCTGACAATAATTTTCACGTGTGTACACACACACACACACGCACAAACATACACTAATGACTGAGTAGGCAGTAATATATCTAAACATCCTCTTCTGCTTTATGTCTATAATATTAGTAGGACAATAGAAATTTGTACTGTAATCGTATAAGAATATTTAAAACAATTACAATCTTTTGTAAGGGTTACAGAAACATCACATGTTCCTTAAGCTGTCAGAAGAAAGACTTGTTCATTTTGATGGCTATAAATAAGGTAAAAGTGTGTGCACACCTTAAAATGCCCCGTGTGCTATGAAAAGCGGTGGACTTTAAATGGTCAGTGCAGAAATAATGGCGTCCCTCTGGCGACACCTGGTGGTTACTATGTGATAAATATATTTACACCAATCGGTCACAACAGTGACCGGTGAATTGAATATCATTGATAATTTTGTTGCAGTTGCAACTTTCAATGTGTTTCATATAATAGGTAGCAAGTGAACAGTCAGTTCTTGGAGTTGATGTGTTGCAAGCTTGAAAAATGGATCTGAACAACTTTGACAAATTTTGGTGTCTAAATGACCAGATCTGAGGATGTCCAAAAGAGCAGGTCTTCTGGGATTTTAATCCCTCTAACACTGTGATCACAATGAAATTAATGCAATAGTTACGTGATTTACTTCACCCGCTCTGATTGCAGTTAAACTATTTTACTGTATTTTGTTTACTGTATTTTCTTCTGCTAGTTGCATTTTGTCAAGTCAAGTAGCTGTGTAGTACAAGTGAGATAAAAAAAATGCTCCTTCCTGACCATGGTGCAGCATAAAGAGCAAAACCAGAAACAGCACAAAACTACACAAGTGTGAGCAGAACAGGACTAAAGAGAGAGAGTGCAAGAAATACAAGAGCAACAGTACAATAACTTACAGAACAAGACATCCTGCAGTGCAGTCGACAGGAGAGGTTATAGTAGTAGCATGAATTAATACAGTATTCATCTAGTCGCACTTAAGATTCATTTAGAGTACAAAAATGCAAAGAAATTTAAAGACTGGGGTTGTGCAAAATAGCACCAACAGCAGCAATAGGATAAAAAATGCACTCTCCTCAGTATCTGCAAAAATAAGTAAATCTCAGTCTAGATTTTTCTCACTCATTTTGCATTAAATACACTTTGCTTCTGGTTGCATTCTAAAACAATGCAGTAAGACTGTAGTAATAGTGAAACACATGAATATCATCTTGATGTCCATTGGAGAGAACATTCATAAATGGGAATTATTTCATACCAAAAAACTGCTTTCATGATTCATTTAAAGAAATCTAACAAGTTCAGCAACAAAAAAATGTGTATTCATTTCACAGTACAAATAAATCAATAACTAAACAATACGTGACATACCCTTTCCATAACATGTGCATGTTGTTATACAAGCCATTTTGTGGAGATAAGAAGTGGATTTTATCAGCATCCTATACCGGAACCTGTGGAATCACTGGAAAACCTAGAATCATGTATTTTAAATGTACAGTGGTGATATCATCTGATCACTGCATGTCTGAATGACATTTTCTCCTGGATGACCCAGAGCAAAACAGAAAAGCTGCTGACAATATATTGCAAATAGAAATATTGTTCTTTGAAGCATAATTTCAAAGGAAATGAAAATACAGCAACCCCCGCTTATACTTCAGTCTTTCACAGATTTTTTTCCTGCGTATCAAACTAATAATTGTTGCTGAAACCCCCGCACATGCGCGGAAACTGCAGATATCCTCTGCTTCTTCTTTCTCTTTCGGCTTTACCCTTCAGGGGTCGCCACAGCGATTCATCTGTCTCCACTTAGCCCTATCTGCTGCATCCTCAACTCTCCCACCAACTAACTTCATGTCCTCTTTCACCGCA
>JBBIGA010000106.1:15916632-15954247 GCA_037576975.1 Alestes dentex | reverse complement strand
ACTTGATGACATGCAAATCAATTTATAACTTTTATGTGACATGTTTTTTCTTGATATTTGGTTGATATTCTGTCTCTGTCCATAAAAATGAAACTACCTCATAAATTAGAGACTGTTCATCAAACTTACAAATTCAGTAAACTTACAAATTTAGCAGGGGATCAAATAATTATTTCCCCCACTGTATGTATATACATATCATACACTGAAGCGCTGTATTTTTTATGATTAATTCAAAAGCCTTGGTAAGATTTCTTGCTGTGTACACAAGTTCACCCACTCCTTGAGACATATGGCTGAGGTTAAGATGCTTAAACAGGGAATCTATATGACACCTGGAATGACATGACACTAAGAGTCATGCTGAGCTAGCCAAATGTTTAAGGACACTAATTAGCTTTATTAGCCTAGAATAAAACAGAGCGCAAATGTTTTACAATTGTATCAACATGAAGTTTACAAATCAAACTCATGCTAGCTAACTATTTCACTCCAGATAGAGTTTTCGCACACTTAACGATACAGTGTCTGTCATAACAGTGTGTTCATGCAAACTATACTGTACTTTTGTTGAATGCACTGTGTGTTATCCTGTTGTTTTGGCGCCCTTGTGTTTTTCTTGCACTCTCTTGCTCTCTTTGCGCTCATTGCTATCATTGTCTAGTTTGAAGAGTGACAGTTTCTACCCTGCCCCCCTCTCTCTGTTTCTCTATTTCTGACTCCCCCAACACATTCTATTTACAACTCCATCGTTCTCCTATTGTCTTTACCACATTGTTCCCTTTGGCACAGAACCTGTTTTGCACTGGCGCCCTATCCAGAGCAGAGGAGCAGTCATCATCATGTTCTGAGGTCAGCTCAGTGTAACAGATGCACATACATGATTTGAGGGGCTGAAGCCAAGAAGGAGCATTAGGTAGCTCAGATAGGTTCTCAGGTCTAATCTGGGATTAGCGAGGCAGCTCTGCAGCTCTGCAGATTGCCTTAAGGATTTCTCAGGTCTCTCTGGGGGTGGAGCTGGACGGTTGTGTTGATGCCAGGCAGGTGATAGGGCTTTGATGCCACCAACAGCTAGATGCTTATTCCACCACATCTCTGATCCCTCCAAGTGCTGGTTCATCAAAAAACATTGCTTTCTTAAACATAGGATAGTTAATACATCTATTCAATTAAACAAATCGGTACGAAAAATGAATTAAAATCATAGCAGCCGCTGAGGATGTGATACTTCATTTGTTCGAGTTTTTTAATCCCAGAGTTAAATATCCAGTGACCTCAAGTGTTCAGCTGCAGTGGAAGTGTGTGGAGCTCTCTGTGTGTTTCAGGGAGTTTTGGAAGCCACATGTAAACCACCTCCTGCTTTAGGCCATCAGGGCATGATCACTGCAACTAATCTTAGAGGCCCTTCTGATCCAAACATGTGGCAGTTAAAGTACAGCCTGGGTTGAACACAGAAACCTCTTAAAAATGTACACTCCACATAACATGTTGCATACAATGCAAAGTCTGAAATGACTGATGCTGACAGTTGTCTGAACATTGTTGATAATGAGGGATGGGAACTACTAGTATACTTTAAGTCTCTAAATATTAGACATTTTCTTCCAATATTGCTGCAGAAAGTGTTTCTTCACTTTTGGATTGACTTCAGGTTTACAGTTTTCTTTTCTGAAATATGTCTTGCTCTGCAGCTTATTGCCAAAATGGTAATTAAGTTGTTATATATAACTGAATAACTAACTACTGCAGAATTTAAACACAGTATTATATAATATGTAAAAAATAAACATAAACATAAATAAATAATTAGATACAAAAACCAACGCTAGAAATGATGTGTCTGAGCACCGTACAGTACTTTCATGTGAGTATCATGTTATGTGTTTTTTTTCCCACCAGTTTTCCGTCTGGACGTACTGCTCTAGTATTGGCTACAAATGTGACGGACGGCTGCTGAGTGAACTGTTGTCCAATCACAGTACAGGTGGGCGGAGATTATCTGAATGCGGGTGGGGAAAAAAATACGCCCCTGACCATTTCTATCGGCTCCACCTCCCCCCCCAGCACAGGTTCTCTCAGTCTGAGAAGAGTCTGCCTCAGTCATATTGGATGCATAAATGAGGGGAAACTGTCAGGACAGTCATGGATTAATATGACCCAGTTTCACAGAAGACGAAGTGGATTATGGCTCCAAAAACGAAAAGTGGAATTTGGTTTTCAAGACTGGGATGTTACCATGTCACGTTGAGGGGAACCTGAGGATTAAAGGAGTTAAACAGAGGAGAAGTCATCACAGTTAAATCTGTCCATGCAGTAAGTTGACATTTGTCGTTTTAAATAAGACTTAATGGTGGGTTTGAATGAAGTTTTGTCAAGGGTTTGTCAGAAATGCCATACAGCATTTTTATATGTGTATAGAACACACTTAGCCGTTTAACCAGAGACACACAGTGGGAATGAGAAACAGGACAGCAAGATTCGCTATAAAAGAGCAGAACCACGTCAACATCACTTCACAACTGCTGTCATTCTGATGCAACCTTCTAATGCATGCCTTGAAAAAACTTTAATAAAAAAATATTGTAATACATGATATATAATGCGGAATTATCTCTTCTATACATTTATAGATCTGGCATGATGTAAACTCAGGACTTTTATATTCTCAGAACCGTTTCATTCAGATGTTTTAGAGTTTTCAGTTTACAAATTAAATATGATCCTAACAGGATTTTGTCTTTTTCTCTTGCTGACACTGTGTTTTCTCACACAGAAAGTAAATGCTTTAAAATGTTACAAGCTTCGAATTACTTTGTTGCATTTAAATGCAGATCATTAAACACCATGCAGATCATTAAACACCAATTTTCATTAATGGGAACAAGTGGAAACAACTGTATTCTTGCTTTCAGGAGAATATTGTGGTAAAAGCATAAAAAGGCACATTCTAGTGTTTTTGTAGACTAGATGACTCTCATTACTTTTGGTATATCTATAGCTGTGAGGATCTGCATGCTGAGAATCTTGTAAATCTGTGGTGTGATCTTTCAGAGAGATGGGTGGCTGGCTGATCTTGTTTAGTGTTTAGGATGTCCGACTAAGCAGGCTGTATTTTTAGGCCCTGAGCTCAGATGGCAGTATTGATAGCATGAAAATTGGTTTGCCGAGATCACATCAACAGCACATTTCTTGAATCTCTTCAGGCCACTGTGCTACAGTTATGCACACCACTCTTCATTCTGAAAGGTCTGTAATGATAAATGTAAAATGTAATGAGCATCTGTCAGTTTAGGAAGACTAAAACCTTAAGGTCATGATAAGTTCATGATTTGCAGCAACAGACACATTTTTTGTCACACAGTAGTCAGAGAACAGCAGACTTTATATGAATTATGAGTAATGCAGGATTAGTAATATATAATGTTTTGATTAATCTTGTTCCAGAAACTAAGAACCAAAAAAATGAATACCGAACCTAAATTTTAACTGTCAAAATATCAATTTTGAGGAATTGTTAATGAGTTGCATGAACATTGCCTGCTGAAGAAGCATAATTTAAAATTTGATGCTTTTTTTTTCCATTTAGTAGTTACAGTCTTTGTGTGCAGTGTTCTTGCAGGTGCTGCATGTCCTCGCAGGCGTGAATGTGAACAGTGATAATGGCGAAAATCTGCACTCAAGAGTCATACCCATCACGTCACAGGCTCTCAGTCCGGGCTTCAGATGATGAAGTGGACCAGACTGATAACTGTGTCAGCAGGTTTGACATCACAAGCTGCCTCTTGTTCCTTTTTGCACATGTCCAGTCTGTATGGGCTTTGCATATCTAAATAAGCCAAAGCCTGAAAAAAAAAAGGTCATAATCAACCAGTTGGTTGCAATTTAGACTTTCATATGACTTGGCAGTTTAAACAAACTTTTCTCTTTAGTAGGGCTGACTGATTTACCTGTATGTGGACATGAAGACATTTAAACATAGGTTTTCGTACCTCTGATGTCCTCCCTGTCATTGTGTTCCAGGGTACAGTCTATAGGTGACGACACTACCTCTGACATGCAGGGGGTGAATTCTACGACAGCCAGTCAGCAGCTTCAGGAATCTCGCAGAAGCTCCTTCACAGGTGCTGGAGCCATGGCCAGGTAAAACTGAGACCTGCCCAGTCAGCCACACTCTTCCCTTCTCATCACTTACTCCACCTGCTCCCCATACCATCTAGAACTTCCATCCAGCAGTGAGTCCCAATCCTGGGCTGAGAGTATCCCTGCTGAGGCAGACCAGGTTTGTCTCATTAGCTAAATAGCTGTCTGTGCAGTGCAGGGATATTCCAGAACCAGGGTGAAGAAACACTGCTCCATAGAATCTATTCTACAGTATACCAGCCTGGGTCAACTGCACAGTAATGTATTTGAATGACATCTGACCTCTACTTGGATTTAATGCTCAAATTTGGTTTTCTCTTACTATGACCAAGTGTGTAAACATTGGAGTATATACTTAATGATGTACTTAATGGTGTAATTATGCCCTCCATAATAAACAGGGATCAATGTAAATATATAAAGTGTGCATTTGACTTAGGAGGCAGAGAAAGCTACATACTGTACAGAGAACACAGGAGTGTTAGTCTCTTCCTTGTATTGATCTCCCAGGCTCTCGAACTTCCTCTTTATGCTGCGGAACTGGGTGTCACACAGGCTGCAGCGTGAGGTTGAGCGGCCTGACTCCTTCCTGGAGCGATTTCGTGGGCCTGAGCTGAAAGATATTTCCAGCCGTGGCAGCTATGCCCACTCCTCCATAGGGCAACCTGACAGGCCTCGTAAGAGGAAGTAAGTCAAAAGCACATGTCAAAAGTCAAAAGTCCTGGTGAAACCTCATCAGCATGGGTGTCATACTCCATTCCTGGATGTGCACAGCACTGCAGAATTTAACATTCTACTTCATTTAACACACAAAAATGAACTCATTAGCAAGACTATCATGGGTTGGCCGTCCAGAACCTCAGCATAACAGCTCTGCTCCACATGATAAATAAAGACAATGAATGAAGATAATGCTAACACTGGTGTGACGTAAACCAGCAAAACAAAGTGGAGAACTGGTCAGCACGTACTCCACCACAACCACTTCCGACATTGCCTTGGCCATGACTTACTAGAATGATGGACTCACCCAATCCAGAGAGACAGTATGTAGATTTCCTTGTAGGCTTCCCAGTAAGTAGCATTTTAGTCAGAGAGCTCATTTTAGTAAGAGAGCCATGATAGCGTAGAATACTTAAGAGTAGTATCATATTGGTAGAGTTCTAATGTTTGGAGAATATGAGCACTGATAACACAGAAACTGAATACTTCTTTCCTCTTAAGAAATACCAGTCACTGGCCACTAGCAGTGTACAATATGAACAACTGCAACAACACAGATGAGTAAGTATTTAGTAATCCCTGTAGAGCCCCTTAATGCCCCTTAAAGCATATAACTTTAGAACTTCAAAATCTTCTAAGCAGAAGTAGATAACAGTAGCAATTTGTGAATAGATTGAAGGTATTTGTAATATATCAGTGCGTAAAACAGATGTTATGGGACTGGTTTGAGTGCACTTACTAATGGATGCTTGGTAGAGTTCATGCTGCCGCCTGTAGGTGAATAAATGCTATTACACCCCAGTAGGATAGAGGTTTAGTCCTGTAGTCGCCCCCTGGACAAAACACCTGCTAATTTTAATTAAGATAAAATTGTTACCTTTAGCAAAAAAGAGGATAAAAACAAAGATGAGAAAAAAGAGGAAGAGAAAAAAGATGGAGACAAGAAGGAGGAGAAAAAGGATGAGAAGGATGAGAAAAAAGATGAAAAGAAGGATGAGAAAAAGGATGAAAAGAAGGATGAGAAAAAAGATGAAAAGAAGGATGAGAAAAAAGATGAAAAGAAGGACGATAAGAAGGATGATAAAAAGAAAGAAGAGCCACCGTAAGTATGTTACGGGTAAATATAATATTTACTCAAGAAATCCACTTGAAGTGCAATGAATGCTTAATCCAACAGAAAGTACCACTGAATTGCCCCTACTTTGAATTTAACTGTTTGAAATTTTCCTTGTTTTACACTGTGTGAAATGCATTAGCTGCTGTATTGTTTAACCTCTCTAAGAACTTGGGCAGTCATTCAAGCTTTGTTTCTGTAGGAAAGAAGTGTGGATCATGGACCCTGCCACAGACTTGTATTATCGATGGCTCACAGTAATAGCAGCGCCTGTGTTTTACAACCTGATGATGATCGTAACAAGGTGTGCTTACGAACACTGTTTAATCTATAATGTAGCTCAGAATGAAGTGGAGAGATGCTTATTGTTCTGTGGTATTTATATTTCTTCATACAGGGCTTGTTTCAATGAGCTCCAGAACACATACACAATCCTATGGATCATTCTGGACTACACCTCAGACGCTATCTACTACACAGACACATTTGTAAGATCAAGAACAGGTAAAGATGGACTTCTGTTCTTTTTTAACTTGACAAATTGTTAATTGTTTTATATTTAGTTTACGATTACAGGAATTCCCCTGGGTTTATTTCAGGTCTGTTCAACTGGCAAAATATTCACTAGTGATCTGGTTTTCGAATGACGTTGGAAGTGGATTGCTTTTGCTTGTAAATATCCAGGAGGAGGAGCTCATATTAGTTTTTTCGTAATGAAGTGAAAACACCGCACAAACGCTTATAATCCCCTGTTAAAGGTTATGACCATTTGTCAGTAATAAAACAGGATGCTACATTGCTATACAACACAAATATTTCAATAACAATTGTATCTGTGCCAAACTTGGGATCTGAATTCAGTGGTTCTTTGCAAAAATAGGCTGAGAATCACAAAAATAAAATAAAATCAAAAAACCCCACCATAATGTCAAAAAAATGTTTGCATCTCATCATGTCTGGGCAGTCTGTGAATTTGAATGGGTAGGCTTCCCTGTTGATTTAATGCTAGGGGGAAACACTGAATTGTCAGTGACTCTTGAAAAAGCCAGTAAGCATAAAACATTTATCTCTCCTAAATGTTTTCATCTTGTTATTTTCAGGGTTCCTGGAGCAAGGCCTTCTAGTTAAAGATGGCAAGAAGCTGATGGACCATTACAGAAAAACCTCACAGTTCAAATATGACCTTTTTTCAATGATTCCAACTGATATTTTCATGCTGAAGGTGGGATACAACAACCCAGAGCTGCGGTTCAATCGTCTTTTTAAAATGGCACGACTCTTTGAGTTCTTTGACCGCACAGAGACAAGAACAAACTATCCCAATATTTTCCGTATCAGTAACCTCGTACTTTACATCTTGATCATTATCCACTGGAATGCCTGCATCTTCTTCGCAATTTCTAAAACTATTGGTTTTGGCTCTGACACCTGGGTGTACCCCAACATTAGCCATCCCGAATATGGGCGGCTAGCTAGGAAATACATCTACTGTCTTTACTGGTCCACTCTCACACTTACCACCATTGGAGAAACTCCTCCTCCTGTCAGAGATATTGAGTATTTGTTTGTTGTTGCTGACTTCCTTATTGGAGTGCTGATTTTTGCTACTATCGTCGGTAACGTTGGTGCCATGATCTCCAACATGAACGCCTCCCGCGCTGAGTTCCAGGCCAAGATTGACTCCATCAAGCAGTACATGCAGTTCCGTAAAGTCTCCAAAGACCTGGAGGCCAGGGTCATTAAGTGGTTTGACTACCTCTGGACGGAAAAGAAAACCTGTGATGAGAAGGAGGTGTTGAAGAACCTCCCGGACAAGCTTAAGGCCGAGATTGCAATCAACGTCCATCTGGATACGCTGAAGAAAGTGCGGATCTTCCAGGATTGTGAAGCTGGACTGCTGATTGAGTTGGTGCTCAAACTGCAGCCTCAAGTGTTCAGCCCTGGCGACTACATCTGTAAGAAGGGTGACATTGGAAGAGAGATGTACATCATCAAGGAAGGGAAGCTGGCTGTGGTGGCTGATGATGGTGTCACACAATTTGTAGTGCTCAGTGATGGGGCTTACTTTGGAGAAATCAGTATTCTTGGCATCAAGGGTAGTAAGGCTGGGAACAGGCGGACAGCGAACATTCGGAGTGTGGGCTACTCCGACCTTTTCGCCCTTTCCAAAGACGACCTGATGGAGGCCCTTACGGAGTACCCTGAGGCCAAAAAGGCCTTGGAAGAGAAAGGGAAGGCCATCTTGATGAAGGATAACCTGATAGATGAAGCAGTGGCCAATGCAGGGGCTGACCCCAAAGACCTAGAGGAAAAAATAACGCGTCTGGAGAGCAATTTAGACATCATGACCGGCAAGTTTGGCAGACTCATGGCAGAATACACATCCTACCAGAGCAAGATCAAGCAAAGGCTCACCAACATGGAAAGCAAAGTGAAAACACTGCGGGCAGAAGATCTGTCTGAAGTGGTTGAAGACAAAAAAGAAGAAGAAAAGAAAACAAAATAAATGCATTCTGATGAAAATATGCAGTGCAACTGGATACAGCATAGACACTGAGATAATTTTTTACATAAAAATATGTACAGATTTTCAAAAATAGACTACAAACTACTTTTAAACTCTTTATACATTTTGTTTATAAGTTTTGAATATGTAAGCGTATATTACATACCATTACTTTTATGTATCATAAAGCATTAAGGCTTTTTAAGTTGAATTCACATGCACACTGTATATCTTTCTTATACTTTTCTTATATGCTGTACTGCTCCTGCTTGTACTTGCAAGCAACAGGCAAGAACTCATTTGTTCTTCAGAGTATGAAATGTCTCCTGCATAAGATTCCAGAGGCTTGAACCACCCTTTAAGTTTGCCAAGCACTTAAGCCCCTTGAAAAAAATTGCCTATCGGTTTATAAATGTCACTTTATCAATTTAACAAGCATTATTCTTAAAGGAAGCGCTTGGTCAACAAGTTTTTATGTTAGTGAAATTGTTCTTGCTGTCGATTTAGCAGCGGTGGTTCAGCATGACATACTCTTGAAGAATGCTCTGTCAGTTTGGCTAGAATTGGATGATTCCAAAAACAATGTTTTTAATCTTAATTTTTTTTTTAAAGATGCAGTGTCCGTAGAGCCATTGAGGATGTTTAAATCTATTCTTTAATAAATGATTAAATAGACTCTCTGCCTCATTCACTGCCATTCAGCTAGAAGATAACTGTTGGTTTCAACTAATATAAAGCATGAAATCAGGGTGCTGTCACTAATTTCAGCATATGCATGCTGGCGTCTAAAAATTCTCTGTAAATATTCAGAGAGACTGTTGGGTACTAATGGGAAGCCTACGAAAATGGAGTACTGATGATAAAAATAGGAAACACAAACATGCAAAAACCAGTTTCATTCATTTGTAGAAAAGGGTGTATAACAGCTATATCACCCATTAACTAACTACTACTATCAGGAGCTATTGGAGGATTTTCAAGCCCTTTCCAGATTGACTTACTTTCTCATCTCTTCTGGAATTGCATTTGATCCTGGCACGATGATCTCCATGTTGAGATTTTTAAGCATACTTCACTTAGCTTGAAAGGTTCTATTTAAGTCATGTTTAGATTCAACAGGCCTGGTAGTAAAGAAGTCCTGGTGTGTTTGGTCTAATTGACAGTTTGATTGAATTTGAGGCAAATATGCAAAAATAAAAATCAGGAGGGCGACAAGTACTTTTTCTTGGCACCGTAAATGCTGTTTTGTGAAAAATGCTGTATTTTCCCGTCACCATATGTATGAAGAAAGCGTTTTTTTCTTACTGTACTAACTGGAGAACCCTGTTTCGCAGCTAGACGCTCGTCTGAAAGCACTGTTGGGGATGAAGTAGTTGTTAAGAGCATTCATATAAGTCTTACTGGACAGTATGTGTACAACAGTACCCTGTTT
Organism: Alestes dentex; assembly: GCA_037576975.1. NCBI lineage: Eukaryota > Metazoa > Chordata > Actinopteri > Characiformes > Alestidae > Alestes > Alestes dentex. The sequence goes on along the minus strand of JBBIGA010000106.1, from coordinate 15,944,332 downwards.
TCCAAAAACATCAAAAAGTGACAGTTAATGCATTAATTAGTAATGTTTTGGTTTAAAGAAAACCACCAGTGAGCAGGTATTATTTGGGTGGTGGATCATTCTCACCACAGCAGTGACACTAATATGGTAGTGGCACATTTGTGTGTGTGTGTGGCATCACAGCAGTGCTGCTGGCATTTTTAAATACTGTGTCCATCTACTGTCCATGATTGATACTGCGGTCTGTTATTGATCATAGTTTTTCTGATGCTGCACTATTTATAATTCACCCTCTAATCCCGAGGTGTCAAACTCCAGTCCTGGAGGGCCGTGGTCCAGCACGTTTTGGTGATTTCCCTGCTCAGAATCACCTGGTTCACCTCGCCAGTTAATTGTCAGGTTTAGTGAATATGTTTGAGTAGGAGAACCATCAAACTGTGCCCTCCAGGACCAGAGCTCAACACCCCTGCTCTAATCCTTCGTCAGTGGTCAGATTCCGGGCACAAGGCTTTATCAGCTGGATATTTCGGTTGATGGAGTGTTCTGAGCCATGCAGTACTGTGGTGCTGTGACACACACTACTATACTACGACACGTCAAGATAACTGCTGTCATCGGCAAGTAATCACCCAAGTGATACCTGCACACTGGTGGTCCTGACTGTTGCTAAATGGAGTTAGAGCGGCTAACAAACAATGCAAAGGAAAATATGTTAACTATAAAGCGCCCCTATATTCTCAGTGGAACTGGTAAAATGGACAATAAGTGCAGATATAAGGTTACTGTACCGAATCAAGTGGCTCATTAGTGTTTTATTTGTAGTTTGTTAAACTGTGCCAAATATCTTCTGGCTAGTTTTTTTATTGCTGTGATTTTCTTCAGACATTTGTGTGTGGTTGTTAGCTAGGAGGTGTAAAGGGGAACAAACTTTGAATCAAGCAAGGCAGAAATCTTTCAGCACGAAGGCAAATGATAGTTTTAAGCTGTTCAACAAACTGGATAGGAAATTTTTTTTTTTTTAATTAAAAAATTAAATAACAGGTCCATCGCAGACGAGAGAATGACTTCTGGCTTTATGTAAGGAAAAGCTTCAGCATGAAACACAGCAGCATTGCTTTAAGGTCATCATTACTGTTGGCATATCCAGTTCATTTCTTGGAGAAAACTGCCCGAGTGTCTTTACCACATGTAAGGTTCATACTGTACTGACCTCATGAAAGGCTCTTAATACTAGGAACAGCTTACCGAGAGGCACTAAGCCGAGTCTCAGGTGGTGCTCAAAGTGGCGAGGGATTGACATAAGCCTTACACTTCCAAGTTCATCAGGAGTCTAGCTGAAAGGTGAGAGGGAACAGAGCTACCGGTCTCAGGCTGGAAGAACAGTTTTTAAACACAGAGAGATCCAGGACCATCGTATGGTTATTCAGTCTACCCAAACTCTCTAAGGAGCTGAGCATGTGAACTGGAGGAAGGCCAGCCTAATTTCTTCTGGTCAGTGAGATGTACTGTGACCTGCAGCAGCTAGAGTGGTCACCATAGCTGTAGCACCAAACTGCTGTGAAACAAAATCTCATAGATGCAGTAACACAAGCTTTACTTACAACTGTTAACTTAGTAGAAAGGTTGTCAGTTCAAGTTTCATCCTGCAGAAAATATTAAGTCCCCTTTTGTTTTTTTCACATTTTGTAGTATTAGAACCAGGCATTATCATTTGATTTACACAATGTCAATTATGTAGATGCAAAATACAACCATCAGTTCTCAATCTGGGCTTTGACTGAGCCATTATTACATTCAGGTTCTTAGTTTTGAACCACTCCAGTGTAGCCTTGGCAGCTTGCTTAATATTGTTGTCCTGCTGGAAAGTGAACTTTCCACCTCAGTTTCAAATCTCTTGCAAAATAGGTTTTTCTTGAGAACTGCCCTGTATTTGGCTGTGACGACATTCAGCCCTGTTCAGTTTCCCAGTCATTACTAATGAAAAGCATCCGCACAACACAACCATCACTGCGGTGATTAGCAATTCCAAACATTCCAAAACATCAAACCTGACTTTTTCCAAGTCCTTGACATTGGCTTTGCAAACATTCATCTTTTTTCACCAATGGTTTCTTCAAACTTCAGCTTTATGAAGTGTCAGGACTATGGTTGTCCTGTAATCAGTTCCACTCATATAAGCTATGGATCTGTCCAGCTCTGTTCTAGAGAGTTACTAGAACCCTCCTTATACAGCCACTGACTTCGGTGTGGACTTCCTGCTGTAGTCAGACACAAGTTTGAGGTTGTACCGTATGCTTCCATTTTAAAATAATATATTTAATGGTGCACTGCAGAATGTTGCAAGCCTGATTAAGAAGTCTCTAAAACTTGCTTGAGTTTGATCTTTATGATACTGCTAGTTTAGGTACATTCTCTAACCAAACTTTGGGACCCGCAAGAAACAGGTGTATTTTCACTACAGTTACATGACATTTAAAATCACACGCAAGTAAACCCCATTAAACTCATTATTTCTGATTAAGTTGGTTTTGCCAGAACTAATTCACGGACGCCTCAGCAGCAGAACGAATACTTACACAATCACAACTTCTACAAACTACAATATAAATTTTGCTAAATATTTTTTCATCTATATACTGGGGTATTATGAGTATATTTTATGACATAATTTCAGGCCAGGGCTGAGACACTAAAAACTAAACCTCAAGGGTTAGTGGACTGTGTGTTTTAACTTGAAAAAAGTAAGAAGCATATGAAAGAAATGTCAATTTGCACATATTAGGGTTATTTTATCCCCTATATTTCTGCCAAATAACAATTGAACACTGCACTATTTTGAAACTCCTTAATGTTTCCACTCAAAAGTCGTTTTTTCCGTTTTTAATTTATTTAAGAATAACTGGAAACAATCAAATGCTTTCATTCTCAATATCAAGTTCTGTTACCCCTTTAATGTGAGCGCCATCAGCAGTGGAACAAACCACAGACATTTATCTGAGAGAAAAAAAAAGAAAAAAAAAGAAAAAAAAAAACAAAACAGCAAAATGAGAGCAAAAAACAAAACAAAAACAAAAAACATAATGGATCCAGGGCATCACTAAAGAATGTTTCCAGCTGTACTTGGGACTTGGGTAAACCTGAGGGGTGATTCTAAGCATACATGTTTGGCACATCATGATAGTGGTACAATTTGTGCCAATATCCCCTCATTCATTCAACAGTTTAATAATTTGGGCCAGACACTGTGCGGAGCAAAAAAAAGCTACTAAAATATTAACCCATCTGACTTCAATGGAGTACTGATGAGGGCTTTTTGTAGTTAGCTTAAAATCTGCCATCCTGAATTAAAATAAGACTAGTAAAGAAATAAACCCCTCCCTCTCCAAATAAGGGCTTTGTAAACGAGAGGTGGTTTTCTTTGTCTTTCATTTCTCTTTTTAGTCTTTCCTTTGCCATGAGTACACCATTAGAGCAGACTGGCTTCAGCTAATCATGTCATCATACTGAAGTAAGACAGAGAACCAGACTGCAGCTAATAACAGAACACTGGCCATAAGCAAGCAGCACAACCTGCCGACATGGCATAACAAACAATGCAGTTCCTCAATAAATACAGAGTTCCTGGTAACAACGGGTGGACTGAAGTTGCTCTGTACCTCAAAAAGCATTGCTGGCGATGTGCAGACTGACTGGGGAAGACCTATGAACCATGAGCACGACATGTCAACGAGCGGTCAACAGAAAACTAACAAGACATTCTGAATATTGAGTTAAGTGCACTTTCACAGTTCAACCATAGTACAACAATAACTTCCTCCTCCCTTTACTCTTTTGTTCTTTTTGTAATATTTCTTTAGGTTTATGTGGTGATCAGTCCTGAAGTCCTTTTTGGAAATCTCTAACCATCCCTCCTTTTACCGCTTAAGAAACGAAGAAGTGAGTTGAATTCCAGGCAGACATGAAAGAACAGACTTTATCCCTTAAAATAAATAGTGCTATATCTCAGTGCATACAAAAAGGGAAACTTAACACTTACATTAGAGGGAGAGAGCCAAGAGTCCAGTGTGGTTTTATCTACTATTTAGGCACAGGCACTCGGTCACCAGAACTTTCCCATTTTAGCCCATTTCATATGCTGTCTTACATTTAAACTTGATATTTATGTTTTGTCGGTGTAGTTGATTTTGCCTTTGACGGACACACGAAAACTCTGAAGTTGAGCGAGTTCTTTTGTGTCGCCTCATGCCTCAGAGCATGCCAAAGCCTTTGGCGTAAGTGATGGCTTTGAGGAGTCTCTCTCTAAGTTTCTCCTTAGTGGAGTATTCAGGGAGGAGCAGCACATTGAAGCAGGTGTGAGAGGTTGGTAACCTGATGGGTAACAAGGAGAGAAACTTTTCAGAGCATTTACACAGACTGGCAAACAAATTCTACATGCAAACAAGGGACAAGTGTGAAACATTCTGACTGTTCTAAATCCCAAGTACACAAACCACTCTGCCATTACCTGTCTGAGTCTGGCCCATTTTTGGCAATGATCATCTTCAATTTGCCCAAACCGCCAACGGGGGCTCTGTCTGTGCCTGTGGTGAACTGCAGAAACAGCCTTTTCTGCTCCTGTCCAAACGAGTGCACAGTCTCCCAGAAGTCCCTGACGGACAAACAACCAAACTGTCATTATCTTCATATTCAGCATCTAATGTAAGATTACTGTTCATGTTTTATGGTATAATCATCACATACTTAATAATGCGACAGTCCTTGTTGTAACCACCATCATATTCTGTAGTCTCTTCGAGGGCTTGAAAGTCAAGATTCTGGGGGTAAAGAAGAAGGCATAGGTATTTTCCCAAACCACAAAGAGAGTAAACAGTGTGAGTAAGATCAGATGGCCGTAACTTTGTATGGAGCTCACTTACTCTGCTGCCACATATAAGCAGCTCAATTTCCTCAGGTCGAAACAGATACTTCAGGGGAGACTCATTAGTGACCATATGGAAACCTCTCCTGAATGCCTTGAATTGTTTCTCCACACTTTTGTTCAGCATATATTCAGCATATAGTGCTACAAATTCCTGCAGAAACACAAAGATGGTTAACTGAAAGCCCACATGGATCTCCATTGCGTTCAAACAATACTTTTTCTGCCTATGACAGACCTTCCTGTTATCGTTGGTGACAGGGATTTTGTCTCCGCCTTCTCTTAAATCGTACATGATGGGGTTTCCAAACAGGTCTGTCTGCGATATCTGAAATGTGATCATCATGTCCTCTTCCACATTACCCTCATACTCCAACAGCTCCTTTAGACTCTGATAAAGAACCTGCGCCAGGCAAAACATGATAAAAAGGTGAAATAACGACAGAATCGTCTCTTCAGTCACTGTTTGTATTGTTCAGCAGTTCTGAAATAGTTACTGCCTTGTTGAATCTCCTAATTTGAGTAATTTTGGAAAAGGGGATAGTGTTCCAGAAATTTGGCTCAAGTCTCACATTTAACTATGTGCCAGCTTAAGATGAAAAATAATCATTTTCTCAAATCTCAACTACTAAAAGTATTTACATAGTGATAAATAATGGAACAGACAAAAAGTATTACCGGATGAGAATCGGCAAGGTCTCTGAAGGTTCCTTTCTTTCCCATTAGCTTTCTGTAAACCACCATAGGAAAGTGCACGTCCAGAATACAGTTATTGTAGATAGCTAGGCCCAGGACTATACCTATCAAAGTGAACTGGCCTTCATTTTCAAATGATGAGGGGTTGAACCAGAAAAGCTTTGTGCTTTCATCGTAGGTGAACATGCCTGAGGAAAACATGGAAAGAGCAGGTGTAAGGCATGACCAAAAGATTAAAGAGCATGTTCTTAATTATTCATGTGATTCCAATTACAATTATCATGTTACGGACCAAATCCAGTTCACAATCAGTATAACTGTGAACCTATTACATTTTAGTATAACAGTCACTTTTACACACTTAACTCCATTAAAACATGCAAAAAATAATAATCTTTGTTTCAACATAAAAAAACACTAATACTGCAACACATCTAGCCATTCATCTAAACAGTAGACATTTCTGGTAAAATCTGTCAAGAAATTAAAATAAATTTTCAGGATGACCATGAAAATATGATTTTACCTATATCTGGATTAAAGATCTCTTCTACTACCAGTTGAAAGAACTCTTTGGAAACACCTCCTTCGTCCACTCCTTGCTCCCCTTCAAACTCCACATACAGCTGCTTCTTCAAGTCTGCTGGGTTTTCCATGGCAATCATCTCCAGCTGAAATCACAGTGGGTTCAGGCATCATCATACTTACATCCACCAACACTACATATTTCCAGGAGTAGGTTAAGAGAATGTTGTCTTAATCCACACAATTTGTATAAACTCCATTTCAGACTTACCCTGACTAGAGCATCGTCTATGATGTGGTCTCTGCGCACTTTGAGGCGCAGGTATGGATTGAGCTGCTGTCCCTGCACCAGGCTGTAGAGGGCAGTGATTCTGCGCTCGCTGTACATCCGGATTCGGTTGTCATAGTAGAGGCCCAGGTTTTTTGTCACAGCATTAAGTATGAATGGACAGGTCATGAAGGAGAACTTGCTCTCTGTCTCCACCTTGAAGAAGGTGTAGTCCTTGTCCATTTCCAGCACATCATTTAATGGTTCGTTGATGAACTCCTCAAAGGGGATGAGGGGCTTCCGGCAGTCGGATGTGCGGATACCAAGCTCCGTCTCCAGTGGGTCTATGCGTGGCCCTTTCTTGTTGCGCCGCTCCTCACCCAGCAGCTCTTGCAGGGTCAGCTCACTGGACTCGGGGATAGGCTCATCGTCCTCCTCCTCATTGTGGTCTGTGTCCAGGTCGCCACCCAGCACGTTTGCATAGTAGACAATTTTCAAGCACTTGGTGGCTGCCACCACACCGTCATCCTCATTGACTAGGTTGTCGCTGTTGAACTCGTTGCTGATAACCGTGTAGGTGATGAGCTGCTGGAAAGTCTCCACCAGGCGCCGGATCTGGTCTGCGCCATACTGTGACCAAAGGCGTGCTAACTTGGCCAGAGCTGGGAGAGGTAGCTTGCTCATGGCCTTGCAGAACTGTGGTAGGGCAATCTCCAGGTACTCGGGACTGTGCAGGTTGCTGTTCTCCATGACAATAATAAACACGTTCAAATAATTGGGGTCAGCGGCATACACGTTATGATAGGTGAGGTCACATTCCACGTTAGGTGACAAGTACACCAACGCGTTGAGGAACGCGGCCTCAATCTTCTCATTGGACAACAGTCTATCGTAAACTCTTCTTACAGCTTCAATGTCTACAGACACCTCAACTGGGCCCAGCTTTTGCACGTTGTTACCGTCATGAGAGGCCCCTTCTCCACTGGAAGCGGCAGCAGCAGCATCAGGGTCCACCTCCATGGCACTGGCTGAACCAGAAGCGGTCTCTTTTTCATCTTCATCCTTATCCTCATCCTTGGCCTGCAATGACTTGAGCTCCTCCTTGGTGTGTTGCTTAGCCTTGCGAAAGCTTTGCACCAGGCTTTCTGCACTGGAGAAGACCCTCCCGATAACACGTATCAGAGGCGAGTAGTCTTCCGTTTCACCACAGAGAGCAAGAATTTCATAAACCTTCTCCTCGGTCAAATAATTCAAATCTGAAAAATTGGCAAAATGAAAGTGCAAAAATGACAATTAAAAATATGAAAAAAAAGAACCTTGTCTTTAGTAATATTAACCTGTTTAGTTTTAAGAAAACAGTTTGATTTTATCCAGAGAGGATTACCAAAGCTCAGGAAATGCAAGAAACAAAACACTAAGCTTACCTCTGAAGTCTTCCCTGGTAGGAGGCAGATCCTTGTGGTTCATCTTCCCGTTGCTGCAAGCAGAGAAATTGTGGGCTCCTTTGGCACTGTTCTCTGGGAAAGCTGAGCTGGCGCCTTTCTTAGAGGGGTGAGGATCACATAGTTTGGCGTTATTCTTATACAGCTCCAAGGCCTTGATGGCCGCTGCATTGTTATCCATGCGCCGGAAACCCGGAGAGGAGCCACAAGCCTCGTTCGTGCAGGCCTCATTTCCACAGCCCTCAGTTAACTGGTGGTAGTAACGCTCAATTAGATGCTTTGCAGCCGCTCGCTTCCTGCATCAGACATTCAAACAGGGCAGCAGGGGATTAGTAGGGATCATTCACAAAACTACTTTTAATGCCTGATTCCAGCAAATATTACTCAAAAGTGTCAAGAAGTACAGATAGCCAGTGCAATACAGCCCCTGAATTTTGCGATGGCAATGAAACTGTTTAGAAACTCGCACATCAAACACCCTGCTAATAATCTCGATTTGTTCATCTGCAAAGGCTCTAACTAAATATGATAAAGGATCAGATTAGAAATCAAGAATGAACATATCACAGTACATCACAACAAAATGTGCATTACTGCATTACCAGACAGAGCTCACAAACAGGACAAAACTGTAGGAGAAGCTTTTAAAGTGCAAATACTCATGCAGCATGACCTATAGAAAATATTTCATGCTAAATTTACATTTACGGAAATTAGCAGACACTTTTATTCAAAACAACTTCCATTCCCTAACTACAGGGGACAGTCTCCCTGGAGCAACTTGGGGTTAAGGGTCTTGTTCAGGAACCCAGTTGTGGTATGCTGAAGGTAGGATTCAAACCCATGATCTCTTGGTCCAGAGGCAAGTTTCCTACCCACTAGGCCACCACCACCCTACCATATACATCATCTATATTATATACATAATCTGTTTCCAAAAGACATACTTAATATCTGTATTGCACATGCTTTTGTATTCTGGCTGCACGCTGATCATGACACCCTGGAATCATTTACGCAATTGCACAGAATACATAAAAAATGGAATGTGGGAATCACAAAAAAAAAAAAATCAATTCACAACACCAGAGACAGAGAAAATGCTGACTTTGGCTTTTTGGCATCTCGCTTGCACACAAAATGCTTTTTCTGTGCCACAAGCATCTGTATAACTCATGGGATGCTGACAATGACCAGTGTGATAGAAAGTGCAATGCTGGCAATACAGTGTAAATATGCTTTTGCAAAACTTGAAAATGATCATATACTGGAAGAGGAACAGATACTCACATTAGACTCGCTTAAAGTTTCCAATGCTGGACTCGTCTATGCTCTGAACTCTAGAGAGAAGAAAACGGGGGTCAGGAAACAGTCCTGTAGATGAGGAGAGGATGGGTTATCTCTAGACTAGGGAACTTTCTAGTTCTTAAACTGCTCTGAGATTAGCCCTGGAGAAATGGAAACTTAAGGGAAACAACAGAAAAGACGAATAAGAACTGAGCAGGTTTGGTCACACTAATGCAAAAACACATTTTACAAGGACCAGATCATCATGTGTGTGTCTTAAGGACTGATGGTGTGTCTGCAAGCTGAGATTCGGGAGCTAAGTGGAACTGACAGGTGCTTTGGAGGGGAAGTGCTATAACAACGCATACATGCAAAAAAGGGGCGAGTAGGGCAAAGTATGGAAGGCGAAAATCTTTGAATGCTCAGACGTGTGATGACTAAAACCCAGTGTGAGGGTAGATGGAAGCTGGAAGACCTTGCTAGCCAGGCCTCCGGGGGGCTGGCGGGTAATGACTGTGCACAAACACGGTAGGAGCCTTCACCGTCTGAAGCAGCAGCATTTTTGGGGGTCGCTGCGGAGCTATAAACACAGACCTCCTGTCAGTTGCTAAATGTTGACCAAAAACAAACAGATGAGCTGCATGAGTGCTGCAGTTATGCATGGAGAAGCCCTGGAGCAGTGCTCTGTAACCTTGCTGCAACTGTCACGGGGACCTGCTCCACTAGCACCGAGCTAACTCTGCTAACTAGCCTAGCCAACAGCTTTCTGGTCCTAAGCGCAGAATAATTAGCGTTTATTCAAAGCAAGAGGCTTTGTTTTTATTATTTAGTTGATACTTAACAAAGCCACGGCCAGACTATATCCTCCAGAGCCCGCCTCGCCTCTCCAGGCCGCATAAGCCGCGCTCTCTCCCCGCAGCGCTGGAGCTCAGGAGCGGGGCAGCCGAGCAGCAGCAAACACCCCCCAGCTCTCCTCCAAAACACACACACACACTCAACAGGAGGGACATGTCGAGAGCTTACTTCTCAATTTGCTCTGTCGCGGACGAATAATCCTGCCACTCAACATCACAGTCGCTCCAGGTCTGTTTGTGTTCAGCTCCAGCCCCTCAACCAAACATTCTCGGCCATCTTGATAGCTGAAGCAAACACGGAGCGCATCCCAGGATGCACCGAGAGCCCCAACACACCATAGAGGTTCACAACTCGGCCCCGAAAATAGAGGCTAAACTCCCCTCTGGCGCCAAGAATGAACGCTTCACAGGACCTTTTTGCTGTTAGAGATTTACAATGGACTTGATACTTTCACAGCGGCTCGTTTTAAGAGCACTTTTCCTCTTTTTTCTGCTCTTTTGGCTCCAATTGCCAGTAGAGACTCTTGCAATAACAGCACCTACCACGAGATGTCGCAATTCAAAACATCAGACCAGAAGTGAGTGAGTGCTGCGTAGAACCCGGGTCTCTGCAGTTTGTGTGTGACGATACACAATATGGACAAAGGTATTGGGACACACCTGTTTTTCAACGTTTGGGCTAGGCCCCTCTCTTCCAGTGAGGAGCAAAGTCATGCTTCCAATTTCAGACAACGTCATGCTTTCAATTCCAGCATGACTGTGCCCCACACAGAGCTCTGACCTCAACTCCATCCAGCACCTTTGCGATGAACTGGAACGGAGATTGCAAGCCAGACTCTCTCGTCCAACATCAGTCCTCAGAAATGTTCTACTGATTTTGTGATTCTCAATTTGATTTTGTGCTTCTTAATTTGATTTTGTGATTCTTCATTTGTTTTTGTGCTTTTCAATTTTGTTTTTGTGATTCTTAATTTGTTGTTGTGTTTCTCAATTTGTTGTGTTTCTCAATTTTGTTGTTGTTTCTGAATTAGTTTGTGTTTCTCAATTTGTTGTTGTGTTTAGTAATTTATTGGTGTGGTTTGCACTTCAGGACAACCGTAGTTTTCTGCTCTCTTCACTCACAAATGACAAACCTGTGCTATGCCACATGTAGTAAGCATAAGCTCTCATCTGTTATAAATGAACACTCACAAGGGGTTAATTAGTTAATTAGCTAACTCAGACAGCAGCTTAGGCTGTCACTGTAACTCTATAAATGACATGAACTTCAGGCTGAAATCCCCTGATTTAAATTTCAAAAGCAATTCAGCTGTTATTACCTTCCTAGAAAATAAATTACATGTTTATCATAATAATAATAACAATCAGGGGAAATTGGTTCCTGTCATTTTCTGACTGATTGTGTGTATATGAGAGACCTGAAGTCACACCTGCTTCAGTGATGAGATTATTTCTGAGGGGAGGAAAGAAAAGATGAGGGCTTGTTGTAATCCTGTAGTGGACAATGGAGGCGTGTGTAGTGCTGAATAATGAAAACAACATCCATGTTTCGAATGATGCAGCTATGAAGCATCCAGTTCTCATGAATATAGACAGCTGTTTAGCCCCAAGTCAAAAAGGTCTTAGATTGAACTCCACACACACACGTGTATGGTTAGGTGTTATGAGGGTTACTCATGGGCCCAGTGCCGTTATGTGAGTGGTTCAGTCCCACTGAGCAACATTGAAAAGACGTCCCCTGAGGAGCCAGAATAAAAGTTTTTGTGAAATATTTTTTAAATCTGTAAATCTGTAAAGAAATATTTGGACAGTACACAGTGACAGCAATAGGAACATTATACTTCAATAGGCAACTGTCACAGCTGGGAGACACCCGAGTAGACTTCCATCATGATTCACTTCTCTTTTATTTTTCAAAAACACACAAAGCAAAAGGCTCAATGGCCCTAACTCCAAAACGAAACTGACACTCTAGAAAACAGTGATGGCAAATGTGAGGGTGAACCACCCAAGACAGAAACCCAAAGCATGCTATTTATAACAGAAACTAAACACAAAACATCTGCTGCTAATAATACCTTATCCCTGGCCAGCCAGGCACAGGGATGAGGCCACACCCAGTGTCAAAACAAAAGTCTACTACAAAACTTAAACAACAGTGGCCTCTAGCGGCCACTGACTACAGCAACTGTACTGCAACTGATTTTTTGCTTTTGCTGCTTTCCTGCACTTATGTTGCATGCCTACAGACATCTGAAACATCGCCTATCATATTGATGACCAAGAAGGATGAAGTCAGACGTCCAAATACTGAACCTGATTTGCACACCATACAGCTATTTTCAGACATCTCATGTTTGCTGGGGTGAAGCCAAACTATTGAGCAGCCTTCACCTTTAAAGAATTTACCTTGGAAACTTGTTGGAGCTCTCCCTGTGTCCGCGTGTTTTCCTCCAGGTACTCCGGATTCCTCCCACAGTCCAATGACAAATCAGGCGAATGCGAGATTGCCCCTAAGTGTGGTATGCGCATGCATAAGTCTGTCTGTCTGTCTGCCCTGTGATAGACTAGTATCCTGTCCAGGGGATTCTTACCACCTTTCACCCTAACACCACTAGGATAGAGTTCAAAACACCCGTGACCCTGGTTAAGAATAAGCAGTTCAGATATTGAATGAATGAATCTTGTTAATTGAAACAGAGTTAAGACTAGGGACATATTCAAAGTAAATCAATGAGGAGTTGAATATTTGATGGATTCTACTCTGATATTATCATCAGTGGATTTAACCCTTTGAACTCTGGGCCATTTATGAGCGTTTTTGCATACCTTTATTTATTGGGCTATAACATTTAATTTTTTTTTTTTAATTTAATTTAATGTTTTTTTGTAACTGGGACATTCTATGGCTTATTACAATATAAAAATATGTGCTTATTTCCAGACGGAATTTGACCTTCCTTGGTATCATTATTACTGCTGAAGAAGTTGTTCAGATGACCTCTAGAATGCAGTCAAGCAAATATAACACACCACCATTATTAAAAAATAATAATATAGCAACAGAATAACAATATATATTTATTATATAAAAAGGCAGTGGGAAAAATTATGACAAATTATGACGAATTTATTACATTGAATCCAACGACAAATGTGTTGACCATCGCCGAAGTGAACGCACACGTTATTTGTGCCTAAAGTAAATAATATGGATGTTTTATGGAGTTTCAGTGTTTTTTGTGGGAAACCTTTTTAAATTTACTCTCTTTTGCGCACATGATTACTCTGGAATATTTTATTGCACAAACACAGGACTTAGACGATTGTATAGGGCAAGTCTTCTCGATTTCAGTGATATGTGTATCATGCATGTGTGTTACTCCTATCGCGAGTTTTGAGTCTGAGACTAAAGGTTACAAATAAAATTAACGCAAAATGCATTCATGGAGTTCAAAAGGTTAATTACACAGTGCACCTATGTGCATCTATCAGTTCACTTGGTGGTCCATGAGAGCAACAAAGCAGTAAAAGATTATTTCATTCACAACACAGTGGATTTTGCTGAATTGTTGTGTCATAAGTGTGAGTGATTGAATATTTTACAACAGCTCTAAATGGAGTTCAGAAATAAAGCGGTCCCTTATATTCACGCGTGAACACACCAAAGCACACAGTGTAAACAATGTGTAATTCTTTCTCTGCATTTAACCCATTTAACAAGCCCTAACCACTAGGCCATCAGCTGCACCATAATATAATATAATATGATATAATATGATAATATATCAATGTATCATCAATTTATCTGCCTTGATATTTCAGACGTGTAGCTGTGAATTCCATTATAACTTTATTTTTTATGTTATACAGCTTTATTTCTCACTCACAGTGAATGATTTAAAACCTATGAAGCCGCCCTGTACCAGCATCAAAGCTTTTTATCCATCTTTTTACAAAATTTATTTTCTATCATTAAAAATCCAACTCTAAGGTTTTAGTGCAGCTTTGATTGAGAGCTGTGTCTGTTCCAAGGACTGCAGTGGAGGAGAATATGATTGGATTAAGTTAGTGGCAGCGGGGGCTTTACAGGTGAAGTGAGGAGTCAGGAGAACCTCTAGGGCTGTTTTCCCTTAGAGCCCACTGCCAGGTTTGATGTCAAATACAAGCCTGTGGGTGAGAGATGCATTCCCACAAAGCCCCAGGCCTTCTTTCAGATTGGAACCTGCTGTAAGCAGCGGGGTCCCTAGAGACATTCCCAGTAGTGAGTACACAAACAGAGAGGATGGCCATGATACACACACATACATACACACACACATACAAGCATGCACACATACCTTTTGTTCATATTCAGGGGAGCAGCACTACAGGGAATGTGCAGGGTGAACAGAATTGCTGCATAACACTGAGGGAGACTCCTGTAGCACTTGACATTCAAATAAAAGGTCTGTAAACATGTGTGAACTGTCTTTGCCTGTAGAGCTGAAGGCAGTTTGTAGTATGCAGTGATTGGTCAGACTCTACAATGTAGTTATTATGATGATGATTATGAAGATGATGCTGATGATGATTATTAGCAACACCAATGATAAAAACAGTAACAACAACACTAATTATTATTAGTATTATTATTGTCGTAAATAATATTTAATAACACTGTTATTCAGTAATTATATTACTATTATAACAATAACAATAGTAGTAACGGCAATGCATTATTATTACTCTACAAGAATACTAATGCATTCTTGTATGCAATAGTTAAAACAGGGGGGAAATGATATGATAAACTTTATCTCATAGAAATTCTTCAGCATTTTCATCTCTGCCTTCTGTATGGACATTCATTTTCAACACATTTCCCTGTACTTAACCAACAACGTTTTGACTGGAAGTAGAATAGAAGCCATTGGGAAGCTGCTTTAATGCGCATGGTAAAGGACCAGATGTAGGAGATACACATGATAACAATTGCTGCATCATTCTATTAGAGCAAAACTTATTAAAGTTTTGAGTTTAACAAAACAAGGTTAGGCGAAATGTTACAGATGTTACTTGCAGGCTGACCACTGAGGTAAAAGCATCATGGAAAGCAATGACTGTCCTTCTCCTCAGAAATGCAATTAACTTTCCATCCCTGCAGCTTTCTGTTATTGCAGTAGTAAAAAAGATATCACATAATCACACACGGTTAAGAGTTTTTACGAGAGTGAATTTTACAGGAGTTACTGGAGATGGAATATGCTGTTATAGAAGAAAGCTGTTGTTTCGGAAAGTGTTGCAGATGACACATAATGGCATCATTTTTCAGTCATCATAAAGCTGCATTGAAGGTGAGAATTTATTGTGCACAAGACACAAGCAGGTGCTATCTCTGTGAAGGACAGAAAAACAACTGTCAAGAATCAGTTGAGTAGATCAAAGCAGACAGCCAGTCCTATTGTGAGACACAGCAGAAGATTCTGCATGATTCAATGCATTTCAAAGAGATCACACCACAGTTCCTACAAACCTGTAAATACTAAAGACCTTATGACTAGTTTATGAATATGATATAAAAATGAAAAGAATGATGTACTGGGCTCCCGTTATACTGTGTTTCTGAGCTGAACCCTCAAGCCAGAAATTGTCTGTTTGTGAAAGAAGCTGTAAAGGCTGCACTGAATGCTGTTCCCTCCTGGAGAGAGGTTTGAGGGCTATTGGTCAGTAGTAATGGTGAGCTCTTCATCAGTGAGACAAAAGCACAGAGACGTTGGACACCTTTTGCGATCTCCTTTGTTCGTAACCACCTATTGGATACACAACAAGTGCCACATAAAGCAATCATATATAAGGGACAGTTTAGGGGTCTGAATGGGATTTCAGGCTATAGGGTTATAGGCTATAAACCAAGATAATAAGCAAAGACTGTGATTCAAGTACTGAGGATCACCACATGTTGTTTCACTCGTACCATATGTAACACTGTTTTATATCTGTACGTGTGTGTGTGTGTGTGTGTATGTGCACAGAATGAAGTTTTTATACACCTCTGTGTCCAGAAACTGACCAGCGATGAAGGATTAGAGGGTGACTAACACAAACTATGCAGCATCAGATTCTAAAGATTCTGAAAGACTAATCAGAACAACCCCTGAACAATTGATTTATGCCTTCATTTAAGCAAAAATGTACACTGAAATTGGCCTTTTGGTGGTTTCACAAGAAATTACGACTATCCAGACATTTGAAAAAATAATAATACAAAGAGGGTTGAAAGACAAAATGGCCAACACAGAGGGTTCATAACTTCCCAGGTACATTCCTTCACTGTGAAGAAATTTGGTTGAAACTTCTACTAAGGTTAAGGTTGGGGTTAAGGTTAGAGTATTTTTCTCTCTTTTTTTGTGGATCACCTCCATATAGCTAAATGATGAAACTTGGTGGGGACTCAACATTCCCCCTGGCAATTATGTATACCAAGTTTGATATGAATCCAGCTAAGCTTTGCTGATATATTCCCATTTTTTCATTATTTCATCATTTTTTTCATCATGACAACAGGCATATTTTTCTCTGTGCAAAATTTTTTAATCATTTTTGTTCAGAGCCCTCTGTAGATGTTATGTACCAAATTTGGTAGTGGTAGTATAAATGATGTAGAACTACTTTTCACAGTAGGTCTTTTTGAAAAATCTGGCAGATTTTATTTGGAATTTGGGGGGGGTGGGGGGGCCTTGGATACACGCCCAAAAGTTTAAGCAAAAATGTACCTTGAATTGTGATGCCACTACAAAGATAGATAGACTGACCCTAGATTCTGTGCCTGGATATTTGGGTCTTCTATCAATATCAATATGCCATGGTTGGCGTATGGTTTTATATGCTGCCATAGACTTCCCTGGTCTAATAATTGTTTAAAAAAATTACAGCTATTACAGTATTCCAACAGGTGCATAGCACCTTCGTTGCTTGGCTCCGAACAGTTTTGTGTTATAGAAAATGAAGGATTAACAATAATATAATTTATATAACAATTATAATATTTTAAATCTTCATCAATGCACAGCTTTGGAAACATAAAGTCAGTTTGTCAGTTTAGGAGCATCCTTTATTGAAGGAGAGAGACAGGGAGAGAGAGAGGGACATAGAGAGAGACAGACAGACGGGCAGACAGACACATATGAATGTATGATGTGTAAGATGTGTTTATCAAATACAATACATAAATATACATCAAATTTAGCGTGCAATATGTCATGCAAAAAAATTCTAAAATATACTAAGCAGCTAGATAAATACATAGTACATAAGGTACATATAACTACAAAACTACATAATTTAACAATGTAATTTCATTTTTCAGATTTATATTTTATTCTCTATGATGAGAGAGAGAGAATAAGAGAGAGACAGCGACAACGACAGAGCAGAGAAAGAGAGAGAGACAGTGAAAAAAGAGAGAAAGAGAGAGCGAGAGAGAGGGCGAGAGAACGAGAAAACACAAGAGGAATTTGAATTTGCTGCTGCTGACCTTTCAGAGAGCAAGGGGAGGTCTCAGTTATATTTATCATATGGCTGTCCACCGGTGTGACCTACTTTGAGTAACCTTTCGGGTCTGGAAGTTTAACACTGAACATAACTCCAAAATGACCAACACTGCTTTCTGCAGAGGGAAAAAGGTGAACAAAGAGAACAAATGTAACTTTAAAAGTTTGTGTTCTTTTTTAAATGCTGATGCAAGACCAGAGGAGAGAGCAGGAGAGAGGAGAGTTGAAAATAAAGTTAATGCAAACAAACAGAGTTGGTCTGCATTGGTCTAACTGGTCAGTGATGGCTGACCATCCTGCAGGTATTGGACAGGATTAGTGATTCTTCTCTGTTATGGAACAGAGAAAAAAAGCGTTTTGGGACAGCGAAATTTGAGGTTTTTGAAAACTCCGGCCAAAACTCTTTCTGCGTTTGCATGTGGACAAGAAAAATGAAGATTTTGAAAAACGCACTGTTTCGCGTAATGTTGTGTGCCACTCATATGACATCATATGCGCTGTGTTTACATCAGGTTTGCATCTACAATGCCCAGCGTATACAAAGTACTACTGCTCCCAGCCTTGTTAGAAATTTCGGCATGTTTATATTAGAAATTTCGGCACGTTTATGCGTGGAGTTACTGTCCATCCATTATGAAGGACATAGATGTCAGAGTCAGCTTCGGATGCTATTAAATACAACACAGACACTGTCTCCATTTTCAGAAATACCCGTGTACGTGTGGACATAGCCTGAGATGGGGTGAGTGAATCTTCTCTCTTATAAGAGATAGGGGTGAGGGATTTTTCTCTCTTATGGGAGATGGGTGTGAACGATTATTCTTCCTTACGGGAGATGGGGGTGAGTGACTCTTCTCTCTTGTGGGAGATGAGGTGAGTGATTCTTCTCTGTTGTAGGAGGTGGGAGTAAGTATTTATTCGTTCTTATTTCCCATGGTGAATTCAGTCTTAAAAAATTAAACAGTGTAACAGGTTATCTTATAACCATCACGGGAGAAATGCGCCTTGTGAGAGAGCCCAGCATTTAAAGCAGATACTGACACCTTTTTTTGCCACTAATGTTTTTCTGATCCCCGAGAGATAGATATTTCAAGAAAAGGAGATCTTTTCTGTCTCTGAAGGGGTCAAATCACTGTTCTGTACAGATTAGCTTTATTGTTGCAGACGGTAGGGTAATATCAGACAAAATTTCTCACAACCTGGTGAATGTATGCTATCTCACAACCTTAAAGGCTTAAACGTTTGAAATCTGCCTCTAAGACAAATCTACTATGAAGTTCTTATATGCTTATGTAGAAATTATTCCAACCTCCTTTCATCCTTGGAATGAAACAGGCAGCTTTTGTCCTTATATGTAAATAACTTCTATTCTGATGGGCATTCAAAATGTAATCTAGGCTAAAATGTATTGAAAAGAAAGTTTCTCCATATCTCCTGCTCCAATGAGTCTATTACAAACTGTCTGCATTTACAACAATCTCTATCACTTCACTGTGGTTATATGCATATGTGTTCATGGCTGATATGTAACAACCATGAACCATGAAAGCTGCATCAAGGTAAAAAAATCTAAAATGTAAGATTGTTATTTCAAAAATTCAGCGTCTTAACACATTTTCCACAATCTGGAAAACAGTAAGAAATAAGGAAGACACTTCACTGAGCATCCAGATTTTTGACTGGTACATAGAAAGTGCTTGAGAAACTGCAGTGACACATGTTGGTCATTTAGGTTTCAGCAGGGCCAGACTGGGATGTAAAAACAGCCCTGGCATTTTGGGGTAGAGCAGGCCACCACATACAATTACACACACCATCCATCTTTGCTCTCCCATGAATGTGTATACCAACAAAGTATTTAATAAAAGTACTATTCAACAAAGTAGTATTAATTTAATTGTGAACTTACCCAGTCAAAAATGAATCTGCAGCTGAATCTTATAATAAATGTTTCGGGAAAATTAGAGAGGGCATTCTGTATGTGTGCACGTGTGACAGAGAGAGAGAGAGGGAGATTTTAAAAAGCATGGATGGCTTTCATTTCTGTATATTGATTATAAATACCTACAGAAAAGCTGCCTCTAACACCATGCCCCAAACCTTGCCTTCCCTCACCCCACAACCATTAATAGATAATTAACTGCTCACTGTTAATGTTGATGAATGGTGGTTAAAAAATAATGTTCGCACTTTCAATAAGCCAATTTAGTTCAGCATGGAAGAAATATATGAACTAACTTAAAGGTCTATTGTTTTAGCCTGTGTACACGTGTTATAAATAGCCGTTCTCCTAGCGGTAACACTGACGATATTATTAGCTTATTTCACCCGTTCATAAATGTAACATGACAAACTAGTGCAGCTGGAATACAATTGTTTTATTGGTGTGTTTTCACTATAACTTTGCAAACAGCTAGTTTATATACCACCACTAACTGTCTGGTATGGCACAGATTTACCAAGCGTGGTCAGTCTGTTCCTTTACTCATAACTGAATGCAGTCCAGCTTACTGCAGGTTCACTGCCGCCGCTGCCACCATCATCAGCTGACCCTGCAGCAAAAATGTCTGTAATTTTGGCACATGTGGCAGCGTCTGCTTGAAGTGCCATTTTTCTTCTCTTGCAGTTTCTCTGCGCCCCTTTACGTTTTCTCTCCATCTCATCCACGGTGTAGGATCAGAATCATTTTGATCTTCATCCATCACGCACATGGAATTAAGAGAGAGAAAAAGAGCGCCTTGTCTGAAAAAAGGCAGATGTTCAGGAACGGATTAGCTTAAGGGACACCGTTACGGCCCCAAGGACCCCTCTTCATTTTAAGCCCCCCAATTTAACCACTTAGAGACTCCAGGACGATACCAGGCCGTCTTATCATGACGTAGCCTATTTTACCTTGCACCCCCACCCACATTCCTAAGACATTTCAGCACACACATGGACTGAATGTCTCAATGAGAAGAGAAGAAAAGACATGTCTGTGTTTTGTGAATGAAAATACATATATACTGAAAGTTGTTTTATTGGATAAGCCATACTTTGTATTCTGTGTAACTCCAAAGTTAATTCTTTCCATTTTAATCAGTAAATATCCTCATAATCAAAAGATGGTGTATTGTTTAAATAGAAAATTCAGAATCCTAAAGTTTGTGACAGTGATCTATTTATGTTTGGTCTTAAATTAATCCCCAATGAGAACTGGGGATGTTTATAATAGCCATTTAACTTAAAAACTGACTGTTACTGTGTTAAATGGGAAATTCAAGCCTATACGTAGGCAAAGGTCATAACAGAGCCATGCGGTCACAGACAAGACAAAGGGAGTTGCCTTAAACGTGATGTGACTTAAAAATTTTAAGCATTTGTAGAAATCACAATGGGTTATTTACTAAAGGAGAAATTACAATAAGCATGATTCATGCATTTCGAAAGTTTATTTTCTGATTGTGATGTGAGTAGCCTACAGTTTGTGAAGTTTATTAAGTAAATATAGCATGTCTGGTATTATTTTGAACCCCTAATCACCATGAATCCAAAGTTACAAGTTATGAAGCTTTTTATCAACAAGAAGTTTTCTACATTCCAAGAAGTCATAGGGTGGCTTCTCCCTTGAGCCCCTTGTGACTGGTCTGGCCTTGTGTTTGGCTAGCAGTTGAGGAAGATGGGGGGACAAGGTCCCCCAGGCGCTGAGCATATAAGCTCCAGCCACAGACCAGTCTTAGCTGAGCCTCAGGACCAAGACTCGCCACTGCTTCATCACCTCTGCAGCTCCAAGATCCACGGTTGAGCCTTCACCACCGGAACGAGCTCCTGCCACTCCGCTTCATTCACCTGCTGACTTCAAGACCACGCCTGAAACTCCCTTAACAACCAAGAACTTTGAATTGAACTCTGAAACTCCAATTCCCCTCTGAACCGAGCAAGTAAGTATACAGTTTCCTTCTCATTCTGATCTTCTTGGTGCAAGGTTGATCGTATTCGTACTAAACTGTTTCTAATTGGGTTGCCTTTGCTTCCTTATTCTTGCTGTTTGGAGAGCTTGAACTTTCAGTAATCTTACCAAAATCATTAGTTTCCTATCCCATCATTTTTAACGTCTATTTTATTTTGTGTTTGTGTGTTTTAGGTTTGTCTCGTGTAATAATAAATGTTGTCTTAGCGTGACCAGCGATTCTGTTTCTTGTTCAAATAAGGCGAAGTCACTTCTCAGCTGCGATAATGCAACCTGTGCTCTTAAAGTAATAATAATTAAATTGATCCAACTAATTCCCCTATTCAAGCAAAACTAATTAATTAATAATTAATCAATTAATAATTGATTATTAACTAATTAATTAACGAATATTGTGGTGAATCAGCATAAGCTGACTCCTACATATATTCTGGTGAAAAAGATATGATTGGGCCAGCCCCGTGTCAGTCAAGAAAAGAACCAATGGGCCACATTGGTTCTTTTCTTGGGGCTGGTGGTCAGGAAATAAACTCCTGTGCAGACTTTTTTGCCGAATGCATTATACAGGTATGGGACCAAAGTGAAAGTGGTGGTGTTTAAAGAGTTGAATTAGCCGCCAATCTATGAGTTTTACGGGCCGGTCAGACTAATATATAAATAAATAAATGAATAAACGGTCAGCCCAAATAGCATGTCGGCCCAATGAGAAAATGCTCGATGCGCCAGATGATCAGTCCCACCCTGGGTTTCAGTAACATTTTACTGTCGCATTCAAAAAGCTACAAGCCTTTTATTACTGACTTCAGCCTATACAGACATTTATAAAGGCTTATTCTAATAAGTGTCCATTGTAATAAAACTATCGGGGGAGGAACTGACTGAAGTAGCCTTTAATATTTGTAATGCTTGTTAGAATAAGCCTTTATAAGTGTTAGCATTGGTTTATGTCAACTGATAAACATGCTTATGTAGATATCATATAGTCTTATGGATGTTGTCCTTCAATAAAGTGTTACCAAATTTCTCTGGAATTCAGAACACATCTCCAGGTCTACAAGGCTGCCGATAGAAGTTCAGCCCCAGCTGTGATGATGGTATTATGCACTATTTTAATAGTGTTCTTGGAAGGCAACAAATGAGGACACTGCAATTCTGCCAGGAAACCTTAAATGCCTTTAAAGAGGCACAAAATAGAGGTCTTTCTTTTCTACTTTTCCTTAAACACCTTAAGCACATGACTGCTGTCCTTCTAAGCAGATGAAGCTATCTAACATGCTTCTGGACTCTAACTTGGATGTAGACATGAGTGTATAGTCTAGTGATCCTAATCAAACCCAATTCACTACAAGCATTTTGTCTTGCTCTTATCTCCAGCTGAACCACAAAGTGGGCACCGGAGCTTTAGCACGGCCACCACATGACAGCTCATCGCTCAGTTCTTTCCTCCTCATCAGTTTTAAATCTGCTTAAATGGCACTGATGAAGGAGTGGTCATCAATCAGCCCATAGCCTCTTCCTCCTCCTCCTCTTCCTCACACTTTACATAAACCTTGATAGACACCATCAGAGCCGGCCTTTCATCCTCACTGAGACCTATTGAAAACTATACTTCTTTTTCACACCTTCAGACACACCACTGGTGTCACTTGTCTAAGAGAATTAGAAGAGTCATCAGTCAAAAGCTGCTTTGAACTAGGGCTGAGCAAAGACTCTCTAAAAGCTTCTGCAGCAGAGATCTGAGCTTTCTTAATTGCTTATTCTTCCTTTTTTCATTGTTGGCTCTGTTCTCTAATGTTTTCTATTTTTCCACTTCTATACTGCTGATGTTTTGTACAGCAGCATTGAGTTTTAGTATGGCATTATACAAACTAGAAGGGGAAAGTTTGTGACCTTGAAGTTTGTAAATGACAGTGAACAACTTTAAGCAGCCATTCGGTCTATTTAAAAAGTTCAAGCACTTTTAACTCTACCGTGGTGTTGTTGTACTGTATGCTCAAAGGTAACTGGTAGTACAGTTGGATTAAAAATTTTTTTCTACGTATAAGAATGTTGCTAGTTGATATTGCTTGTGGTTGTCAAAGTGTTACTGGGCAACTACTATGATATCTAGGTGGTTGCTAGGGTGCTGCTTGGTTGGTTACCGTGGTGTTTAAGATGGTTGTTAAGGTGTTGCTAGGTGATTGCTACATTACTCTAAGTGGCCTTGAAGTAGTTGCTAGGGAGTTGCAATGATATCTGTAGGAGGTTGCTAAGTTATCTTAGGTGATTTCTAGGATGTTACTAAGCAGTTGCAGAGTTGTTGCTAGGATGTTGCTGGGTAGTTGCCAAGGCATTCCAGGCACTACTATAGTGTCTTGATATTGCGATGGTACTCCAGGTGGTTCCTAGGTAGTTGTTAGGCGGTTAGTAAAGGGTTTATATGGTATTGCTAGGAGGTTTCTGTATTATCCAGATGTGTTGTTAGGTATCCTAGGATGTTGCTAAGCAAACTTGCTAAGTAGTTTTTGTGTAATTTTAAAGCTTGCTACAGTGTTACTATGTGGTTGCAATAGTATTGGGTGTTGCTATGGTGTTGTTATGTCATTGCTATGTAATTGCAAGTGTTTGGTCATTTGATGGGAAGTTGCAGGAGTTACTAGAGTAGAACTATGTGTTTGATTTGACATCTGCAGTGGATACAGAGCTGCTAGCCTGTAGCTTTTAATCTATTGATGAAATTCTCATACAGCATTCCTCCTGCTGCAGTTTTTCTGTCCACACAGGAATGGACGAAGGAATGCTCAACAGTTTGAACAGGGCTGTGCAAAAACTGCATTGATTAAAAAAGCGCAAGCAACCCATTCAGTTCTAAGAATATACAATTTGTTGACTATATAATATAAATATTAAGAAGAATATGAAACTTGCCAGTGTTCTGGTGTTTTAGAACACGGAAATTCTACAGTGTTTTCTACAACACTGTAAAAGCTCCCTAATGACCAACAGCAGGTGGGAGATGGAATTCACTAGCTTGAAGAAGAAACAAAACTAATAGAGAAATCTGTTCTCGGTTTATTTATTCTTATCATTCCGACTAACCTTAGAATGTGAAGGATGTTTCTCCACACAGAGCAGCATGCACTGAAGTCATGGAGTCTAGCGCTGAAAGGCAACTTTTTAAATAATGCATGATTTCGGCTGATGTGATTTTTTTCTTTGCAGCTTCAGAAGCATTATTATGCTGCAAGCATAGGCCATGAAAAAAAACAGCAACTGGAGTCATACATTCAACAAGACATTTGGTTTAGGCAGCTGTCATTGCTATTTGTGGCAGAGATGCTTCGGTCACTCAATCAATTACACACATGCACATAAATAAGAACACACACACACACACACACACACACACACACACACACACACACACACACACAGTAGAGAATTCCTTGAATCATAGATTACACCACTGGAAACTATTCCTTGCTGTACCTTGACAGCAGCACATTGGTCATATTGATATTTTTGTTTTAAATAAAAACGCCCACCATAAAAAAGCAAAAGAACAGCCCAGTTGAGGTGAGGGAAATGCACGTGGAGCCCTGTGCTATTACTCACATGAACACTTGGTGTCTCTATAATCTCACTGTTGTTACAGTCACATCTGAATTTGTCTTCTCCAAATTTAAAACAAGTACAGTAGCCCCCAGCTTCGGCAAATTCGCCTTAGATTAAAAAATTACATTTAATGGAGTTATGAAATAGCAGAAACTTGAGAGGAGTATCATGACTGAGGCACCTTCTCCTTCCAGTCTAATGTCTTATATATTTTCTGTTTCTACCTTGCATTTCCTTAGGCTATTTTTTCCTCAGTTTTCCTCAGTCCTCCTTCAGCTGTGTTGCAAAGGGCATTGTGGTGGGGGAAGTCTAGTCTTCTTAGTCATGCAGAATGACTCCTTGAAGCCCAGCCCAAGCTCTCAGAGTTCTCCCCCTTCCTACAGTCATACATTCTTTCCTTGACTATCAATCATATAATTAAGACATGGGCTAAACTTACAGCATATACAGCTGTGCAGTCATGTGTTTTCTTCAACTTCTTAAATTGTACTGAAACAAATGATAAGTTTACAGCATATCATACCAACTCTCACCAAAACCCTGCTGACAAAGAAATATGGACATTTTCAGTATGCGTTCAATTTGATGTACACTACAACATGCCATCTTTCTTTTACCAGAACAATGAGATCACATCACTTTTATATTTGGATTATTTAGGACTGTGCTGGATTTTCCAATGTTAGGCATGTGCTTGCTGCTGTGTGAGTGACAGGTTTGTGTATAAGTGCACAAATCAGCACCTGCAAGCCTCAAGTCTCAAGCCCTGAGAGAGCCTGCTGGAATGATTCCCCTCCTCAAAGAGCATCAATAAACAATTAGGTTGGTCAAAGTAGGGGCTGGGAGTCAGCGACTTGTGTAAGTGTGCTATAAATGAATATATACTTTGTTTATTTTAGCCCACGTTGCCCACATATATACATGTATTTATAGCTGTAGATCATATTTATAAGTTGTGAGGTCAATTCATGATATATCAGTTGAGGGAGCATAATGAGTTAAAAGCCGAAAAGATGCAGTTGTCTCAGCCACACACCTGCAGTCACTGGTCGGTTATGCAGAATTCCCCCACAGAAGCAGCTGTGCCAGATGTGCACTTTGTAGAGCCTGGTAAGATTCAATTTATGCAGAGTTGGGATTTTGGCCCAAAGAGAGTTGCACGTTATGCAGAAAAGGCTTTAACAGACAATTGATATCCACAATATTTATGCAGACTTTTGTGTATAGCAGTATTTTACTAGTACATTCCTGGATTTAAGAGTCAAATGGGGTTGATCCATTTTCTGAACAACCATTTAGAACAAAACACTGGACAGTTTGCAGTGTTCTGCAAGTTTAGCATCACTACTCTTGGTAAAGAGCTGCATCTTCTGGGAAATTAATAAACAGAGACGGTGACCTTCAATATGTCTGTGAAAAATATGTGTTGTTGAAGAATGTGCAGGAAGAAAATTCCGTTTTTATAACATTCTGCTGAAAGACCCAAAACACACTATTAGATGTAATATAAATGAGTGTCTCCAAAGCACTTCAAGCAAGAAGATGTCAAGAAGGATGGACATGGATCTGAATTTTAATAATCAAATCCAGATTTGAGCTCGTTCTTACTGTGAACAAAAACATCACCAAGAGATCAAGAGGGGAAATCTAGAGTTGAGGTAGGCCACCGTAACTGTTAATAAATAATAGCTGAATCAACAATGCTGACAAAAATGCTTAAGCTACTAGAAAAAGTACCTGCTTAGTAATCTTCTCAGCTCAATAAAAAAGCTGCTTGAAATAAATGAAGGTATATTTTTCAGTCCTAAGCAGATCTTGGAGTCACAAGTGTGTGTGGTTTCTTTTTGTAAGTCTGGCTTGCTGTTACCTCATCAGGAACGCTGGTTAAATACGATACAGTTTCATTGTCATTTCAGAAGCTGATTCTTCATATCCCCCCACTACCAACTTATGTTGTTAGACTAAAAAAAAAAACGCCCATCAGCTGGTACCAGGCTGTGTGTGTATGTGTGTGTGCGTTTGTGTAAAATGGGGGGTTGGATTGGAATTGGTTAGTAAATGGTTCTGGAAACACTGTTTCTGTTTAAGAGTTGGAAGAGGTTGAGTAAATGGGAGTGTACATGCCATGCAGGAAATGACACTAGGGTGAATTCTGGGAGACAAGGACATCAAAATAACAAAAATGAATAGCATTCAGCCTTAAACACAGGTTCATCAACAGTTTAGTAAAAGCAGTGGTTAGACCATGATAGAAGTCAAAGAACTTGAATGTTTAATTGATTAAACAGTTCTTCTCTACTATGCAGAACTTGTATGTGGTTCTTAAATAGGCCATTGGAAAAAGTTCTATTAAAAATGGTTCTGCTGTTGTTACAAATCATAGAACCCTACTAAGTTCTGGTGGAACCCATTTTTAATAAATGTGTACCAGATAATTACATCAGTGCTGGACAAAATGTTAGCTACAAACAGCTAGCAACCAATACACCTTTATACACATCTTTCATTGCCTTTTAGCAATTTGATAACACTGGTGGTAGTACCAGATTAATGAAGGAATATTGAAATTGACAGATGGCTATATGGATGGTGTTATCGAACAAGTGAAACACACAGAAAAACAACAGTCATGAATCTCACTGTATAGATCAATGTG
>JBBIGA010000106.1:15900184-15916532 GCA_037576975.1 Alestes dentex | reverse complement strand
ACAGTTCTTCTCTACTATGCAGAACTTGTATGTGGTTCTTAAATAGGCCATTGGAAAAAGTTCTATTAAAAATGGTTATATGGATGGTGTTATCGAACAAGTGAAACACACAGAAAAACAACAGTCATGAATCTCACTGTATAGATCAATGTGCTATTCTTTGTAACTATTCTACAAA
This sequence comes from Alestes dentex, assembly GCA_037576975.1. Taxonomy (NCBI): domain Eukaryota; kingdom Metazoa; phylum Chordata; class Actinopteri; order Characiformes; family Alestidae; genus Alestes; species Alestes dentex. Next base: position 15,916,354 of record JBBIGA010000106.1, on the reverse strand, counting down.
ATATCATATACATTTCTTAGTATCATTTCCTAGTTCATGTTTAAAAACGGAAGGACGGTTGATTCGTTATCTGCAGTATCGTTATCTGCAATTCATGCAATAAGGAATTTTTGTATCATTGGAGTACATCAAGTCTAAAATATCACCTCAACGCAAAGCACTTAGGAGCTAACGCAGCGGTTCGAACCCGCACAGCCCCTGATCCCAGGCTTGAGATGCCTCGTATGCATGGGCACCAGAACCAATATATTATGGTGCGAGTTTTAAAAATCATTAGATTCCTCCCCCCACTTATCCACCCAGCTATTTTTGTGAGTGAAACTACGCAAGACCCCGATGGCCTAGAGATTTCATAAGACATTCCTTTCCAAAGATTTATCACGCAGCTAATTATGTCCTGATTTAGATGTGCACGACATATCCTCAGGAATGAGTGGGTAGACTACATAGAGGTTTGACCTCAGTGCTATTTGGCACACACAGAGAGTACAGGGATTCCTGACTGTTGCAGGTGCTCTATATTATTGAGGATTAAAAATAAGATTAAATGCAGCTCATCGACCTCCACACTCTCTGTCCATCCTCCTCATTCCCTTGAGGCCCTTTAAATCACACTTAGTACCCAAACAAGAACAATGAAGCTCACTCATGTACCCAGCTTTGCTGATTACAGCATATTGAATGCGTGAAGGAACTGCCCTTTTCCACCAGCCTAAGGGCCATTCCAGACAGTGGATTGCATGGAGCAGCACTGGGAATAGCAGAGGACCCCGGGGCACTGGGGACACCTGCTCCATTCATCCTGAACCTGTTAGATACCCAAAGCTACTGAACATGGATCCCCAAGATATCTAAAGCTACTGAACCTTTTACAGAGTTCCAAACTGCTTCCGGAAGCAACATTTGCACAATGATTTAAGCAAATGTATTTCCAAAGTAAAGCAGTTACCCACAAGCCTAAGATCACTATACAACAAACCAAAGTGTTGTCTGGAGCAGTAAAATACCACTCGACTTTGGATCAGTAAAAATATGTTGTCCACACTGATGCTTATGCAAGATGCATAAAGACATGGTTTGTTGAGTTTGGTGCATAGGAACTTCAGGATGAATTGAAATGTTGATTGTGAGGCCAGGCCTTCTCACCCAACATCTGTGTCTGACCTCACAAGTCTTTTGACTGGATGGGCATGAATTCCTGTAGACACACTCTGAAGTCTAGAGGAAAGCCTTTTCAGAAGACTGGAAGCTTTTACAGCTGCAAATCCAATGGAGTTGTTGGAATGGGAGGTACAAGGTTATATAAGTGTGATAATCGGGTGTCCACATACTTTTTTCCATTAAGTACTGCTTCAAGGGAGCCAAGGTTTGAAGACATCAGTCTTACTTACAGTTGCTTCACCCATTTACATGTACAGCATTTGTCAGATGCCCTTATCCAGAGCAACATACATCTGTGCTTTGAAATCTACAAAAACAAGTCATACTAATAAACATAGACTTAAAATTACAAGCTGCTAGTAGACTATAATTCTACCAGAGTAGATGTTAGTACTCCACCAAGGACCTATCAGATTCCACACACTGAAGACAGTCTTCTTTGTGTGTAGTTTGTGTTAGTTAAGTTAGTTTATGACATGAGCTTGTAGTTGTTATCCTAGGTGCTCAGTGAAGTGGTGGGTCCTCAGACCCTGTCTGAAGTCAGCGAGGGTCTCAGCATATCTGATAATCAGGGGAAGTTCATTCCACCATTTTGTTTCCAAAGCTGACAAAAGTCTTGATGTTCTTCTTCATCCTTTGAGAAGAGGCTGTTCAAACCAGACTGTGCTTGATGCTCGAAGAAGACAAGCTGAGGCTTGAGGTTTGATCAGTGCTGACAGGTAAGACAGAGCTGGACCATTTTTGGCTTTGAAGGCAAGCATTAGAGTTTTAAATGTAATGTGAGCAGTGACAGAGAATCCAGTGAAGGGTTCGCAGTGGTGGAATGGTATGTGAGAATTTTGGTGTATTGATGTTGTAAAGAGGGTATGTGCAAGTCCAGGAGAGACTATCAATATAAAAAAATTAAAGCTCTTGATCCAAGAAAACACCTACATCATATGCATTTCATGTGGCCATTTCCAAAGGTGTTGATCATGTGAGGTCTTGGGGATTCTTCTCCTGGGATGTACAGGAGCTCTATTTTGCTGGGATTTAGCTTCAGGCGATGCGCTGTCATTCAGGAAATGTCATTCATACATGCAGAGACCCGGGCTGAGATCTGAGAGTGACTGGGAAGAAAGGAGAGAATGAGTTGGATGTCATCAGCATAACAGAGGTTAGAGAACCCATGTGAAGATATGATATCACCAGGTGGGTGGGTGTATGGAAGAGAGAAGGGGACAAGTAGTGCGCCTTGGAAAACACCAGTGGTAAATCTTCATCGGGCAGGCATAGGTCATTATACTTGGCAACTGCAACCCTCAAGGTTGGACAGAAACCACTGCCAGGCAGAACCAGTGATTCCAGGTTTTGTGAGCGAAACCAGGAGGATCTGGTGATTGACAATATAAAAAGCTTCAAAAAGATCTAGAAGAATTAGAACTGAATACAGTTTAGCTGCTTTGGCTTCATGAAGCTCCGCATAAAAAGAGCGATGACATGATTATATACAGCACACTCTAAAACTTTGGAGAGGAAGGAAAGAAAAGATACTGGTCTGTAGATGTTCACAGAAGAGCGTGGTATTTTTTAGGACTGGTGTCACTACAGCTGATTTGAAGTCTGTTAGAACATGGCCTGTTTCCATGGAGCCATTTATTATGTGAGTGATATAAGGAAGAAAATATGTAACAAAATTATTGACGAATAGAATACGTCTTCATTATTAATAACCAGTACAAATAGTATTGGAGAGAAGCGTACATACACTGTTAATGCTCCTCACCTCCCAGAAATATGCCAAACATTTAACACTGCTGTCAATTTATTTTTTATAGATTACTTGTCTGACAGGCTGCACTGGAACATAGCAGGGTGGAACAGAGTATAACAGGGTGGAACGCCAATGTTAACAGGTTCTAACAGTAAACGGGTTTTTCTTCATTGTCCTGCATGCTTTGCCATCTGTATTGTGTGGACTTGCATTTATATATATATGTGCACTATATGCACTATATATCCTATATAATTTGCATTACATTTTAAATCTTGAAGTTAGATTTTTTTTTATCTCAGCAGTAAGCGTCAGCAAAAACAGAAGTAAACATAATAAATGTAAAAAAAAAAACAATCAGGATTTTGTGAGCTGGTTAGAAGCATACCAGCTTGGCTCCAGTTTTTCTCTCATAGATGTTTCCAGCGATTGCATGGACTTGTGAAATTCCATCAGCCGCTCACCTGATTTAATCTAATGCAGCACTTTTTGAGCCAAGCCAGGTACTTGATGGTAATTAGAAGTAATACTGGGCCTCTGTGAGGAGAGGTGGTGAAGCAAACACTAAACTAAACAAAAAATTGTAGTACTGACAGAAGCTGACCTCAGTTTGCACAGTTGAATTCCAGCCAAAATAAATGATGTCACTTCTTGAAAATGGTTTTTATGGAATTAGAATCTTTTCTGGAAGTTGAGAGAGTACATACTAACAGACTTCAGACTTACAGCTAAATTAAAAACATGGTAAAAATGTTATGTTTTACCTGATTTAAATGTATAACTAGCAACTTAATGTAGTCTATAACATAAAACCTCAAAATGGTCTTTATCAGTCTGTTGTATACAGTTCTTATACAGTAGTTGATTGATATCAGTAAAAAGGTGTGTAAAAAAAACCTTTTTTCTCTATTGAAGTGAAAACAAAGACTTAAATATGCAATTTAAGCCATTGGTTCCATATATGTGTAATTTCAGAGAAAATATGAATACTTAAATCAAAGTCACTGGATAACAAGAACAACCCAGGCCAAACTGTCTTGGTTACTACTTTAGCACCTAACCTGCTTTGTGAAGAATAAGACTTTGACTCTGCAATGCAGCATTCCTACTAATGAACTGTCATTCTGTGATAATGTCTCTGCTGGAATCAGGCTTCTGAGAACACATTGAATGGCTGGTACAGATGTATTGAGAGCTTGTGCACAAAAACGAGGGCAGTCTGCAGGGCAGAGGAGCGTGACGAATGTTCCATACCGGTTACACAAACAATATTTTTTTCAATCACACTCTGCTTTAATTTCTCATGTGAAGAGACTTTTTGATTTGTGGCCTTTGTGGATAACACATAGAGGCCTTCACCTTGGCCTGCTATTTCTGTATGTGGACTTCAGTAACTTAGCTGTTTAAATGTCAGCATTCAAGAAGGACGGGGCAGAAGTATCACCACAGAAGTAATGACAGGCGTAAATCTGTCCTGTTATAACACTACATTCACAGATTAACTTGAGAGAGGGTGTCCATCAGCCATCACACCATGGGATGCGTCGACCTTGCTGCCAAATGATGCGCATTAAATGCAGGAACCACAGATGCAAACTAATCCATGGGCCTTTGATAATGAATATTCATTCATGTCCATCACGCTCCGCCTCCAGAGGGGAAACCGAGTGAAGGTTGCTGGTAGGACAGGAAAAATGGCAATACCCCCCTCATTATTGAAGCAAGACTGCTGGAAGAGTGCCATAAGTGAGGGAATGAAGGAGAGACAGAAGAAAGTTTATTGGAAGGGGGTGTAATTAGAAGAGCATCAGAGTCATTATGAGTCCTCTCTGCTGCGTACCTGAGGCATGGCTCTACCTCAGTGCGTCTCCTCTCTGATCTTACTAATTAGACTCTCCTTATTTAACCTTAACACATCACACTCATTATCACACACCAGAGTCATTCCTTAAGAGTATGTACGAAATAAATCACAGAGAAAGGCAAAAGACAGAAAGAAAACTTTGGCAAAAATACACACTAAAAAATTCTGAGACATGTTGCGTCAAAGACGTGTTAAAGCGGGAGAAAAACTGTGTGTTTACAAGAAGTCAAAGTGAAACTGAATTGAAAACTAAAATGGAAAACTGCTCTGGGGCACATTGTAAATTATAAGGGGGCACAGCCCAAACTCTTCGTTTATCAGTGGTTGTAGGGGCAGGTAAATCAGCATTATAAACAAAAAAAAAACTACATCATTTTGACTGAGCACTCTAACAGGAAATGTTTTCCGTGCAGGTACAATTAAAACTCTCTTTTTTTGCTGAAGTGCTGTTGTGGATTCTGAGTTGTTGCTTATTTACTTTGGACATATGCCTCAGTCTCCCATGTACTCACCGAAAAATTCTCACACCTGCTTGTGAATTGTGAAAAAAAAAAAACCCATGAAAAACAGCAGTGAATGGTGTGTGTATGTGTGCCCTGCAGTGGGCTGGCTACCCGTCTAGGGTGAGTCCCTGCCTCGCACCCATTGACTCCAGAACAGTGTGGATTAAGTGGTTACAGTGAGTGAGAGTGAAAGAGTGGGAAAACAGCTACATGCAAATTGTATTATTTGGGTTTTAATTTTATTTGAAAATAAATGGTTAATCCAGTTACACCACAAAATTTCTGTGGCTACTGTGTGGCAGACTTGATCTTAAATATGGATAAACGACTGATAGGTTTCAAGCTGTTAAGTACTTAACATCCATTTACTGGTAGCTACAAAAAGCATTCGCCGTACAGTCGCACTATAGATAATGACAGCCTTTAAAAGAAATCAAATGAACATGTAGTGTCAGTTATGAATTTGTGCTCTCTTAATGTTTGTTTCATACAGTTTAGCCCAGAAATAAAGGTTAAAATGGAAAACTATAGCTTACGTATTGGCTCTTACCCCATGATTACAGTGTGGCACATTATAATCATGGCCTCTGATTGAACTGCATGTGAAATTGTTGAGTTTATTTATATTTGAGTTTGTGTTTATGTTGTATTTAAACCAGAAGAATATAGGATATTTTTTAACAGGGACTGTGCTACAATACATTTTGTGTTAGGAGTTTAAATAAGAGGACACACTGTGTGAGACAAAATGTGGTGAGATTAATATCTGGGTTAAAACATATTTTTTCACGGTGCCGGATAAAGAGATGGGATTTCAGAAGAACTTAGACTCTGCTGGACAGCCATCAGAGGCCCCATGTTACAGACAGACCACACTAAAGCCTCATGGGAAACTGAAAGTATCATCAAAGTGATGAATAAAGAGGATGGTCGCATTCAGTAATAATGCTTTGTGGCACATCTCCTCCAAAACAGCTGAATCACTGCTTCCATGCTGGCTTCATCACTCTTTTACTAGTTTATATAGTCTGGAAATGTGTGGAATGTTATCATGAGGAATATGCAACAAAAATGTGTAAAACAATATTAAAACAATGTCAAATATTAGAACCTGGATATTTGTATTTGGACAATCTTAATGCTTCAGCATACCAAGACATTTTGAACAATACCAAAGTGTATGTATGCAATGTCATTAAAGTTCGTGTTGGTGTAACCATCAGGTGTCCCAATACTTTTGTCTTGCGTGTGTTTATATAATGTGTTTAACGATTAGAATAGTGTGTTTAAGGATTAGAAATGCTTAGCGAGAGAGAGAGAGAGACAGAGAGACAGAGAGACAGAGAGAGAGAGTAGAAATAAGTTGCTTTGTCAGTATTGTCAGTCTACTACAGAACTAGCCATCCTTCATTTAACAATAAATAACCCTAAAATTCAGGCCTTCATCATCATGCTCGCAACTCTCTCAGCTTTCTTTTGGGGGTGCACCCAGCCAGTCCTGGTGCATTTATTCTTTTTTATTTCAAATAGCTATCTTCGTTGTCCCTACAAACAAAATCGACAGACAAGCCGTTCCCCTACATAAACCTTACACTACACTCAAGTCACTGAACCTGGTAAAACATCCATTCAGGAACAGATTAGCCAACCTGTCAGAGCGAAGAAGAGATACACTACAGATTCCAGCTGGCCCCTAAACATATATAGCTTCCAGCTGCCCCAGCACCACCAGGAACTAGGCGTCTCACATGTCTGCTTGTAGCTTTAACCCCATGAATAATCCTTTGCTATATATACAGCTGTATGGTTCTCTACAAGAGGTTTACCGGGATTTTCAGCCCTCAGAAGGAAGTCTGACCTGAATAAAAACATCTTTGCATAGGTGCAATAGAAAACCATTTTTGAAACTGCAGGACAGTCCCAAATATGCAACATCATCTCTGCCATTACTCCACCCTCTTCCATTTCATCAAGGATAGGGCCGAATAGGGCACATTCCTGTGGCTCCATATACATTCATTCTCCAACAGCTCCCTGCAGCCCTCAGATAAAACTGTGTTTACCTCCTCCAGAAACCTTGTAGCCTCTCAGTCACCTCTCTGAGGGCTTTCCACCCACTGATGTCCAGACAGCGTCCCAGTTTAGTGCACTCCCCTAGAATAAGGAAACACATTTCACTGTAGGCACAGTAGTTTTACTGGGCTTCATACAATATGGTGAAATACTGTACTACAGGCGTGGATGCAAACACAAAAAAAGTAAAATGCAAAAAAATATTGCATTTGCTTTACTCAGCCTGATCTTTCAGCTCTCTGATATTGGCAATGTAATGTGGGAGGAATCTCCAAGCATGTCAGATCCAGCCCTGGCAGTTTGATGCTATGATAGCCCTAGATGCCTCTGTCATTGCATGTAAAATGAGTTTTTGCTCATAGGGATGGTGATCATACACTTCCTATCTCCAGGCAGGCAAGAATTCCTCGATAGGCTCGAGGAACGAGGAAGAAATTCCACTGAGCCCTAAGCCAGTCCCACACTGTGGCTATGAGATGGAACAGAAAATTGTCCAATAAGATTGCATCACTCTAGACAGTGACCTTAGCATCCTTTCCCCCTTTAGACACCATTAGTACTATGTGAAACTCATCAAGAAATACAGTAGGTTTTGCAGGGTTATATGGCCCAACTGTTGGGATGTATGCTACATGACCAGTTTCTGATTAACCTGCACACATAGTTATGTTTGCACCTCTCTGTCCTGGTATCTGTACTGTTGTTTTGTTCCCAATGACATTCCCCGCACTCTTTCTGAGCACATGAATGCATATGGACTGAAAGGGGTCCTGCATAGTTACAGTAAACATATTGAATGGACAATTAACTGTACATACTCATTAACTGTACATACTGATCTAAGCTCCTGTCCCACGTCACTGTTTCTTACGAATGGCCCTCTGTAAATTTGTTTCATGCTTAAGTTGTGATGTTTCAAGACCCTAACAATAGTTGCAATGAATCAGTGTTGTGGAACATTGTGTTGTCTGCTATTAAAACAGCCTGTATTTCCCATAAACAAACTGTATTGTTCCTTTGCACCATCTGAACACCATCTGATCTCTGCTTCATGCTCTGCAGTAAACATCTTGCCTTGCCCACCAGCTGCAGGTCTTCTCTCAGTTCTATGGAGGCAAACATGTAATGCAGGACACACACGATAATATGTACTTTTACTGTGTTAAATATAAACCTGACTACTGGATATACTGCAAGCTGTGTATGCAGATACAGCAAGTGAATGTTTTTGGACCTACTGATTTTCCCGAATGGCCGTGAAATGTTTGGCTTCACCCTCAGAACAGGCTCATGCATAGAGAGACCATGCTTAATGACATGGTCTACAATAATAACTCTAATTTCATCACTGACCTCTGTTCTTGGTCATCTTTGTTATTGTCCACCTCTTCCTCTTCCTCTTCATCTGGCACATCCACTCTGACCTTGTTCCTATTTGTTTTGTTGCATTTTGTATTTAAAAGTAAACCATATAACCCTTTATATTGCGCGAGCATCTTTTGGGTGGGTGGTTTAGAGACAGATCTGGTAGTGGTTAACCAATTGCAAGTTTGGCCCAATTTCAGGGAGTGGTTCGTGTTTGAGCCTTAGCAGCTGTTGCCATTTTGCTGTACACAGGTTGATCAGACAGTCCCTGTGACCAGAGTTTTGCAAAGTCTTTAAGCAATGAAAGATGATGTGCAAGCAATGTTAAGCCCTTTGCTGTTTTGTTCAGATGTAACACCTTACCCATACCCACCCACTTCCTCTGTGAAGACCAGAAAAAACACACCCTAAAAACACACCAAACACTTTGAACTCCTCTTACCTCACACTAACCCTTCTGGGAGCTGAAAAGACTCTAGAATTGACCAATGACCCAATAAAAACCCGTCACACTTATCCCAGGTAACTTTTCCTGAAGGGGCTTTCTCATGGGAACTCAAACTCTTTATAAGTGGTACAACATTCTCATGATCTGCTATCATAACCATATCATAATAGTCCATAAAAGGAACAGACTATGATGGGAAACTGAGAGATACATAGAGACAGAGATATAAAAAAGAAGTGAGTGAGGCATGGACTCCTGAAGACCTCTGAAGGTGTGCTGTGGTATCTGGCACCAAGACATTACCAGCAGATCCTTTAAGTCCAGTAAGATGTGAGGTGGTGACTCCCTCGTTTGGACTAATTTGTCCAGCACATCCCCAGATGCTCAATCAGAGTGAGTTATGAGGAATTTGGAGCTTGAACTCTTTGTAATGTTCCTCAAACCATTCCTGCACAAATTTTGTAGTTTGCACACTATCCTGCTTCCCAGCAAAACGTTGCCCAGAGCATTACACTGCCTCCACTGACTGGCTCTCCCCTGGTAACACACATGCACCTGATCATTCACATGCTGTATCAGGCAAGGCCATTTTCATCTATCAGGTAGGGATTAACCACTGAATACTGGGAAATACCCACAAGTCATGTAGCCGTCACAATAGTCACACATTTTTTTTTGCTTCCAACACATCAACTTCAAGAACTGTGTGTTCACTTTCTGCCTAAAATAACCCACCATTCTCTCTCTCTCTCTCTCTCTCTCTCTCTCGCTCCACACACACACACACACACACACACACACACACACACACACACACACACACATATATATATATATAATGGTAATAAAGCTATAATGGTTCTGGCCCATATGCTCTGGACTCTGAGGGTAACTTGTTTTTCTATAATAAACTAGATAAAAAATATATTTTATTAAATATAAAATAGCTTTTATATTTGATTACATTGATGTTTAAGTTGATATTTACAACAATATTTGTGTTAAAGGGAAAACTGCTGTTAAAAAGCTCCTTATTTGTTTAGTGTTTGTGTTTGCAAACCAAATGTTATTGCACTTTTGTTCATGTAGCAGTACTTTTAAAATAAAAGTGCACAATACACTACTTTTGAATTCATCGTTGAATTTTGCATATAATCATGCGATTAATCGCGATTACATTTATATATATATATATATATATATATATATATATGCAGCCAGTCATTATCATTGTCAGGCAGAGAGCTGGTTGTGAAAAGTGCAGCAGTGGCTGATGGCTGGGGAAAGAGCAGCAGCCGCATCAGCAAAGCGGCCAGTGGCTCCACTCCCCTGCCGAGTCTTAACGGAGATTCATTAATAACGTCCCCACCGTCTGCCTCCCTGCAATGTATCCACAGATGCTACAACCGCCATGCAAAGACCAACCGCAGCAACTCTGGGCCAAAGATCATCCATCTTCCACTCTCATCCTTAAGGGGGCTGCCAGCACCTCAGGTAGAACTGAAGATTAAGGTCTTTTTCAGAAAAGTTCTCTCTCAAGGGATCTTTAGTCTTAAGAGAAATGGCAGTGTTTAGCACAGCAAAAGTAGGAAATGAAGGGTAAGGACTTTGTAAAGAACTTTTAGCTGGAATGTGTTCAGATGGGACGGAATCATGAGCAAACTGTTTTCCAGGCCACTCCTGAAAGGTCATGAAGCGTAACGCTGGCTTCTGCTCTGCAAGAAACAACTATCTCTGTCGTGTGGTGTTTCCTCCACTCATACTGTATATGGATTCAGATTTTCCAGTGTCATGGCTGAGTCATCCACTCGCAGTGGGTAGTTCTGGGAGTAGCTCCATGCAAACAAACACACAGTATCATGTCGGGTCTGTTTAAAAACTAACTTTAATGCAGCATGACGCTAGAATGCTTGTGAATGTTAAGCATAACTTTGTATCATCTCCTAACATTGTGGGCCCACACTTCAGTTTCTGACTCTCATGCATACATACAAGCTTTCATTTGTTTTATAGTATATTAAGTCTAAAGATTAATAACTGAAGTACAAGTGTGCATATTAATGGCTTAACATTAACTCCTAAGAGACTGTCTGCCTTTTTCAGCAAGGCTGCCCCGTCAGATTTTTCTGCTACTCTGATTTGAACAGCAAAAAGTCCACATGACTTACTGACATTTTCCAGTCAGATTCAAGCCACTTTTGCAGGTGGTTTCAAATCTGATTCAAAGCCTATTTCTGTACATTTAACTTTGTGTGACTAGTAAGAGTGTGTTTTTTTTTTTCTCTGCATTTTATGAAGTCTGTCTCTTAATATTAATGTGGAGCTTTTGAGCCTTTTGGTTAATTTTATGTGCCGACTTGGTCATTGTACCGTCATGCCATGTTTTGTTCATGTTCTAGTACCTTGAAAGCATCGATAAATACAGCATGTATGCTTTGCTCTTAGTCAGCATCTTCATGGCCGCATAGTAATTATGGCACCAAACGTGGATGTGCAAGCAAATGAAAGTACAATCTAACCATACAAATTGGATTTTGCCACTAAATGTTGTTTAAAATACTCTGTCTACAGTTTAAAAATCACATTGAAGAAAGTGTAAAAAGCAATGTGAACCAAACCTTACTTATACCTGCATGGACAAAAAGACACAAAACTCTAGGAGCACAGCAGTGAGCATATGTCTCCTGGCACTATCAGATGGCCTCACACTGTTCCCCTGAGAAAAAAACATCACTGTTGTGAGAAACCAGTGAATCCCTAGAGGCCCTGAAAGAAGAACTAGAGGGAGAGGTTTGTGGCCTATTTTCGTAATCAGGAGTCCCAGAGTAAAACAAGTACTGGCAACAAAGCACAGGTGCAGGTATTGTGGATATTTAAACAGAAAACATGGTTAAAATGCCCGTCCATAACATGAATGGACAGATTCTGACACACAGAAAGAGGACAAAACATTTAGTTTCATCTTTTATTTCAGTAACATGACGAGTCGAGGACCATTCTTGTCCAACAGAAGAACACAACAGGAATGAACAAGTAGCCAATGGAGAAACAGGGACATCAAACTGCTCAACAAATTTTGATGAAAGGGACACCAACATATTGTGAACATTTTAAAAAGAAAACTCTTGAATGCCAGTGAGAGAGATTACAGTACAGTGACCCAAGAACACAGCGACATTGGTGACACCGTTAACAGGCGCGTTAAAGTGAACAAACTATACACAGTGGTTACACGTGATGGCCAAATCTGGGGGAAATGAAGAGCTTTCATGCTGGCTGCTACCCCTGCAGCTGAGAATTAATTCTATTACAGCATATGATCGCCTGAAGGGAAGCGAACTGAAATCTGGTACCAGGGGAGCGTGTCTGTGTGTTCATGTCCACAAAAACTCACAACAAAAGAAATAAATACAGGAAAGTACTCAGTCGTTTATAAAAACAAAGAAGAACAAAAACAAAACCAAAAAAAAAAAAAAAAAAGAAAACAAAAGGCTTTTATTAATAACTTTGGTTATTGTCGTAACTGTCAAATAGCTCTATATACACTGTATATAAATCTACTATAAGGCAAGTCTAAAAACAGTCTAAAAATAGCATAGTCTCCAGTGTTAAGGCATTTGGCAAATTTTACAATACAAAAGCCACTGACAACTTTGAGCATATCTATATGAACCCAAAGGTCACTTCAGGACATCCATACAAACACTGCCCATTTCCCCTTGTAGTATAAGCTTTGGAAGTTTGTACTGTAGAGAAGTGTTTATAACGGAATGGATCAACATAACACATGTACAATACTGTCTCTCACTGCTCAACTTCCCCAAACCTGAGCGCGCAGACATCTAACAAGGCACTTATTCAGACTTCAGGACAAGGGTTCTTGTGTGCTTGTTTACTAGTTTTCATCTGCCACCTAGACACTGTGCAAATCACTGGGAGAAAAGCTGGTTCGCTCCCAAGAACACTTCAGTTTGCGGAGTGGTGGTGTAAAAAAAAAAAGAAAAAACCCCACCACAGACAAAATACACCGCCCATACAAGAAAAAAAAAAAAAAAAAGCATATTTAACATTTTTCTTGCCATAAATAACACCTGTAACAAGTCAACTTCTGGATCGGAAGCTTATGTGTCTGTCAATAACCATCAATGGAAAGAGAGGAAACATTGAGTATTTCATGCATTAAGCATAAACAGAGATGCACAGAGAGAAACCCCTACAGTGACTGCATCTTGTCCTAGAGAGATGCTACGGTTCCCCTGACAGCCGTTTCATAAATCAGATAATTTGATAAGACTGTCTTTCCTCACAAACCTACAGGTTACAGAGGGAGCAAGTGACAAACGATCAGCAGCAATCTCTCATAAAGCATAATTTAACGTCCACCTGGGGCTCTTTCAGAAATCACACATGCCCTTGGCTTTCAGCATTACAGGCTGTTTTTTTATCCCCCTGGCTGCATAGAGGATACCCACACAGAGACTTGGACGAACCTGGAGCCTTACCATTTACCGCACATGTTCCAGGTTTTAAATCATGAGACGTTTCACTGCACTGCTAAGGTCTTGCTCATCAAGCTGGCCAAAAGTGGCAGACAGTGACAGAAAAGGAATGTTTACATGAAACAGAATCCACTATTCCTGCTCTAGGCAGGACCTTTTTCCTGAGGGCCTGAGGTTCTAAACACAGACAACCATTTATAGTGCTTCCTGTATTGGCACAATATGAAGAACGCTAACAGCTCAAGAGGTGAAGGTAAACAGAACCCCCCCCCCAAAAAAAACAAACAAACAAACAAACAAAAAAAAACAACACAGCAGTCCAGCAGTGACTGATAACCTGGTGGAAGCTCTCGCCACTCTACCTTATCTGAAGCACCCTCAAGGGTTAAAGCTCTTATGTGCTTTTGGCATCTTTGGTCAAGGACAGTCAGCGAAATACAAAGCATTCAAAGGCAAGTTTAAAACTGGGACAGCAATAAATGCACAGGTTGTGGTCGAATAAGAATTGCCTTCCTGACAGAATCATTTTTCACATTGCATATATTAACATCTATACGTTCCATCCATTAGCTCCTAGTAAACAGCCAATGACAACAGAAGTCCACTCTGAACAAGTGATTTTATGAATAGGCAAACCATTCTCTGAAAGGTGTGACATTGCAAATGACCCGATATGAAAATTCAGCATTAAGGCATTAAATTCCAGCTTGAAATAGTTTAATATACATCTTTAAAACTCTAAAGGGACTATGTTTTTGATACAAAAAAGAAGCAGCACAAGTATTCATAAAATGAAGCCATATAAATGCTATCTTTGGCTGGAAATGATGCAAGCATCATTTGTGTGTGTATCAAACGGCAAAGAGAACCGGTGCTCAGCAGCGGTGCATTTCTGCGTTGCTCAAAGGGGGGATTTCAAGTTTTCTATGCAAATCTGGCAACACTTGAACGAGACTGTCATGATGCAAGTGCATGAAATATCGACATATTTCACCTCTGAGCTTCAGCATAATCCTGTAAATTACCGTGGTCTCAAGACTGCTCTGTAGTGCGTTAAAGGAAACTGATGCTCAAAGCATTCAGCTACAGTGTTTTTTGTGTTTGCTTATGGCCAAGTGTTCTACAGAGTGAAGAGGGGGCTTCATGTACAGGTATTAACTAAAGTAAAAGAGAAAGGTCACTTTGAAAAAGCACAAATGTACAGTATTATCATCAAAGAACCTTAAATCTGAGATTTTTTTTTCACTTTTCAGACAACTTGCTTCTTAGTACAGTAAAAAACAAAAAATTAAACTAAACAGTTGGTGTAGTGCTGTCCAATGTGTTGGAGTGAACCTAGTGTTTGGAACTGGCCACATTTTCAAGGTCCAAATAACAGACAAAGGAGAGGAATGTTTCAAAACATCCTCAAGAGTTGAGATGGCTCAATGAGACATTTTAAAACAGAAACAACCAAAAAAAAAAGTAAAGCATCTGGTAAGACCATCCAGTTTGCATCTATCGTTTACTGTCAAAAATAATCTTTATTCTGAACTTTACATATTTAAAATAGAAATGTATAGTACCCATCTATAGCTTTATAAAATAACTCCTGAAAATAGAATAAAACTTCTAACGTGCAAATTTGGACTGGAGAAAAAGAGATGTAGGAGGCATCATAGGATATTTGCTCTGAAAGGTGGTTTTGAGTGTTCTTGGAGACAGTCTGTTGAGTCGGAGGGCTCCTCATCACCTTTGGGCAAGAGGGGGCTTTGGTTTGGCCAATCCATAACCTCTTGGTTTTTTTTATAAGTAACTCCTGGAGGGCCCCCACTAGAGGGTGATATGAGCTGCACACTCTCGCTCTGAGAAGGCAGCGGTGTGGAGGTGAGCCAGCTGAGTTCACTGGACTGTTCTGGGCTTAGTGATGTGGCTGGGCCTGCAGGAAGAGAAACCTCTGCAGCATGAGGAGGCCCTTTGGGGTAAGGTAGAGTGCAGCTCTCATTTAAGGCATCTGGGCCTGTTGGCGGGTCTCTGGAGTCTATAGGTTCAGAGTTGGGGCTTCCTGAGCCCTGTTTCCCCCCTCTGCTCTCTGCTCTCTGAGCATGTATGGGATGATTTTCAGGATGCTTGGAGCTCACTGGTGTGTCCTTCATCTCCATACCCTTCGAGTGGACGGGACCACCTTGTCCGGCTTTGTCCTTCCGTTTGGTTTTGGTGCTGTGTGTATGTCGGACACTAAAGCTGCAGTCCTTAAAGTAAGGCCGGCAGAAAGGGAAGAGTTGAGGGCGAACTGACCCTACAGAGCCCAGCTTCCTCTTGCTCTGACTCAGGAAGTGCTTGCGAATCTCCAGCGGCAGTTTGTCTAGCTGTCGTCCTACCTGCATCGGACTGGGGAACAAAGATCCTTGACAGGCTCGGTAGAAGTACCTAAAAACAAAAACAAAAACAAAAACACACACACACACACACACACACACACACACACACACACACACACACACACACACACACACACACACACA
>JBBIGA010000106.1:15884928-15900012 GCA_037576975.1 Alestes dentex | reverse complement strand
CACACACACACACACACACACACACACACACACACACACACACACACACACACACACACACACACACACACGTTTGAATGCCTTTGCATACTGGATAATTTACATCTATGTCTTCCATCTGTAAGCTGCTAGAAAACAGTCAATATGGCAGTTTTTGATAAGCCATAATTTTTTATAAACAGCATCTCATATATGAAACATCAGTAATAAGGCATAAAATATCTTATTCAAATACATAATTACTCAAATACAATTCCATTATATATAATTCCTTATACAACCACTAAAATATGAATATTTCAAACTTCATCTCTCTGGACTAAACATGAAAGGCTTGCGCTGTCAAACTCCAGTCCAAGATTCATGAATTTAAGAACACAGTTTTGGATGCGTGCACTACACCAAGCCTTGCCATAACAGGATTCTTCACCATCCTCCAGATGATTCACTTATATGAAAACCAAAAGCTACATTTGCATACACAGACACATACACACAATTGTAAGGATAGATAAACACAATCCAACAAGTGAAGTGTACCTAGGCAGAAGAGCAGCAATTGGAGTGATGACACACAGAAGATAGAAGAGAGGATCTCTCAGAAGCCTTTGCATAGTCCCGTAGGGGTTGGAGGGGGAGTAACAGGTGGGGCATGAGGCGTTGTAGCACAGGGCCACCATGAAGAAGAGCACTATGCTGAAGGCAATTGACATCCAGTTCATCCATGTCTGGAACACAAAGAGACAAGGGCAATCAAAGTCATGTCTGTATGTATGCAGAGCTGCAGAGACTAATTCACTAATTGACCAACAAATTCACTAGTTGGCGCTGTGGGCAGACTGCCCTGACATACAGCAGAGGCCAAAAAGAGTCAATGAACAGGCAAGAGGATAGTACAGAACTATTTTGGTTCAACACAAAGTATAACCAATTCCACTGAAAGATGCATTTTTATTGGAGCCCCATGAGACATGTTTGATTGACATGCAAAAATGACCAACAACAGGCTGTTGTTTCAGCAGCAATGTCCAGAACAGCAAACAACAAAGAACAGTCAATAGGATGGTACCTATGCGATTATACTTTGTGGGACTGGACCAGATGGGCTAGCCTTTGCTCCTCACATGCATCTGTGTCTTCTATACCCCGACCCTTTTGGTTGGTATTAAACGTTGCATACCGGAAACACACACAAGACTTGCTGTTTTGGAGATTCCGCGACCCAGTCTTCACAATTGGTCACCAACATTTTTTCTGCTTCTGCCATTTTAACTTCAACTGAATGTTCACTTGCTGCCTGACATATCCCACTCCATGACAGGTCCCATTATAACAAGATAATCAATGCTGTTTACTTCACCTGTCAGTGATACAGAATATAATCCATACTGCAGCACAGATGCATGTATAAAAGGAAAATTTGCGACAAATAATTAGTAAGAAGCTTCATTACAAAAAAGCAAAGAAAATCAGAAATATTCAGATATTTTACATATACTAAAAATGATAAATATAACTATTTGATTCCAAGGTGACAGCATGAAGTTACAATAAAGAAAATATTTATAACGTCTTGTATTTCTAAAATGACAGAGTGCTGTAGAACTTTAGGACATTGCCTCCTGATGCTACACAGTGAACATGAACAGCACATGCTAGCCCCTCTTTCACCCCACAAACCCTGAATCATGTTCATTCCTCCAGCACACAAGTTCATTTCCCTGAGCAGTCAGGAGAACGATGCACCTGCCAATCCACCTTTTGGAAACATTTACTCTTAATGTGCACCATTGGCCGTGAAGAACGGCCTCGTCCACACAAGAAGCCGTCGTGTCGGTGAAGACGGCTGGGCCGCTGGGGGCATTTTTCACAGACAAAGTTGTCAGCTGAAAATTTACAGCAGTGGTGTAATGGAAAGAGGTCTAATCCAATTCAGCCTCATAAATCTAAAATGGGCTGGCAAGAGGAGAAACTAGACAGGCATAAGGCCCCCCCCACCCACATGCACATCCACACCTACATGTATACACACATACACACATAGGCCAAAACAAAAGTCCCCCTCCTAAGGAACATGGACCACAGCTTGTGTGTGTGTAGGCTGGACTGTAGCTGACTGCTCTGCCTGCCAGGCTGAAGGCTGATGCGTCGTCTCTGATGGCACAGTGTCTCCTGATTCAATCCAATCAGCCCAGCTCAGTGCATAAATATCCTGAGCCAGGTCAGCCTGCCTGCACGACCAAAGCAAACAGCCTCATCCCATCTCATCTCAAGCATTCTCTCCCTTTTCCATCCTGCAGTGCCAACTAGAGATAATTCCTAATGCTAAAAAGGTGCATTTTACCAGTTCCTCACCACTAACAATCCTAACTGGTGTAACAACACAAATAAATAAAAAAAGTCTCTACATTGCATTAAAAATAATTGTAAAAAATGGGGAACAGTTTGCAGCTAAAAAAAGTGGTATTAAGTTCCATTACTTGTAACCTCCATTAGACTTGCAGATACAGATAAAAAGTAAATATGCTAACATCACATGTCATAGTTGACTGATTACATTAGGGGTTAAGAGAAAACTGTGGCCTGAAGAAATCTGATAAGGTTCATTTCCACACATCACAAAACACTGGTAAAGAACATTTCAGGGCAAAAGGCCATGAGTGAGTTATCCTTACCCAGGTTTTGGTTTCTATGCCCAGTTGCAGCAGGATTGTGAAGAGGGCGAGTGTAGTAATGGGAGTGCCCCAGGTAAACAGATCCACGTCTGAGTCAGCATACGCCTGCAACCAGACAGAACTCTTACTGTAAATGATCTTCAAACAACATGAATACAGACATAATGACAGGGTCTATGAGGCAGAAACCTTTGGTAATAGACTCACAAAGTAGGGGATGAAAAAGCAGACGAGGCTTTGGTAGAAGGCATCAATCATATTCATCCAGAACATGTATGGTTTATATTCCTGTAAAAAGAGGCCAGAAGTCATAAGTCCATGGGCCTGCTCAAGCAGCTGGTAGAGTTTGTTTCATTAGAATACCATAAGACAGCATTGTAAGAGAGCAGCAGAATGTTACGGTTAAGGGCCAATAAACTCGGCACAGGTCTGTAAGGAAGCAGTGCAGTGGTAGCAATTCTAGTTTAATTGCCCAGTGTTGGACTATCCCAGCATTCTGTGCATGGCTTATTGGATTTTATAAAAGATTTCCTCTGTTTGATTACCATTCCCTAGTGGTGCTCCACTAAACCATTTCCTCTTTCTTGTCCAAAATTTACCAGAGGTAAAATGGCCAATGTAGAAAAATGGTTCAGTAAAAGCAATTACACTGCATGGGGAACATGTATTTCCCCTTAGTTAAAGAGAAATTATTACAACAATTCCAGGACACACATGTGCATAAGCATGTGTGTTTATAGGAACAGAGCAATCAGGTACTTATGTACAGACAGCTACTGGTAGCACAACAGGAACAAACAATCTACTGCTTATTGCTTTTCTATTGTCTCTTCTTGGCCTGCATAGATCTTCTAATAGGTTTCTGTTTGTCCAAAGAAAGGCTTTCGAGGCCATTAGCTGACTCGCTTTCAGCGTGTACCAAGACAGTCCTGTGCTTAGCTTGCGCCTTTAGCTTCGGGCCTGAATTTAAAGAGTAGACCTGTTTGTGTTTCCAGTGTCATGCTTTCTTCATTAAAGCATCAGTTTCTGGAAAAAACAATGGCCCTGTCCTACCCACCAAAAGTCATGTGCCAAAAACTCAATGACTGCAATTCATCTACAATAATGGAATTACTGGCTGATTATGACAAATTGTCTACTTGTTGTCATAAGCCTGTATTTGGCAGCAGCCCCGTCACTGATCAGCAGCGACAGTAATGTGCAGTCATTAAACAAGACTCCTCTCAGTCGTGCAGTGAGGAGTATGGTAGATATTAAGCCTTTTTTTAAAAAAAAGGCTCATTTTATCTCATCCTAAGGTGAAGGTTTATGATTTGCTTGCCACGGCATAATAGACATGTACACGATGCAACTTACACAGTATTTAGTTGTAGGTAGTAAATTGTCAATGCTGGTCAAGAAGGATGAACCTTAGGATAACAGACCTCAAACAGAAGGCTTCAAGTATGAAGCAAAAGACCAGTTGTTCACTGACTCACCTTTGCCTATGATCTACATTTTTCTTGAAATTTTATATATTTTACTGAAGCCAGCTTACAATCTTTTTAGGGTTTTTTCAGTAACACTCTTTGTCCTTTGCATTTAAAATAGGCTATTTCTGTGCCTTGAAGACATAAATAACTGTTCACTGCCTTGTATTGTGCCTCCTTCAAAATCAATTAAGGCCGAAATGTTCTGAAACAACCGCTTTGTTTGGACTGAAATCCTCAGGGACATAAAAAACTTCAGCCATTCCTTTCAGGTGTTTGGCTGCAACGATGCATTTTGTTTCCAACAGCCAGGAACATCATAACACCCGATCATTCTGTCCACATTTTCTGTTCCAGTTACTCTTGTCCACTTTAACAGCAGTAATTACTAACATAGCAGTAACTACTAACACAGCATTAACACTGCTCGGTTCAGCTTGAATGGTAGGGAAACTGAAATAAACCAATGGCCCATTCATTTGTAAATGTGTTCATGCACTTAACCATATATGGACTGTGAAAGCTCAAAAATGAACTATATTTTTAACGCACTATTTTTTCTGTGATTAATTGATCAAAATTAATGGGTTAAATTCTACATCCCTTTTATTTATTTATATATATATATAAAATAAAAAATAAACAAATAAAGGGATGTCAAATTTAACGCGTTAATTTAGATCAATTAATCACAGAAAAAAATAGCATGTTAAAAAAATTAGTCGCATGCCATTGTGACTCTTAGGTCAGGAGCGTCGGCAGCAATTTTAAAGTGGGAGGGACATGGGACATACTGTTGGGGGGACTGGAAGGGAAGGGGGTGATCACCGTAGCGTAGTATTTTATTTTATTTTTTAAAGTGTGTGCATGCATGTGTGTTGCATTTAGGAGCAGACCCAAACTGAGCATGTCTACCTGTGACCGACTAACTAACTATATATATAAAACAATGATTATGGTCCAATAATGGGGGGAACGGTACCTCGGAGTTCTGGCCGCTCATATAGAGCTGAGGTAGTTCCTGTAGGGTCTCGGCTGACACATCTTTATCCAGAGTGCCAGTGATGAGCTGGGGGAATGCAGAGAACATCAGGTTGAAGAAGATGAGATACCACTGATCAATCATGGCTGACCCGGAGAACCCGCAGTAGAACTGATACCAAAAGATGAGGGCCACAAACATCTGGAGAAGGAGTTTAAGGAAACAAGGAGAAAAAAAATAAAGTAAGGACAAAGAAAAAAGTCTACACTGAAGTATGCAGCTGTTGTCTCATTACGAGCAATGTGTCTTCATTAAGTGTTCGCGCTCCCAGGACCACACAAGAATAGATCTTCATTAATAAATGAATATATAAAGAGAACAAACAACGGTACTTAAGTACTTCCCATTTTAAACAGTTGACAGCAAAAATAACTTCAGTCCATGCTCTGCCTGCCATGTGTAAAGGCTGAAATGTTGTAGACATAGTGAGGTTTGGATACATTTTTTTCCCCACTTTTTATTTTACTTTAGAATTAAACATATTTTAATAATTCATGTCAAAGGCCAAGACCAAAATCCTGTAAACCTATGAAACATACACAAAAACTCCCCAGCGCTGAAACTGCCTTTGAAGATTTGTGTTCATGCGGAGACTTTCCACATTCTTTAAGCGCATAAGAAACACCGTGTTGGTTACAAAAGAAAAATTTGCCTTTGCACTTCTGCAGCGAATGAAAGATGCATTTGTCAAGTTGATACACTACCAGACCTGGCCGCCTTTCCTTGGAATCGCATTTTCCTGAGGAACAGCTTTTGGCCCCTGACTGCATTTTCTTATATCTACATTTGATCCATTCCGAACAGATGTTTTGCACTTTACATGCACATTCCTATTAGAACCATTTAAATGGTCAACTTACAGCATTTTTGTAGAAGAAGTAAAGAATCATGTTGGCTAGACGGGAGTAACACCAGTGCCCATGAACCAGAAGCAGCTTCTGCAGGTACTGAAACCGTGGGAGGGCAAAGTCACTGGCCATCACTGCCTGAAAACACAACACGGTCCTCATCAGTGAAACAAAAGGACATGTGCTCTAGAGCATTTAAAACTTCGTTTAAAACAGAATGCATTTAAAACAGAATGCATAAAACAAAACCTGAAATGATGACTTATTTCTCAAACACCCCCGCCCAAAAAAAACCAAAACACAACCACACATGAATGACATTTTTGTATAAAGGAGTTCTGAAAAACGCATTCACACATACATCACTCTTGTTCCATTTTAACAGCTGCCTACATCAGATATCATGTCATCCATCAGTCTCTCTAAACGCGGAGTCTTACATTTAGCCTGACACTTCCAGCACAATTTTCTTCATTCTCACTGTCAGCTTCTTCCTGTCAGCTGGAAAGAAGCCTTCGCTGCGGTATAGCAGTCGGAGGACATGGGGACTGTTCCGATCAGGGTCTAAAGGATTAAGCGGAGATCAGGTTCATAATGGGAGAGGCTTGTTAATCACGAACACTGAGCTCAGCGGGACAGGGAGGAAGTTAAGTGCATCTCGGGACTTAATGAGACGCCAGTGTGTTGAGTTCTTAATGAAATAATTAATCAGGCCAGAGTCGTTTTTAAGAGGCAAGAGACAGAGTGTTTAGCAGATGTGCTCACAGTGCGCCGCACCTCTTGCTGCCTCACCCTCAGGTTAATTGGTGCATTTCCTCATCAGTATGAATGGCCCGCTCCTGTGTCGAGGACACATTACCTGGCACAGGAAGGGGACTTGGAGGTGGTGGTGTGGGGGGGGCAGCAGTGGTGCCTGGGCTGATGTCACTGTCCAGGGTTTGTTCCCAGCACAGGACAAGGGCCAGGGCCTGGTGAGGCTGGCATATGCTGTACATCCAGCCAGTGGCTAACAGCTGGTGCCACTGGCATGCCCGTTTAGGCCATACAGTTAAATACTTACTGATTAAGTAAATGCAAGAACTAATGTATCCAGATAAAAATACATGGATACCCTTTAACTAGGTCAAATTATGGCCTTGGAGCCTTGCAATCTATCACAGCTAATTTCCCTGCTCAAAACACACTTACTAAAAGTGCTGAGGTGAATCAGCTGTGTTTGACAAGGAAAATTAACCCAATTTTCAAAATGAAACTATTGCTAATTTATACACAGAGCTGTGAGATGCCAAGTGTGCCCTGACATATGTGAATGTTGCAATGCCAGAATGGCACACAGGGAAAAATGATATAATAACCAGTACTTTTCATGCTGAATTATTGCTTAATATTTGGTTATTGTGAGGCCTTTTCACATCAAATAGATTGCTGTGGATTTAACACACTGAAACATTCACATCAAGTCTAATGTGCTTCTGTTATTTCACACTGAGACGAAATGATGAAGGACTGCAGGACGAACCCACACTCCTCTTTTTATTTTGTCCATGACCCTGTTTTTACCCAGTCACACACATCTAGAGTATCAGGATTATCAGGATTATATCTGGACTAGACCAAGCCACATAAAAACGCAGGTGTAAACACACCCAAGACACATTTAAAGCAAATATTCTTCTGATCACTCGAACCGCATCACTTAATTTAATAGCCCTAAATAGTTAATTGAATTTAAATTAGAGGTCGACCAATGTATCGGTCAGCCAATATATTGTGATGATATTTAGCATTTTTTTATGATATCGGCATCGGTCGATATCTGAGTTTAGTACGTTGATATTCAGGCATCTCTGCGGACAGCCCAGTTTTGCTGTGGTACACGTGATCCATGCTGTTGCACCGTGCTCCGAGACACACGGCCGCTCTCAACATCAAACAAAAAATGTTGGAAGGCGAGGTTCTTTCCATGCAGACAGAGGTACTTCTAAGCAGCTTGTTTGCGTTTGAGAGCGGAGATTCGAACAATTTGTCAGATGTCTCCATGAAAACGACGCTGAAGTTTGCTCCTTATTCACAGCTCCTTATTCGAAATTGTCGTTCCACCTTAAATACTGCTCTCCAGGCTGCAATATCGCTATTTTGCCTGTAGGAGGGTAACTTTACTGAGGTTTACATTCAGAATTATGTTGACTTTTTATAGGGACTGTTTCAGAAATTAATGTAGAGAAATGAAAACGTTTTTAATCTTTACATGGCAATGGTCTCTTTCCACTCAAAATCTTAAACTATGCTGCAACTTTAAATCCTAGGAACTTGGCTCATAAAGACATGAACAGCAATTTCCAAGCAGGAAAATGCCTTAAATGCTTTGGTCCACTGAAAACTCACTTGTTCAGGTCAAAATAGGATGTGTAGAACTAGTGTCACTACTTGTTTGGACCAAAACATTCTTCACAGTTAAATTCACATGGGAACTTTACCTATATGCACACTGGCTTATAATATATGGCAAAGTATTGGCAGGAAAGAAATGGGTTAAATGCTTTGGTCCACTGAAAACTCAGATTAAAACTAAAACTAAAGATTGCACTCTCCTTTTTGTATTGTTGTTTATAATTTTATTTTCCCTCAGGAATAGTTTGTAACCTTTGTTTACAAATTATTAGTCAAGTTCAAATGTATATATATTTATTTATTGTTTAGACATTTACAGTTTTATTTATTTATGTTTATATTTATGTTTAGTCAGTGTTAAATAAATGTTGAGAAATTTCGTGCATCCTTTTGTTATTATTAGTGTGATATTTTACTACACACAGAGGGGAAATTAATTATTGGCCAAAAAAAAATAAAAAAATCGGCAGCACATCTCGGCCATGGACTGAACCTGACGTCTAAACATCGGCATCGGCTTTAGAAAAACCCATATCGGTCGACCTCTAATTTAAATTACTGCACAGTCTCAGGGGCATTTTCATTTCGGTATACTTGTAGACCTACGTGTGTAACAAATAAAGACTCTGGAATCTTGAGTGCAAATGCATTCGACAACAAATACCCCTCCCAGTAGTGTGAAGGCGCCTCCTCCTGCAGTTCTGCTTATGGAAGAGCCCGTTTTTGGACTGCCACCAACTAATGCAAGCGTCTCTGCTACCTGGTGCATCTCCTAGTGTGAGTTTCCCCTTTGTGTTTACTTTTAATTACATAGCTCACATTGGTCGCACCCGGTAGCTCAAAAATAAAGTGTTAAACTTCATCATGCCTCACCTCTTTTTGCTCCATCTCACCACAATGCACTGTGTTTTAACACACATAGTTCATAATGGCGATGACACAGGAGCATAATGATTCTCAACAGCCATCTTGTGTAGACACTGACCCGGACACTGTGTTGTGAAAAATTCTCTTTTGAATAGGACAGAAAAACAAGGAACACCACAGGTGGTTGTTGTATATCAGCTGATCTGCATATTATTCATCACACAGTAACTGTATTTCAGTCTGGGTGACTGGAGGTGGATTTGACTACTAGGGTAAATGTGTGTGTCTAAAACCTAATCAGGACATAATCCAGATCCTAATCACATGAAATGACCAGATGTAAACTGGGTCCATGTGTCTCACTCTTGTGTTGGAGCAATACCAGGGATTGTCTAAGCAGTCGGCTGCTGGAATGAATCGTGAAAGTTATTGTTTTGAAAATCAGGCAATAATAATATGCAAATATCTCTGGCTGTGGTACAGCTTCGAACCATTACGTGATGATTTATTTTCAGGGAACCCAAATATTTGGACTGAGCAGGACAGCAGTGAATCATTCCTTTAAGACTTTGTCAGCTCTCTGGTGCAAATGAAAACGGTCGTAGATATACTGAACTGTAAAACACCCACTGTCGTCTATATAAAGAGAGATTCGCCCTGATTTATAGATTTTTCAATCTTGTTCCAGCCCTTCAAATTGACAATACCTGCATGTAAGCATCAATTCAGTGACTGCTTTTTCAAACACGCAGTGGTCACCTTACTGTGACTTTGTCTCTGCTCACTTCTCCTAAGCACCGCTCCTCTGTTTCTCCTTACCTGCATGCCCTCCTGTCCCGAGATGCCCACTCCAACATCTGCTACCTGAATCATGCTGACATCATTAGCCCCGTCACCTAGGATTAATGAGGGAGGGAGAGGGAGGTGGAGAGAGAGAGAGAGAGAGAGAGAGAGAGAGAGAGAGAGAGAGAGAGAGAGAGAGAGAGAGAGAGAGAGAGAGAGGAGAGAGGAGAGAGAGGAGAGAGAGGAGAGAGAGGAGAGAGAGGAGAGAGGAGAGAGAGGAGAGAGAGGAGAGAGAGAGAGATTAATATAAACGTAGTTTATCAGAGGGCTCTGCTGATGGAAAGGAACAACGAAATAAATAATACATAAAAGCAAAAGCGACCATTTAGAGATTGGCCTTTGCAGTTAGCTGGGATTGAGAACAGCTAGCGTATTATGTGAGTCATACTACCCTCAATACTAAATGCATCATGAGGAAGACGAGGTCTATAAAATTAACTTGAATTGAAGCACTCAGAAAATTAGACAAATGCTCACCAACAGGAAAAAAAAAAATACAGAAAGACTGGTAATGTACTTTAAATTATTGACCTTGTTGTAGAATGTCCTATGGGACCTGTTCTCTTTAATAAAGATTTAAATACAAAATTTGGGCCAGGATTGGGAGTGCACTGCACCTTTAACTTTGCAGGGCCAGTGACCCAGTGCCACCCGTCTTGCTGCGTAGTTGCTGTTTATGTCAAAAGTCACGCTGTAATGTTCTCCATGTATTTTCAGATCCCTGTTCTAGAAAGAGATGAACATTCCCCAGGCATGTTCAGATATCTCTCTTTCTCTCTCTCTATCTATCAGTCACCACTAGTCTCAATCTCCCGCAGCAACAGTCTCAGACACAGCAAAAGCGGTCTTTAAGCAGAGCTGGGGAGATGCTGGAGGCTCAGGAGGATTTGGCTGCCCTGTTCCATTAATTCAAAGCCTTCACCTAGTACTCACCAATCACCAGCCGCTGCCGTTTCCTTCACATCCCACCACTATAATGTTGGTAACATATGTCTTAGTTACTGGAAAATTTTGCTTTGGAATTGAATATAGTGGTACAAAGTTTGATGGCTTTGCTTATCCGTCGGCAGTGCACCTTGACTAACATTTACCACTATTAAGTCTCAATCACAATGAAGCAAAGATGTCTATTTATATAAAAAAATTTCTTAATGAAGGACAATAAGGTTGTTTGGATATTGATTATATCGCGTCTGCTCCTTTAATTTGTTTGTCTTAGTAGAGTGCACAGTGATGTGGACACACAACTTTTTTTCAAAACATGCTCAAAATAGCACTGAATATCAAACCATGAAGCCAATATTGGGAATCGTATTGGGAACTGAGATTACCGTTACACCCCTACAAATCAGTTCAGGCAGCAAAACAAAAACAAAATCAAAAGGGGCTTTGACAAAGCATTCCTTCAGACTTCTGAAACAGGACAATTCAGCGGTAACACCACATTAGCATAAAAGTGAACAACAAAAACAACCATTGTTTTGTTTTGCCCCCACTCTCAAGCTATTCAATTGGTTAACTTTTGTGTACTGGCCAAACAACGGTCTGGGTAGAACCCACAGTAATCAGTGATCTTATGGATATGAGGAACAGTGAATTTCAACATGACCAGTTTTGGCCTCTGATACAGATGATTGAGAGGTTTTGGCACTAGACTGAAATATGGCTGCATTTAAGTTCCACAAGATCCCTTGCTCATAACATCATAACAACAGAGCAAAGTTGCTACTGTGATCACAAAAAATGAAAGAGGACATATTATGCAAAACTCACTTCAGTTATAATAGGTCTATGGGCTATACAAAACATGTTCATGAAGGTCTAAGCACAAAATCACTCACATAAAGGGATCTCACCAGCTCTATTCTCGACAGTTTCAGTCTCTTTCAAACTGAGCCGTTTAATGGCTCTGTCACTTTTATGCAAATAAGCTGTTGCTGGTCACGCCCCACCCATCCCATGCTGCACGTTTACCACACGTGAAAATGGCAGAAAACAGAGGCGCTATCCAGCCCTATATGTTCGGATTTGTGTTGTTCTTTGCAGCAGACAACACAACACTTCATGAGTGACTTGCCTTTGCCTGTAGCCATAGCGCTCGGCGTCTTATGCGTGCTCGTAAATCCCGCAGACAAAAATGGCGGATCTTCAACTAATCTAGTGGGTGGGGGCTCGACAGGTGAGGGGTGGCTCTATGCAAATTTCCTTATTCTGATGTCAGAATAAGGGAGCCGTCAAAACGGCTCATAGAAGCATATGACTCCTGACACCGAAATCTTTCAACTGATTCACAGAAAACGGATGTATGTTTTTTTTCGCGCTTGGAGTGTTTATAGGAGCAGTAGAGACCCACATGGAAATACAAAAGGATACAAAAAGTGAATTTTGTATAATATGTCCCCTTTAAGAGTATAGTTAAGAATGGGCATGGCTAGGGTTGTGTGTGTGTCCGTTCCACTGATCCAGTCCAGCATCAACCACTGGAAAAATGGCAGCTGTGTTAGAATGCATTAATGTTGCATAAATACTGACATTTTGTCCAGCAGCTGATTCATATTTTGTTACTGACCAGTCAAGCCATGGTATCAGTTCAGTACTGGTTCTCAATACTAATCCATATGGCATATGGAAGGTTCCAAATTTTTCAGTTAAGTCAGCTTAAGCCTTTCTCACATGGCCTATTTTGACCTTCTGCTCTTCCTAAATGAACACTTTTCAGCTTTAATTGTACTCATGTCATTCAAGGAAGACATTTAAACCTTATTAAATAGGAGATGTGGTGGAACATTTAAGTCTCTCAACGACCTCTAATAATCTACTCTCATCTCTGCCTCAGGCAGGTGGATCAGGCCAGAGGCTGCTTGCACGTTACCATATCCATTTTATTTCCTTTCACAGTACCTTTCCCTTTCTCTTTCCCTCTCTCTCTCTCTCTCTCTCTCTCTAGCCATCTGGGTAATTAGGCAGATTGCTGCGTGGGCTTGTAAAACGTGGCACTCTGCTGAGAGGACAGCGCAGACACAGGTTGTCCACTCACTGCTGAAATGTTTACTTGGCAAAACAGGGCACAATTAATCTCCAAATTTCACTTGGCAAGCAAGAAAGTAAGAGAAAAGACAAAACGAGTAGCTACATTAAGCATTATTATTATTTTGGACTGCTTTTTTGAGGTATGGTCAGAGGAACCTATTACAAAGCAAGTCTGATGAAAGTTCTACATTTTTTTTGCTTTTAACTGAATAAAGTTGTCTCTTTCAGTCCCAGAAAGGAAGACAGGAAAGAAGCACATAAAAAGAAAACAAAGCTGTTTTGGTCAAATCCAGTTACAACTGCAAGCAGTTTGATTAAGACACGATAAGAGGGCTGATTTAATGTAAGCAAGACATAGCAGTTCAAATGGAGTTGCTCAAATTTACTGGATTGTCACCCTTACCCTAAATGTATTCGTCCAGCCAGTACATGTTTGCGGTCTGAAATTTGCACTGAAGCTAAAAGACTAATGTGGCTACCTCGGTTTTGGGGTCACGGTTCGGTACAGCAAAGTTAAGTAACAAAAAATTCTAAAGCCTGAGGCTTTGTTTGTTTTCATTTATTTTAAATAAACAGCAGTGTATTAATCAGTAAACACACACTTGCTTATATTTTCATATATAGGTGACAAAAAAAAAAGTTAAACATCTTGTGTTAATAGAAAATAGAAATTAATATTAGTCTTACCTAATAGAAAGTAAGTGAGATGGCTAAATGTTTTAAAGGTCGCTGTTTAATGTTTCCATATGAAACTGTTACAGAGCCTTATCCTTTAAGGAACCATGCATGCTGGGATATGTAGTTTTTCCAGGGGTGTGTGTGGTAGTGCGGGGAAGTTTTTCAGAGTTTCTTTTCATGGCTGCTCCGTTCGCGAGTGCTTTTCGCCACTCTGAGGTTCTTTTAGAAGAAAGGAAATACATTCTCCCGTTCTGAGGGAGAAAAGCACAGACCTAGCTCCACGTATCGTCTCATTTTTGGACCTGCCGTACATTTAGTTCCGCATTGCTTGAATCGCGTCTTCTCCGTCGTACCGTGTATTCCCCGTGCGACATCATGTACTGAACCGGGACCCATGTACCGTGACGGTTCGGTACGAATACATGTACCGTTACAGTCCTCCTAACCAGTAATGGAAGTTTATATCCTGCACATTCACACCATGCACACTCATTCCTAAGTGATTCCCCTGCCTCTAAACACAGAGCTGTTAAGTGTTTTCAAACAGACTTTCTTCATTTATGACCCTGTATGACCCAGCTATTTTGTAAAAATGTTACATTTGAACTTCACATAGCTCAGAACTGTCCAGCATTATTTACAAAGGGCTGGTATGGTTGCAGGTTTTCATTTCAACAAAGCAGGTGCACACATGATCGATTATTTTCTCAGTTGCCGCACTGAAGGTGTGAGAGAAGACTGACTTGTCATTAAAAACAATTATTAAAGTTTTAGAGCTTACCTATGGCCAAGGTCATGACTTTGAGCTTGTTGCGAACCAGTTTGACCACCATGCTCTTCTGCAGAGGCGTGGAGCGGCAGCAGAGCACTGACCTGCAGCTCCGAGCCACGGCCAAGAACTTATCCTCCAGACTCTTGTCCAGTGCGTAGGCCAGGGTGCGTCCATCAATCACCAAGCCCAGCCGGTGCACCAGAAAAGGGCTGGAGGTGGCAGAGGAGGCCAGAGAGCAGACAGGGGGAGCGTGGAAGTGGACAGCGGTGTAGTTAGGCTGGAAAGCCCTGGCTGCATGGGGGTCTGCTGAAGAGCTACAAAGAAACTTGGCCTGGATGTAGCGGATGCTTTCTTCTAGTAATACAGCACAAGCCTCCTGATGGATGAACGAACAAACATGCACACACACACACACACACACAAACACACAAACACACACACACACACACACACACACACACACACAAAC
>JBBIGA010000106.1:15860663-15878063 GCA_037576975.1 Alestes dentex | reverse complement strand
CACACACACACACACACACACACACACACACACACACACACACACACACACACACACACACACACACACAGTCTTGAGAAACGACTTAAGAAACTTTGCTCTAGAGTATTTGTTCTGGAGTGTCTTCAAAAACATTCTGTTAGGTAAGAACAGCGGATGCAGGTTGCAGCTCCCAAAAAGCATGTTTGTTTTTCCAGTTTGGTACAGAAGGCTGGCCTGACAGTGTTATGTAATGATAAATTTGGTCACAAACATAAAAAAAGAGGCAGTCCCTCCTATGTATTACACCATAAGGAAGGCAGGGGTTCCTCCCTCTGCCTCTGAAAGAAGCCTTTGTAGGGGGTCTCTAGTGCTGCTTTGCTAATTGGAGGTCCACACCCAATAGTGGCCTATGGTCAAGTGGAGGAAAAATAAACACTTCATTTTCTTTCTGCAAGTATGAGTGTAGGCAGCAAAGAGGAAGTACGCTTCAAAAGACTAAAACAGCAATATGTTTCACATATATATTTACAGCATCCCCTGAAACCAGAATCTGCACCAAAGATGACTAGTCTGGTGACGCACCAGAGGACAACAGAAAGAAGGGGGGGGGGTACTGCAGAAAAAGCAGCACAGGTAAGCATTAATCTCTACAAACATATATCACTGATATAACTCACAGTGTTGCAAGTTACCGCGTTTGCTGTGGAATCTAAAAGGCTAGAGCTGACGTGACAGAAAATTCCAACAACACATCACAACAATCCTGGAGAATCACTTTTTTTAAATTCACCCCCAGTTTATATGAGCGTAAGAGTGGGAAAAACAAATCTTGTTAGATTTCCTTCCCCATAACACATTGTTTTGTTTCCACCTCTAGAGACACATCACTGTGGACCCTCTGGACTTGGCAGTGTCAGAAACTACAAAAACTCCTGCCACCCACTTCCTCACTCCTCAACACAAATGAGTTGCAATCCATGTTTGTGTGTGTGTGTGTTTTTTTTTTCTGGCTGGTTGTTGTGATCTCCAGTTGTAAAAACTGGCACTTCCCTTCTAAACAGTTCTCCTGTAGTGATGTTTAGTGGCTTTATGTACACAACGTTAGTGAAAATGCCAGGGTACCTCTGACCATGCCTGGAATACTAATAAGCAACCCTACCTACGCAATCAGGACACTGTTACTAGTGTGCCTCGAACTGGAGCCTGGCCAGCTAGGACGCCTCAGTGAGAGACAAGCTCAACAAGACAGCAGGAAAAAGACAATCAGCAAAACTTTTGAGGATGCTTCTCTTCTGAGGAAGTTTGAAAAACTGACATGGCTCCAACATCAAACGTCTGTTAATATCCTTTTTTTTTTTAATGCAAACTTTTTGCCATAACACCAATGTTTGAGTGTCTCCAAACACTGGTTTTATAGCATGTACTTTCAACAATTAATGCATGCTTACTGACTATGTTCAGAAATCTTTCAAAACAACTTTGAGCAATAATGCATGAAGAACTTCCAACTCCAACTCCAGATGACCAGTTCATTACAATGCACCCTTCCTAGAAGCAGCGCAAGATAAGAAGTTTCAATACTCGAGAAAGAATGTTCAGTAAAATCTGTAAACCAATGGACAGCAAATGTGCCATGTACTCATGGCACACATCAATATGTACCTCTGTTTATCAATAAGTACAGCTAGAGCTGGCAGGATTTCTGCAATCGACAATGGCCTGTCAAATCTCATGACTCATGTGTTCATTATGTGGTCGGGTCTTTTATGTCTGTCTTGACAGCTCCTCGGCCGATCATCCACTGGCCCACAAATTTAATTCATAAAGTGTTGCAAAACTGATAAAAATGTCAAAATCGGGACTGTGTTGTCACACTGAGGAGGGCTTGCCAAAATGAAGACATGAGACTCACAAGCTGTTCTGTGCCAGAGTGAGTCACTAAAACAGGGATGTGCCTGACTAAGTATTATTATTATTATTATTATTATTATTATTATTATTATTATTATTATTATACCTTTATTCTCTGTGAGTGCCCAGTGCACTGCCTAACCCATAAACATGGACAATATGTATCTATATTTTGGTATATGTATACCTATGGTATATGCATCTATTAAGCACATACTAGCTATGGTTCCCACTACTAATTGTAAATGTACATCTATAGCTTTAAGGACAATTTACAATTTACTTGAAAAATAAAGAAATAGATCCATAATTTAATTAATGTGATTAGTAGGGCTGGTTTGTACAAATGTAGGTGAGGGATGTAATGGCAAGCAATACTGAAACAAAATCAAATAGCCAAATTCAGATCACTGGTTGAGCTCTAACTTTGACAATTAAATGTCACTCCTGTTGAGCTAGTCATTTATTTGGATGCTGTAGAGCCAAGAGACTGAAATACACATAAATAGCAGCAGAGGTAAGTGTTAATTTCTTCAAATATAGTACTACACCGAGATAACTTGCAGAGTTGCTCACCTACTAAAATGACTGTGCTTGCTGATATGACAGAAAATTCCAGCAAGACATTACAACAAACCTGGAGAATCATTTTAGTTATAGGAACCTGGCTTTTCATTTGGTAAACCCACTGCAGTGGTAAGTGTAAACAGAATTCTTTTGAAATCCGTATTGAAAATGAGTCAGGCACTTCAGATAGGAAGCACCAAAAAATGGCCATGCATAGCAATTAGTCAAAAGACAAGATCTTAGATCTTAGCAGCCTTCCTACACAACACTGCAACTAAATATTCTTTGCATTACACTGGTCACATCAGACACATTTTGTTCACATATTACAATAAACCAAAGTAGTGTTGGCCTGAATAATTTGAATGTGAGTAATTTGAGTATTCGTCTTTACATGGGTAATCAGTTCTCTATTTAGTATTTAGCACACACAATAAGAAAAATGTTCACAACAAAATCAAGTATAAGAAGTTGCTATATGGCAGAATAATCATAATTAGGTAAGTTAGGTAAGCCTCCGATTTACCTCCACCAGCTGCCTCTTTTTTCTCCTTTTTTTCTAATTCAACAATTTTACAGTAGATTTAAACTGTACAGCAGGCCTGATACTTTCAATAAAATGTGCTTTTACTGCGGTGCCAGAGAAGAGTCTCCTCTACACACTGTTAGCATAGGACTCCAGCTGTTTTAACATTTTATTAAATTATTTTGCAAAAATTTGTTTTGAATGCTATAAGAACTGGCGGCGTGGGAAGTAACAGGATGTTACTAGTGATAGAAGAGAGGGGGAAAAAAAACAGGTGAAAAAATTTAACACAAGGGAATGCTATTTTTAAAGAATAAGTACTTCACCACTCATTGGAAAATATCACTGCATGCTCAGAGTGTATATGCTTTTCGAGCCAGCCTTAGAAAACTGATACTCTGTCAAGTTTTAATACACCTTGCTTTCTTTTGAAATGCTGATTAATGTTTGATTTTACCAGTATCCAGGTTAATGTTTTTCCCAGTTACTCTCCAATGAAAAAAAAAATCTAAAATTCTAAAATCAAATTCAAATGATTAATTACTTGACTTGTTGACTTTACAATTCTCAGCACATTCACCTGTCTTCTTTCACATTAAAAGTAGGCGTTTCCTAAATAATCTGAGCACAACTTTTGGCCAGCACTGAATGTCAAGCATTGCTGCAGTGAAGCTCATGTCCTACCTGAAGGTGGTCTGATGAGGTCCATGATGACAGAGTCTGCTCCTTTGGTGTAGACGGTGATTTGCTCTGTAAGTGGGTGACGCACCACTACAGACATCCTCTTCCTGGTGGAGTCGAAGCCAAGCGTGTGGAGCAGCTCGAAGGTCAGCTTGCCCAGGTGTGGCAGCTCCACGGTCACCTGGTCAGGCAGCCGGCCCACCAGAGAGCACTTGTAGGCACGAGCAGCATAGACCAGAGCTGCCTCATCTGGAGACTCTGCTTCATAACGCAGCTCACCCTCATCCGGTGCGGCCGCCTTGGCCTGATCGAAGTTGGGTGGAACGGGGCTGAAGGCCTGCTGGAGCCGCTGGCTGGGGAGGTTCTCCTCGTCCAGCTTGGTGAGGGTGCTCTCAGCGGAGGGCGAGGACAGCATGCTGGAGCAGGCGCGCTGAGAGGACGAGCGGTTGGTGGCCAGGCTGGAAGAACTGCTGCTGTTGGAGCCTGAGGTCAGGCGGCTTGGCGTGAAGCGCTTGATGAAGTCCTCAATAGTCTTCACTGGAGACTTCAGCTCGAAACGACGCACCTAGAAAAAGCAATGAAGTCATGAAAACATGTAAATAAAGCTGAATATTAACACATCAATATTCAACAAATAAAATAATACAAAACAGAAAAGTCAACCTGTTTACCAACTTCATGAAAACTCACTTGAGAAACAAGGAATTGCTTATCAAGCTAAAGGCTACTTTGTTATCAGCAAATCAAAGCGCTCTGTGAGACTTCATTCATCAACAGTGGTTTTAACTCCAGGTGGAGTTCAAACAAGTTTCTCACTCCACTGGATCGCTAGCTATTCTCAGGTTCATTTATTTACAAGAAATAGCTGTTTCTGGACCAACACGCGCAGCGCATGAGTCCAGCTCCTGCTCTCGTCTGAATAGTTTTTAAGATTTTAAATTCCTGTTTACTCCCCTTTCAAGAAGAGTTCAGCCAAAAGGAAAGAAAAAAAAAAAGGTTCTGTTCTTATTTAACACAGACAAGCAGCGCAAACTGTTGCCAGATAAGACAGTATTCATATTTTTATGCATCTTCAACTAGTGATGTTTTACCCTGAAGTATTTTAATAACATTTTATTGAAAATAAAGCAAAGTACTTAATTTATTCAACATACAAAAATGCAAATTAGCAATACCAATAATGATAACAAGGTAGCAATGATGATAATGTAGATAAATTAGTATTTTGACCTATTTACACAATAAAGCATAATGTTTCACTTTTTATATTCACAAAGAATATTGAATTTGACATAACATTAAACTGAATACTTCTAAATGAAAATATAATATAACTGCAACCTAAATTTAAAGCAGGACCCTTTCACAAACCGCACAAAAAAGGAACTAGGCCACATGACACCCTCTCCTTACTGCTATGAATAATCACATCCATCAAATGAGAGGTAAACATAAGTTGTAATATTTTTTGTCTGGAGCTCCTTCCCTCTTTATCCTCTTTGAATAAAGTTCTCCCAATTGAACACATAATGCGAAACAAGAGATAATAAATACATTTTTGTAATCCCTGAGATCCACACCTGATTGACAGCCCCCTCCAAGCAAGCGGTCACAAGCAGTCTGCGCAACATTCGTATCTCAGCTGAATAAGGGAATGTGCTTGGATTGTAATTAGCACATCCCTACGCTGATTTCATTAATGGTCCCTTTCAGTTAAGGGGAGGGTTGATGTCAAATACGGTCAGGATTGCCATTACATTCAAACCTATTCAGACCTCACCTCCTGAACCCCCTCCACTAAACACACTCCCTTTGGCAATATCTCCGCAAAAAAAACAGAAGACCTCCATGAAGTTATCACCTTGCACATGAATTCCGAAGAGTCCTAGAACCTGAAGAGGTTTTAATTCGCTTTGAACATTCCAGACCAAAAAGTGTTAGACAAACAAGTGTACATCATTATTCATGCATTCAAAATAGTTCAAAGTAGCAAAAGCAGTTCAATAAAATAAATGATAGGAAAGGCCAGGCTTTGACTTCCAACTCCTACTGCAACATCTCAGCTCCACTTTACACGAGTTTAGATGTGGGTGTTCTACTAAACAGAATGTACTTTTTGTGCAATGATCTGCAAACCAGCAAGCCTAGGACTGAATAGTTCATAAGAGGTTCAATACTAGCCCCAACACATAAGAAACAAGTACAGTTCATAGAAGCTTGATCTTGGGGATTAGTTAATTAACTGAGCCATTCAATGTGATCCAACAAAAGTAAAAATATATGGCCCATTTTTCTATTTCACTGTGAAGGTTTGTGGACCAAAAACATAACTCAGTTCAGGGCAGCTGATGGCCTAGCGGTTAGGGAATTGCACCTATGATCAGAAGGCTGTGGGTTTGAATCCCAGGACTGCTAGTAGCACCACTGAGGTACAATTGAGCAAGGTAACCCACACCCTGCACTCCAGGCGCTGTGTTCCTGGCTGCCCGCTGCTTCACTTGGTGAATGGGTTAAATACAGAGGAAGAATTTCACACTGCTCACACTGTGTGCTGTGGTGTGTTTACATATGACAAACGATCACTTCACTTTTAGTACGGACATGGGGCTGAAACACTCCTCAGAATTGAAGCACGAACAGGTGAGTAAAAACGGAACAATGGCTAACTTACCTTACACGGCACAAATCTGCAATTTTGTTAGAGATATTTTTTTTTGAGACTCCACACGTGGGACATAGTCAAAAATATAACAAAACACTTTAGCAAAGGGATATTTAGGCAGGAGACAGAGATCATAGAGGAAGCTCTGAAAAAGACAGCACTAGCACATATTTGGCTTGGACAGTCATGTCAAGGTCAGTATTCTGGCTGGGCATCAGACAGAGGGGGTTAAAGTGAAGCATTCGTCCACAGCTGGTCAGGATAGATCACACTGATGCAGACACACCCTATATCCACATTCCAACCGGGCCACAGGAAAATCTCCACCAAACACAGCAATAAAAGCAACATTTACAACTGAAGAACACAGTGCCTATTAGGATGCAAACTGACAATTATCAAGAAACAAACAAACAAACAAACAAAAACCTCCCACCAGTGTACACTGGACAACATCATAGTGCACATAATACCAAATGGTAGAGAGGAGTAGAGCTTGGATACATTTCTGTTACCTTTGAAAAACACCCAGTGTATCTTGTTGGTTATTACACTGATGAAATGTTGTTATGGTACTATTACAGCAACCACTGATGCTGTGTGATGCAGATTAATACTTACATGCCTATGGGAGTTAAAAATCCCAATGATCTGAATAAACAGCATTTCTAACATTGGCATCTCTGGACTGGACCACACTCACCTTCTGTCGAGGCTGATTGGGTGAGGACACAACCACCGTGTTGCAGATGGTGAGAGCAATGAAGAAGTCGAAGACGTCACAAAGGTCCGGGGGGATCTGGTTGAGGAGCTGACTGTGGAAGCGCATGAACTCCATCTGACTGCCACAGTCATTCACTTTATCCAACAGCTGAGGATCTGGAGTGATGTCTTTTTCCTGGTGCGACACAGAGAACGACACAGTGTAATTCAGCAATTTTCCAAACAAAGGTGAGAGTATTCCTGAATAGATATAATAAGACAATATTTTTCACAGTATTGCTCAGTATTTTTCATATTAGTAGTGTAAAATGCTTGAATGCCCTGTATAAGCACAGCATATAGTAGCAATTAAGAGAAAATAAAGTCGTTCATAATCGTTTCCTACTCATGCAGAGGGTAATGCCCACAGTGTAGGACCCATATCTTATGTATGGGTACTCTATCCTGCTTTTAACCATGTTCAGACATACTCACCGAGTACTCAGTAAGTGAATTTGAATGTGTGTGTGTGTGTGGGTACTGACCATGGGGCTGCTGAAGGCCGTGTGTTTGGACAGGATGCTGGCTCTCTTGGCCTCGGCACGGCTGCCGGTGCGACGGTGGGATTTGGTGCTCTGAGAGCGCAGGACCACTTTGCCACTGTGCTGGCTACACAGGCTCTCTCTTCGTGGCAGAGTTCCACCATGAGACAGACACTCCTCCTCTTCAGAGTCCACCTCTTGGTACATAGCGAGCCTCCTTGCTATTGGGTTTACACAGTTACAACAGGAGGAGATTAACAGGTAACATTGCGTTGATGTATTACATTATATTATCCATTTAAAGTTTTAAAGAAGACCAATATAACTGCAAATGAGTTAAAAAGAGGAGATCTAGAAAAAAAGTATCTACTTTCTTTATCACAAAAGTAGTCAATCAGCCAAGACATGTCTAGTGTCTAACATTTGCATTAAAAAGGATGAAAAGAACAGATTAATTCCTGGCCTCATGTAACTGTCCTTTTAGTTATGTGATGTATGTGAGTCAGTGACAGAAGCACAATCAAGTACTATTTGTAGATGAATCGATGGGCAATCAGCTTAAACTACTTGGAACTTCAGACACCAAATAGGTTGTAAAGTACATTTTGGGTGAGTTAAACAATGGGTCAATTAAATTATTTTTTGGCAAACTATTCCTTTCTATACACTGTAACATGTCATTAGGACAACAGAAATACTGAGGAACTTAGTCACCCACACAGACAGAACCATGTTAACATGTCCTCACCGTTGGCATCGTGAGAGTACTCTACTCCTGCCACGGTGCAGCGGCGGAACACCATCTTGTTCTCAGTGAGCGTGCCAGTCTTATCAGAGAAGATGTACTGCATCTGGCCCAGGTCCTCAGTGATGTTTAGCGCTCGGCACTGCAGGTGGGAGTCTGTCTCCTCATCATACAGCTCCATGTCCTGATGGATGAAGTACACTTGGCAGATTTTTACGATCTCAATAGAGACGAAGAGTGAGATTGGGATCAGCACCTGAGGACATGGAGGATAAAGAAATAAAGAAAAACAGTGTGAAGAAAACAGTAGTTCAGTAACTCAGTAATTCAGCTC
The DNA here is from genome assembly GCA_037576975.1 of Alestes dentex. Classification (NCBI taxonomy): domain Eukaryota; kingdom Metazoa; phylum Chordata; class Actinopteri; order Characiformes; family Alestidae; genus Alestes; species Alestes dentex. The sequence goes on along the minus strand of JBBIGA010000106.1, from coordinate 15,869,411 downwards.
CATTTTATTACCATTATACATAATCAATAATGGTACACTTTTCATAAAGTGTTTTTACTACAGTTACAGCATTTAGAAAGTCTCTTGATTTTACAAATATGAAGAGGACAGAAAAATAGAACTTAGAAATCGAACATTTACTGACAGGTGAAAAACAATGCACACATGTGGTATGTTTCATTTTTAAAAATATTCTGTCCTTTTTATTCCTAACACAACTGTGGACAATATGGCAAAAACATTTAATCACGATACTTGATAAAAGGCATTTTCACATGAATTCACAATTTAATATTTAATATCTCTGTGGTCTGAGAACAGGTTGGAATGGATAGAATGCATTACAAAAAAAGCAGAACCATATTTTCCTTAGTGTTTCTTGTCATTTTTTGACATAGCCTTTTTAAAATAAGACCACATAGTAAAACTATTAAATACACAATATTTAAAAAAAAAAAACAACAACAAAAATTGCCATAAAGGCTGACAACCAACTGCTATTATGCCCATTTTACTTTGTTTTTTACAGGCTCCCTATATTTGGTATCTATGTTAAACACAGTTGTTCATTGTTCCAGAGCACTGATATTCTTGACGGACGTAAAAAATCTTACTGTAATTTTTTAGGATAATGATAAGTCATATTGCCCACCCCCGACTTCATATTTCTTTATGTCTTAATCGAAAGAAACAGGCTGTAAATTACAGTAAAACATCTAAAGGCCTTTCATATCAGATGCGAAGAGCAATGAAAGCCTTCTACAACGTGCAGCATGATTAGATCAGAGACAATCTCATGGATGAAACAGGCTATTTTCTATCTGCTGCACCAGAGAGTTTATCTTACACTTATCACTTATCTCGCATTTACTACCATGATGGAACATTACCCCACTAGACCGCCCTTTTCATACTGCAAGGCATACACGATTACACCATTATCACTACTTACCTGAAACACTATGATCATAGTGAGGAAAAGGTAAATGGCTGAGACCACAGGAGATATATCTGTCCCCTCAGGACTCAAAACGTCAAACACGGGTCGCTTATCTCCATACTGAAACATCCACAAGCCGTGACCTACAGAAACGATACAAAAAAGGAAACTGTTGAACGTTATAGAAACGAGAATACAACTCTTATGTTCTTACTGAACATTTCCATTAAAGCCAGAGAAGTCAGTTTTCATACCAAAACCATCTGAACTGGATATAACATTTCACTTGTAGCTGACTGAGACAAGCTGAGGAGTTCCGTCAAAAGGCTAGATCCTAAACTTTCAACTACTACCACATTCACATGTGTGCGTAGAAGAAATTTTATCATCTGGAATTGACGAAAAAAGAATTTGTTCTGTGCACAGCTTTGTTTTGCACAAAGAAAAAAAAAAAGTACGTTTTTTGTTACATTTTCATCTGCAAGACCAAACAAAGCTACTCTGATATAGAGCATACGGCAAATCTGCGCATCTTGCTAAGGAATGAAATATTTAATGAATTATTGAAAATACATGTGTGTGAACAGTGCTGCTGAACAAAAGTAACTACTGAAAGGATTAAAAATACTTTATGAGGAGACAAAAGTGCACATTCTGTGGAAACTGAAACCACTTCCTGCATCAGAATAGCTCTGCACAGTTACCAAAGTTCTCACAACACCCTACAACGGACACACACATTTCCACGTTCATAAGCTCCTTCAGTAGGACAGGAAAGTCCCTATCATGCTCCGTACCGATTGCTGAGAAAAGACACATGACCAGCAGGATGATGACACACCAGAAGACGTCCACGTTCATCTGACGTTCCAGTTTGCTGCGTTTGTAGCGTGGGCCGTTGTTGTTCAGCATGGCTTTGGTCTCATGGCCTGGGAAACACAACATGAAGCACAGCCCTAAAACCTCCAGCAGCCATAATGTGTCACTTAACTCACATTTTACAGGTTTGGTTTCATGGCAAAACTATTATTCCTGTAAGCTGAGAGGATGGCGAATATGGACATCCCTTGACTTAACATAAAAAAAATTTAACCACTCTGAGGAGTCTGGCTTAGGTTAAAGTGATAGTTTGGCAAAACGAATGTATCCCACTTTCCCTCCACCCCAAATGACCTGCCAAGACATGCTTTGGGTCTGAAAAGTGCTTTTCGGCTGGAGCTGATGCAGCTAACGAATACCGGAAGGCTTGTGCAACTGGCATACTTAAATGATCACATGCTTGCCTAAAACTGTGTTGAGTAATCTCTAACAGTCTTGAGTATGTCGGCTCCGAAACTGGTTCTGTTATTTTTATAAACCGACTGAAGACGTTGCACAGTGAAAACAGCAGGGACAAACAGCTTGAAGTTTATTTTGATCAACTGATCAACAACGTGGGTTTGGGCCGAACAGCATTAAGGGTGCTGATATTGTTACCTACTGACATCTGCTTATATTCAGTAAGGTATACCACAATACACATACAAAATGTTATTGACGTTTTGCAATATTATTGGTATTTTGCAATGTTTCACCAGAGATGCAGAGCAGCTCTCATTTGATAATGTCCCTCCACACACTGTCACATGGCGATCAGCGTAATTTGATGTAAGTTCAGCTGTTTTAGTGTATTAGCACCATCACAGTTTTTGATAAAAGTCTAACACCCAACCAGTGGTGGGAGGGGAAAAAAATTGGAAACAAAAAGCTGAGCATAAAAAAACACCAGAAATGAATCTGTTTTGCCATTATATAAATAAAGAAATCTGTATATCACATTCTGGCAATCAAAAACACTAGAAATAGAAATATTTCTTAATGTAATAGTGGTCATGTAAACCATCATAAGAGATTAGGTTTAGTATCTGCATGATTTTTGTATCATCACATGCCTAGTAACCAGTAGTAACCAAGAAGACTCTGACTGTAGCTATTCAAAGTGGACATGGGTTTGATTAGTTAAAGGGTGGTTTGGTACCTGCGTAGATGACGATGCCCACGGCCTCCTCTGTATTGCGGATGGTGCATCCTCTGAGCAGCAGGTTGTCTTTGTACAGACCGTCTCGTCTCCCATTGCGATGGATTCTGACAAAGAGGTCGCACACTTTCATCTGGTTCACATCAACTTGTAAACACGCCTGTGATGGCAATCCGTCTTTTTTTAATGACTTTCTAAAACGTCAGCATTTGCTAGTCACAGAGTCAACGAAGAAATTTTCATTTCATTTTGAAGACCAGCTGCCAACACCAGTGCAGAGCCTGGCGCACACACACATTTCAGTGCACAGCCCAACAAGCCCAACACATCGATCCATCACGACTCACATCGCGCAGCACTTCTCCTGCTGGACCCCTTATCTCAGCACAAAGCCACTCTGATAGAGAAGCACTGACCTCACTAAACAACGCAAGTGGTACAGGTAAGGCCTGAAGCCATAGGGGAGTGATCAAAGCACTAAAGATATTCAGCCAGTGCAGCACTTTCCACCAAACCCCACAGCTCCACTTTAAATGAACGCTGAAGAGAAGGTGGAAAAGATCCAGAGCTAAATGAGGATGTAAGAGGGGCAGTGGATGCGGCTTGAAGCGATAGTTGTGGAAAATTTCCCCCTGAATCTAAATGTGGTTGATCAGCCAAGACAAGTGCACGCACTAAATAAATAAATGAATGAATGAATAAATAAATAAATAAATAAATAAATCTCTACTCACACACTATAGGTACAAAAGCATTAAGAAGGGACTTTAATATAGAGTTGTGTATATATATTTATAAAATTTAATAATAGTATCTAGTATACATTTCATGAGCTAAAGCTTACTGATCAATGAATTCATCATTTGGTATCAGTATATTTCAAATAAAGTCTCAATTCTATGCAGCACTCCCTCACAAATTCATTCACATCTATTTGGTTTGTAATGTTAAATAGACTCACGCTAGCTACATTTTGTTTGTAATTCACAGTATTTTCTTTTTCACTGAACTATCGCTTTGATCCATGAAAGGCCAGTACTACAAAGGCAGTGTCTGAGTGGACCACCAGCAAAGTTCAAAAGGCCTGAGGCATAAGCTCTGCAGCAGACGCAAATTGAATGGATGCTGAATGAGAGCAGAATGTTAAGCACCTGTGGAGGGGGACGCAATAAGCTCTTCACACAAGCCCTAATCTTGAGGCTAAACGATGGATTACATCTCTGTTACTTTAATTGCCCTACGCTGCTTTTGCTGAGCTTTTGTCTCCTCTTTAATCACGGTCAGGTTGTCTTGGTGTTCCAACGCCGGAGGTGCATTTTTCACTGAGCTTCGCACAGGTTCAGTGGCATCTCGGATGCATTAGATATTGATAAGTGTGCCTTCAAGCTGTGGGCCAAGTGTTTGGACCAGCACACGGCTTAACACTAAGGGGGGGGGGGGGGTTGATTTTAAGACTACACACCGTACACTAACCATTAATGTAATAAAGTATCACATCGACAGCAACCAGCCCTTCACTCCCTCCCTGGCAGCTGGAGACACTCTAGAGTGACTGGGCAACAGAACGCTGGCGGGGTGCCAGCAGCATCTGCTCTCCATCATGGAGAAAGAATAAATGTCATAATCATTCTGGTTCCTGTCAGCTGACTCACTGGCCCTGCTACCATCAGCACGTAGGTCTTTATCTGCTCCGCTCACACACAAACACACCCAGGGACTCCAGCGAGGATACGGCATATGGTGTCAAATACACTGTTGGTAAATTATGACAATACTGGCTTTGCAATACTGATCTCGCAGGAAGCCGCGATATGCAAATGAACCCCCCCAACAAACCACTAACAGCCGTTTTTTCATTCAAGGATCAGCCAAGTCTTGAACTAAACTGGACGGACAATGCTGATTCATTATTAAAAAGCAGTTTTCATTAGACTGAGGCCTAAATGTGGGAACAGCATCTTAATGCTTTATCGTGCGTTATGAGCAACCGTATGAGATGATCAGGAAGACTTTTTTGTAGGTTCTCAGATAGGTCACGAACACAATGCATTTGAATATCTGGTAAGTTAGGATCATAATATATATAAAACAATCCCAATATGAGTTTCTGTCCAAGTATTCTGTCCATTTATAAAGCTCCTTCTACTATAGCCTATAGCTGGCACGAGTGTTTGGTCTAGTGATGCTGGGCATCGTGATGACCGTCAACTATCCCTAGTCAAGACTCCTTACCATTCCATTCCATTCCATTCCATGTTACGTGTCTAAAGCACCCTTGCAGCAACAATGTTTTTCAGTAAGTGCTTTAAGTGTTTCCCCATAATTTAGGCAAAATCTACTTTTCATACCAGAAGATACTTTAATGGAGATAAAGCTAAAGATTCGAAAGTAGTTTTTGTTAAGCAATCATTACTCCGTTTCAAAAGAAAGCAAGTCACCCCATTTTGCTATGCAGTGTACAGCAATAGATATAGTAGCATATAATGCGACCATTAATAATTAATCACTTTTAGTGTAACTATTATCAGTATTTGCTTACAGTGCATTGTGAACAGATGCCTTTGTGTAAATACAGTACAGTCAATATGGCTGCATACAAACATAAGCTTACATAAAAGTTTGCTGCTTGTACACAACTCTCCCCTCACAGCTGCTGGCCATTTTTCTAATTATGGCCGCTAAGCAAAAGCAACGTAACTTCTTGTAGTTTTCTGCTAATAACTTAAAAGCCTGCAACACACTGCACTGTGAATGCAAAACGATTTCTAAAGCATTACTCACAGCCCAGCCTGTCCAAGCTACGCCTCCAACAGCACACCGGTCTAATTGAAAAATGTGAATATTGCATGAGGCTATGAGACCACATCAACATCTGGATGCAGAAGCTACATCTGAAAATGCATGAACATGCTACATCCTGACAGGATAATGATCCCATCACCAGAATCATAACAAGATATGTGGGTGTTAATGCCAAACAGGGCCAGGGGTACGATGTTATGGCATGCACTTGTAACAATATGTGGTAAAACCACCTAAAACCGCCTCTTAGCAACAAATAAAAACAAATAAATCAAAGACTTTCCAAATCATCCACAGGCCTCACGGCACATGATAGTAACAAGACGGCATCAGTGGGTTCAGAAGTTATTTATGTAAATCTAGAAAAAACAGAAACATCAAGGTTATGTCATGTTACAAGATGAAGGAGAGCCTAGAAGAGTAGAGAACAGTGCTGTACTTACATGTAACCACGAAATCTGTTCAGGTCATTGTTGGGCTTCTCACACTCAATGACGCTATTGTACTTCAGGGGGTCAAACTCCGTATCCTGTTACAAATTTGCAAATAGCATTGATCTAAATTTATTTGTGTGAGAGGACATGCTTTAGGAAGAAGGAAAAAAAAAAAAAAGCAAACAAGATTGCTTCACTTGTTTATATGGCTTCTACCCCCAGCTTTACTGCTACTGACATGACGCTGGGAGCTTCTACGGCCAGTCATTTGTACAGTGAAGTTCATTTACTATAAAAAGGAGCTCAGGCATTTCTTAAGGTCAGTTACTCAGTCTTAACAGCTAGGTTTGAAACTGCTACTCTAATACACACCTTGAGCCTCATCATTGAGAGAAAACTGTGAGCCAGGTCTAGAATGCGCCAAGATATTTAACTGGGTAAATACAGCCCAGCTGAATCCACTCAGTGAACAAGCCAACACCACAACACTAACTATTAACGTGCAGACACTACTTTATCAGTCCTGTTTGCATGCTGCCTCTTCCTGGTGAAATGGAACATTCTCATGGAAAATGGTCCATGGTGCCACTGTGCCAAAATAAGTTGAACACAAACTAGCAGGCTAGGAATTCTCACCAGGTCGATGAAGCTACGGACCACCTGTCTCTGTTTGAGGTTGGTCTCGCCATCTAGCGTGGCTGTCTCGATGTGACACAGGCGGTCTGGGTCGCTGGTGCTCAGCAGAAGCACGTCAGCCGGCAGGATCTCGTTGCAGCGTAGTCGGATAAAATCTCCCACCCTCACCTCCTTCCAGTACTGCTCCACATAGCGCTGCTCACTCCTGGGGGAAGAGAGAGAGAGAGAGTACACACATACTCAATTGTTGAGGTTTGGCTTACTGTGGTTAGGGCTGTTTAAACTGACAGCAAATGTTTAAAACTGCAAAGTTTCCAAAACAACCTTTTTGTGAAATAAAACACTACATGTACACAGAAAAGACAAGACTGAAAATTAAACACCCTCCATGCTCCCCATGTCATCAAAAACCATTGTGAAAGGCACAACAACAACAACAGTTGTTGGTGTTGATGTTGCTGTTTAAATGCATTCTTTTTTATGGCTGCATTCACCAAGAATCTATTTAAAGCTAAATTCATTTTGAAATAAAGTGTGGCACAGTCACTCAACCTTCAAGCCAGCCTGACCTAATACAGCAAACTAATCCCATCTACTGAGCCTGGACCAGGCCGAGCTCCTGAAGTAGAGGGAGTACACAGTGCGCCTGTGGTGATGAGCAAATCGCCACCTACTCCAGCAGAAGCAAAAATAACATTACACGAGTTGGGGAAACATGGCTGCAGGGGCTAGGCCTCTGTACGGCTAAGTGAGAAACAAACCTTTCCTCTGTTCACTTTCCCGCCCTTCCCCACTAAAGAGAACTCTGTTTCTGCCATGAGGGAAACTATGACCCCTAACTAAACACAACCCCTCTAAAGTAACGCAAAAAGGCAGAAACACTTCAAAAGGAAGGGCAGGAGAGAGAAGCAAACATGACAGTGTCAAATTAAGAGATTTACGACATAGGTGAATAAAGATCAAGGGAAGGTGTAGCTACTACAGGGGATTCAGGAAATAATTACACCCTTCAAAAGATTTACTTTGCTGTTTTGCAACTTGAAATGAAGACACACAAATAACTTCTTTTCCAGCAGTATTTACTCAATGCAACTCATTACATCCAAGTGAAAGATATGACAGCACCAGTTCAGAAAAAAAACAAACAACTAAACTTAGGGGCTATGACTAGGCCTCGCAAGGACATTCACCTTTTTCTCCTTCCGCCACTGTGTGATCAGTTTTGCTGCTTTGTGTCATAGTCATGTTGGAAGGTGAGCCTTCTTCCCAGGTTTTCCTTAAGAATTTGACAGTATTTTGCCCCATTCCCTGAGCCAGAGAAACCTACAAACAACAGGATGCTACCACCTCCATGCTTTACTGTAGGTATGGTGTTCTTGGAAGGTGAGCTGTACTGGCTTTCTTCCAGAGGTACCGTTTGGTGTTGAGGCCAAATAGTTTGATTTTAGTCTCATCCAACCAAAACACCCTTTTCCACTTGGCCTCAATCTTCAAGGAGCATTTTAGACAATAAGGCCTTTCTTGATAAGTGGCTTTTTCTATCAACCTTCCCATAGAAGCCAAATTTGAAAAGCACTTGTGATAGTTGTCACAGGTTCCCAAAGACCACGCTTTGCCATAAATTCCTAAAGCTCCTCCTCACTCTTCCATCCAGTTTGGATGTACGGCCTGATCCAGGAAGTATCAAACACTTTCCGCTTCTTAATTATAGACTTTATTGTGCTCTTAGGGATTAATAAAGCCTTTTTTGTATCCGTCTCCTGACTTGTACCTGTCCACAACTTTACCTCTGGGATCCCATTTCGTCATGCGTCAACCAGAGACGTTCACAAGTAATTTTTCCCCAAGTCCAAGTCAAGTCTCAAGTCTTTGTGCTTGAGTCCAAGTCAAGTCTCAAGTCTTTAGCTGTGTCCGAAATG
>JBBIGA010000106.1:15827925-15843788 GCA_037576975.1 Alestes dentex | reverse complement strand
CTCTCTCTCTCTCTCTCTCTCTCTCTCTCTCTCTCTCTCTCTCTCTCTCTTTCTCTCTCTCTCTCTCTCTCTCTCTTGCTTTGTGTATCTCTGTCTCTCAGCCTTTCTCTCCCTGTATCTATCTATCTCTCTCTCTCTCTGACCACGACTAAAAATTAGAGGGAAAATCAAGTTTAAAAAAAAATCATAAGTAAGTAAAATATACAACAACACAAATGAAGAACAAAGACAATGATCACACATTTTGAATTAATGTGAGATTTGCCGAAATACCCTTGTGAAAAAGAAGTATACTTTAGGACACATGCCTGAAGTATGTAAATAAATCTGTTCATATATCTAAAAAACATTTTTGAATTTTTCACAAAATAGATTTTAAAGTAATGTAAAGTAAGACAAATAATAATAATAATAATAATAATAATAATAATAAACTGTGGAAAAAAGCTCCAAAAGCACAACTAAATGCATTTAAGATGCATTTAAGGGAAGTATTAAGATGTATTATCTAAACATATTCTAATTTAAATACACTTCTCATAAATTGTTTCAAAAATAAAGAATGATGGTTGTAATTTTAATAATGCACTTTATGAAAGTACATTACTGTGTCACACAAAAATAAATCTGATCATGTCTGATCACTACTCTATAAACATACTACATGAACAGTTAATGAGGATGTACAGGGTCTACTTTATTTCAGCCCGAGTTTTATCAATAGCAGGCTATCTAGCAGGCTATCAGTAGCAGTAGTGGTGCACCACAGGAGGAACAGTATCAGGTGAATCAAGTTTAAAATCTCAAGTATACTGAGTTCTCTGTAGAAGTGAGAGTTTGTTAAAAGTTTGTTGGGTGTTTTGTTCTCTGAAATAAAATGTCTGCTTCATAAATGAGAGATATGAGCAGCAGTAAAGCAGTCCATGTGCTGAATCAACAAAACAGCATAAAACTAAACCCTGAAAGAAAAGTGTAGATGAGATTGAACTACTAAAAAAAAAAAGACTGAAAAAGCTGATTCTTCTCCTCCGGAATAAACTTGGTAGAGGCATCATGATCTGAAACAACTTTGAAATGAAATCTGTTTGAATCTGATGTACAGTACATGTACATGTACAGGAATACAGCTAGTTACTATCCACCTGGGTACCTATCTGATGTTCACAGCGAAGTGTAATTACGCTGATGATCGTGAGCTGCGCCGGCGTAATCTGACTCACCAAGCACCAGTCATAAATCATCCGTTCCTATAGAGGGGTGATGATGAGCAGCGCGTATCAGCAATTACAACCACACAGGAAGGGACATATGATGATGGGGTTAATGACATCAAGATGTACAGCAGGTGTGTAAGAATAGCTCCGGCTTCTCCAGTGGAGTGCAGTGTGTGGGTGTGCACTGTTGTACCCTGACATGGGCCATGAGTAGTAGCGAGCACACAGTAATGCTGCTGCTACACACTGGTGAAGGCAAGTTTCATTCTAAGTGTGGATTCTTTTTAATTAACTGAACATCTTCTGATTCATCAGTTTAATTTTGTGCTGGGGGTGGGGGAGGTGATGTTTTTGACTGTTAAAAAACACTGTTTGGGACAAAGAGTGTGAAGTCTAACCCTGTAGTGCACATATTTGGAGGGTGCATGATAAAAGTTATTCTGCATCGTTTTCTGGTTCATTTGAGGATATTTCATTGATAAAACTTTTTTACTGGAGAAATTCCAACACCAACCCCACCAACCCCCACACCAAGAAACTTTTTTTGTAGCCTAGGAGCAACATGGTGCAACACCGGTAAGGAACCATAGAGAAAAATATGAATTCAGAGATCATGAAGTAACATTCAAAGAACAATATATAATTACAAAATCTCAACACATCAGTAGGCAGTAAACATAAGAGACTTGGAACAAATCTGCGTGTTAAATTTTGACGCAGGCACGTGCTTGTACCATGTGTTGTGTTGGGTTGTGTCTTTTTACTCTGTGTGGAATTTCAAAAAGCAGCTCTTCTGTGCTCCAGTGGGGAAAAAGGCAATAATGGTTGATAATGACCCACAAATTACTGGACAGTTTTGACTGGTTGCAGTCATTAAAAAAAAAAAAAGCTCCTGGACATGGGGTTTAGGAATACTTTCTGTTGCCTGAGGGCAACGTTGTGCAGTAGGGGGTTAAATCAGAAGGACTAAGAACGATCTAAGAAATTAGAGGATGGAAGTTTTGGCCTGCTGTTGGCCAGCTTAGCATTGTTGTGTCTGGTTTTATATGTCGCAAAAAAACCCCAAAACGTTCGATATGTTTGTGCTGGCTAATTGATTCACTTAAGAGCCGTTCAAAAGAACAATTCATTGGCGGATTGACCACCACTACCACACACATGACTGTGCTGAGCCTGCGAAACAGCAGACAGGATTTTGGCGGACAGAGAAAGGAGAGGAAAGTAGAAAAAAAGGAAACAGAGGGAGAGAGCAGTGGCGAACGATGAACCATGGGAAAGAAACAAAAAAAGTGAGAGAGAGAGAGAGAGAGAGAGAGAGAGAGAGAGCGAGGAAGAAAGCGTAAAGTGGGCGAGAGCAGATGACTGGCTGTGAGTAGGAGTCTGAAGTTCTGCGTTAGCACCGATCACTCTCCGCAACGCTAACACGCTCTCTCCTGCACCTCGCTGAAGGGAAAAAAAAAAAAAAAACATCTGAGAAATGTGACAGCAGCTCCAGGATCAGCTCAGTGGCTAAAGTCTCACTCATGCTAATTAGCTCATTGAGCATGAAGCACCAGCTCCACTCGGAGAAGCGTAATTAATCAGAACACTGAAATAAAGCCAGGGGTGGGCTACAAGCAGTGGGCTTCAAATGAGCTGGTCTCAGGGTAAAACACGCAAATGTAGGTCATCTGTGTTGTTTGGAGCTCGCTTTGGTGAAGGAATCATTTCAGCAGCCGGAGATCGTAAACACTTTTTGGAGAGTTTGGAAAAAAACAGCTTCTTGTAATATTGAAAAGTAATGACAAGAAAATGATGGTTTCTTTGATTATTGATTACTCTTTCTGCTAAGGCTGTGACGGACGCAGGGAAGGTTATCAAATTCATCTAATTGTGAGAGCAAACGAATCTCAGACTTTATTCAACATGAAGTGCTGCACATGGCAAAGAGAAGGAAACAAAGTTTGGCAAAAATAAGCTTTTTTTAATTTTGCAAAAATACATTCCTGTCAGCGGTGTCGAGGCTGTCAGGAACTTCTTAAAGTGCTGGTGCCTCAACATCAATAAATACACTAGTCTCAGATGTTAAGCTGCAGCTGTGAAAGCTGGGTGTTCTGTATGTCCTTGTTTGTAGTACAATATGCAGGATGTAATGGTCCACCAAGTCCACTTTGTTGCATCAAGGGAAAGGAGATGTAGCAAAATTGAACAGAGAAAGTACTGTATTACTATTAGTACTGTACTGTAGTATTGTTTTCTTATTTCTCTTTTACTTGGGTTTGAAAATGAATACATACGCAGGATTTCCAAGGGAGAAAACACACTTTTTATTCTCTTTATGTCGACTGGCAGCAAACTCATTACAAATTTCAAAGGCCATGGAATTTTTGCTTTTTTCTCTTGCCAGTCATTCAAGTTCCCATGCATTTGAATCGTTTTTATTTTAAATAAAAGATAGAATATAAAATGAATGTGAAATATCCCAAGCAGAAATCACAGAGAAAACTTTATTGCGAGATTATTCCTTTTTTTATTTATTACCGAAGTAGTTCATAATTTTTGGTCTCTGGAAATATGCTAGCTTTGCTTGACTGGCTACTAATGATTCTGTGTAACTGTCAACGGGTGTGTGTGTGCAGTGCACGTACACAACAGTGCCGCACAAGGTTAGGACAATAAAGTGTTCACTCCATTGTAAAAGCAGCCAGGGGGAAGGACAACCAATCAGCCAATCAGCCAATCAGCCAGTTTGGCCTCTTATAGACAAAAGTATTATTTTTGAATAGACAAAAAGTATTATTTGCTGATTGCAATTATTAACAAAAAAATCAATATCATGATACAACTATTTCTTAAACTTCATGCTTTACATTTTTTTAGATTCTGACAAAGCACTTTGTACTTTGGCTTTTCATTTTTGTGTTCTTTTTGCGACCGTGACCTTGATACTCAGGCAGTATCGTGAAACATGATCGGAATGTGAGCTGAGTTTCTCAGCTGACGTTCCTGACTGGAACAGTCTTTGATTACATAGCGGTCTAGAAATGTAGCCCACTGCAGCCTAGCTTTTGGAATGCAGGTACTGGTAGAAAAAGACAAAAAGCAGATGCATTGAATACGTTGTTACAATGACCAAAAACGATGATTTTGTTCTCATGCTTTTTCTTTTTAAACCTAAACCATTCAAAATATCAAGAATGTAATCATTCTGGAACGGACCGAGCAATTGGTGCAAAAACAGATCTGTTAAATCTGAATTATACTAGTAATGTTGAATGGTATCAAACTGAACATACACATGTGTAGTGTAAGCACTGGCCCAAAGAGGCGTGAAGATGAGTTCAGCTTTCTCTGAGGTTCTCACCTCGGATTACAGAGTGGTGCAGGAGAGGACGGCCCAACTGATGGAATTTTAGAGTCCATTACAGGAGGAGTGATGGGATGAGTAGGCCAGACATTAAACGATCCACACTGAGAGTGGACAGACCGCATCAGGCCTGTCTGTAAAGAGCATTATTGAATTAGAACAATATGGCGGAAGAATACTAGCAGTGAGGAGAAAATCAATACAGGTGGGTTTCTCGCTCTCTCTTTTTTCTATGCAAGTGCCCGGACATGCAGTAGTAGATTTACTCCCTTGTTCTTCCTCTCTCTCATTCCTTTTGTCCATCTCTCCCTCTCCCTCCCTCCCACTTTCTCTTTCGCTCAACCCTGACTATCATCACCGGGCGGATCCATCTGTGAAAGACTCTCTGCCTGTCCCTGCTCTCTCTCCGGCACCTCGCACTAAAAATGGAAAGGGAACGAATGTGGCCAGCTCTAATATGGAAAGAAACATGAGACGCTATCAGAAAAGAAGCTGCTTTCTTTCTGATACCATCAGAGCTATTGAGTTGTGAAGGGATCCTGATTGTTTGCAGCATGAGCTGCTGCCTATAGAACTTCTGCACGTGTAAATGGAACATTTCCTATTTTTGTTTGGAGTCAATTCAGTAAGCCTTTGTCTAGCAATAGTTGTAGACCACAATGGGAAAACACACTATTTACTGACGCACAAGCCTGTGAAAAATGAGATGATTCATAACATTTTCTCTCTTGGAAGAGGTCTTACTGAATATGTGCTATTAAATACTGTGCTATTAAATCCATAAATACTTGAAATGGTAATTTTACAGGAGTAGGGGGAACACATTCTTAGCTCTCATGGTTTTGTTATGGTTTGTGTCTCCTCCCTTGTCAGGCCCCTTAATTGTCTTCCTTACCTGTGTTAAGTTTGAAACCTTTAAACCTCTTTGTCTTTGCCACCAGGTGTATAAAACCCCTCTGTCTGTTATACCATACATTGTTGAATGTTGGGGATCCTCAACTCCAGTCCTGAAGGGCCAGGGTCCAACACAGTTTGGTAGTTCTCCTCCAGTACACTCACGCAACCCAACAAATAGTTGAACCAGGTGTGTTTGAGCAGGGAAATCACTAAATTGTGCTGGAAGCAAGACTGAAGTTGGGGATCCATGTTGTATGTTACATTGTTTTGATGCTTTGCTATGTGGTTTTTTGTGAAGTCATATTTGGCTTGTAGTGTCCTCATTTGTGTTTTAACCTAGGACTTATGACTTTTTTTCTTGGGTTTGTTAAGGTGTGTGACTTAGGTGTTGATCTTAGTGTAGCTTTACAGGTATAAAGAACAGACGCAGACTACTTAAGCTCTGATGTACGTCGCTCTGGATAAGAGCATCTGATAAAGTAAACATAAACGTAAACTTAGTCTTCATGGATGACCCAGCGATGGCACTCGGTTTATACACCCAAATGGATTTGCATATGCATTTTGCCCTCTCTTACATATACTTTTATGTACAATAATGTAATAATTGTGGACAATTGGTCAATTGGTCATGAAATGTCCATACACTGGCATTGTCAAATTGTGTACAAAACACAAAGGGAGGTTTTCCTATTGCAGTATTTTGCTATTAAATTATCTTTAAAATGCACTTTGTTTATTTCTACACAACTTGTCACATGCCTTTTGTCTCTTAAATTGTCCACACTTGCTAGTGATCCAGATTATGTGTTTTAATTCATCACACTATCAAATGCCATAAATCAAACCTGCTTCTTTTCAGAAAGCTCCTTTTTAAAACTAATTTTCACAGACATTTGGTATTAATGTACAAGTCTACAGAAACTATATATGTCCATATTAGATCACCGGAAGGGGACAGGTTGTTCTCAGCTATGTGTTCTGATGAGATGTCTTCTGTTCATAAAAAGCAGCGTGAAACTGAGATTAGAGAGCAGACAGGCAGGGCCAGCTCATTTCACCAGAAGGGCCACTCTTGTGAGCTCAAAGCCCAAGTCCAGCAATGTGGGCGATTTAGAGGCCTGTCCTGTTCCCCTGGCATGGACCTATTGCAGACATAGTGTACCATCACTGGACCACTTTCAGATGGATGAGATAACCAAGTGGATAAGGAACGGGGAAAGAGAAGAAGAATGACGTATGATTAATGGTGTGAAAGAGACTTCATAAAGCCTTCTCAACATAGATCAGTAGCCTCCTCAGCTGCCATCCATGGGAGGAGGATATATGTCTGGTTTTATGATGGAGAGCCCATTTTTCCATTCATCGTGCTCCACCGAGTATACAAATAAGTGTCTAGCACAATATCTAGATTGACATCTACATACTTCCAAGTTGTCTTCTTCTAATGCTTGATTCTGCTAAATTTAATTTAGCCTAACTAGTTAGACTGATTCAAAGCAGCAAATATGCAGTAAGTAAAATGACGCATCCCAACAATGTTCTGCAAATACCTCACCAACATAAACCCTTTAAAGTCAAATATCTCAATTTAAGGCTAGAACACTAATTTACACCTTTTAGCCGCAACATTAAAACCACTGGCAGGTGAAGTGAACAACACTGATTGTTTCATTACAATGGCACCTATAAAGAGCTTGGATATGCAAGGCTGCAAGTCAACAGTGAGTTCTTGAAGTCGATGTGTTGGAAAGTAAAATGACAAGGACCCAATAGCGATGTCAAGATTGAATAGACCAGCCGGTCTTGAGGGATGCTCCATGTATGGTTCTTGTGTATCGGGAATTTTCCTGGTGGGCCGGCGTGCTATTCGGGCCAACCGTTTATTCATTTATTTATTTATTTATTGGTCTGCCTGGCCCATTCAACTCTTTAAACACCACCACCACTTTCTCTTTGGTCCCTGTGCCTGTTTAATGCATTCGCAAAAAAAAGTCAGCACAGGAGTCTATTTCCTGACCACCAGCCCATGAAACACTCACCTGCGGCCCATTGGTTCTTTCTTTACTGACACGGGGCTGGCCCAATCATATCTTTAAACTCCTCCCCCTTTTGGCTCTGCCAGTGGATGAGATGTATAGAAAACGTAAAGGGGCGCAGAGAAACTGCGAGAGAAGAAAAATGGCACTTCAAGCAGACGCTGCCAAATGTGCCAAAATTACAGCCATTTTTGCTTCAGGGCCTTCATCAGCTGGCGGCGGCGGCAGTGAACCTGCGGTAAGCTGGACTGCGTTCAGTTATGAGTAAAGGATCCCACTGACCACACTTGGTAAATGTGTGCCATACCAGACAGTTAGTGATGGTACATAAACTAGCTGTTTGCAAAGTTATGCTGAAAACACACCAATAAAACAATTGTATTACGACTGCACTGTTATTGGTTGTGTGGTGAGTAGAAGGCAACTTATGGGGCATGGTGTTAGAGACAGCTTTTCTGTAGGTATTTATGATCAATATACAGACACGAAAGACATTGATGCTTTTTAAACGATCTCTCTCTCTGCCTCTCTCTCTCTCTCTCTCTCTCTCTCTCTCTCTCTCTCTCTCCCACATACACACACACAGAATGGCCCCTCTCTTTTTTCTCCAACATTCATTAAAAGATTCAGCTGCATCATTTTTGGCTGGGTAACAATTTATTGAACACTACTTTATTGCATACTACGTTTACTGAACATTACTTTGTTGGTATACACATTCATGGGAGCACAAAAATGGATGCTGTGCGTAATTGTATGTGGTCTGCAACTCTATCCCAAAATGCCAGGCCTGGTTTTTTGTCCCAGTCCGCCCCTGTTAGCACCTAATAAACCTGTGAACCGACAACAGGCCATTAATACTTACCTGTCTGGTCCAATCTCACAGAAGACCTACTGTAGCTCTTTTGTTGAAAAAGTTCACGCTAGCTATGATAGAAAGGTGTCAGTGCAACACAGCTTGCTGCGGACGGGCTGTCCACCACTGAAAGCACCTGTAATGGGAACATGAGCATCAGAACTGGATCATGGAGCAATGGACAAAGGTAGCCTGATGAATCACATTTTCTTTTATATCATGTGGATGGCTGGGTGCATGTGCTTTACTTACCTGTCAATGAACTATGGAAAGAAGGCAAGCTGGCAGAGGCAGTGTGGTGCTCTGGGAAACTCTGGGCCCTGGCATTCATGTGGATGTTTGACATGTACCATCTACTAAAACATTGCTGCAGACCAAGTACACCCCTTCGGTATTCTTTGATGTCAGTGGCCTCTTGCAGCAGATAAATGTGCCCTGCCACACTGCAAAAAATGTTCAGGAATGGTTTGAGGAACATGACAAAGAATCTAAGGTGATGACTTGGCCTCCAAGTTCCCCATATCTCAATCTGATCAAGTATCTGTGAATCTGCTGGACTGGTTTCCTCTGTGAAGGCCTCACCTCACAACTTCCGGGACTTAAATGACCCAATACCACAGCACACCTTCAGAGGTGCACCCCGATAGATCGTACTGTTTTGACGGCATGAGGGCAACCTGCACAATCTTAGGTGGTGGTTTTAATGTTATGGATCGGTGTATAGATTATGGCTTTCATTTTGTCTAATCTTAGTAGAATGGTCTCCTTTTTCAGCTGTGAGCTCCTCTTTTCAGCAGTAATAATAAGAGACCACATTGGTGTTAAACTCCGTACAAAGCAAAGTCCTGGATGCCCGCAAGCATTTCAGCCAGCACTGTACTGCAGGCAGTAACCTTGCAGCAGATTTGCTCTGATATTACCGTTTAATTAAAAAGCACATTGGCTGATCATGCCTGTTTTCCACCAAAGACTTTATGAAGTAGCCACTCATCCATTTAATTAAAGAACCATCAGGCCATTTAGCTTTAGATGAGTTGTAAAATCACCATCTAAAGTCTTAACTGCAGCCTCTTGTTTTTTTCCTTTACTGTTGATTTCAGGGGATGGAGACCGACTCATATAAAGAGGAGGAAAGAAAAGTAGAGTGAGGGAGAGAGAAGGAGAGAAAGGGAGGTTGTGCTGTGGGTTGACATTGTGTATCATAGTCACGGCTGCAGGAGGCTGAGTGCTGACACCTGGAGTGATGCAGAGACATCTAACACACTCTCCCCCCTCATCAGTAGCATGCTGTGTCAACACCGCACAGATAAGAGCTTTCGCTTTAATCCATCATTACTTCACACTAGCGTGAACTCAAAGGCATCTCTGAGTACCAATTCCGAAACGGAAATGCCTTGTTTCAACGCTTCATTACTTACCCACATTTCCTCTCACATTTTTCCTTTCTTGTGTTTTGTTGTCATGCACTGGAGTAATAAAAACTCAATCCTATTTGTTTTATCTCTGTGTCACCATGCACCATTCACTTACACCTCTTTAAATGTCGATTTTCATAATGGTCTTCAACTGCACTCTACTGACAGTTTCCAGCTGCTTTTCCTGACACAGGGCAAGAACATGAGACATAATACATTAAAAAGGCCATTGTGTATGCTGTATGTATATGCTTGAGAGAGAGAGAGAGAGAGAGACAGAGAGACAGAGAGACAGAGAGACAGAGAGAGAGAGAGATAGGGGAAGGGAAAAAGAAAAAAAAACATCTGAAAGGATACAGTGGGGTAGAAAGGCCAGGGACAAAAGAAGTAGTTACATGTACTTTAGACTTCTTAGCTTTAGGCCCAGAGTCAATTTTACAACTTGGTAGTTTCCATATACACTATATGGACAAAAGTATGAGTACATTAATAATAAACTAATAATTGAGTTTCAGGCACACCCTTTACTAACAGGTATAGAAAATCAATAACACAGTCATGCAAATGGAGAAACACGGGCAGTAGCATGGGTCATACTGAAGAGCTCACTGTGATAACATGCAACTTGCCCATTAGACAGTTCATGAAGTTTCTGCCCTGCTAGGTCTGCCCTGGTCAACAATAAGTCCTAAAATTATGAACTGAAAGTGTCTTTGGGGCACAAAAGCTCACCCACAAAGGGATAAATCAAACAAACTCACAGAGCAGATCACATGCAAAAGTGTGCAGCAACAACATGTTTAACGATGTTAAAACAACATCTGTTGTCTGTAGCATCAGTCATCAATGAATTCCAAACTGCCTCTGGAGGCAATAGCAAAAGCCCTGTGCTTCATGAAATGACGGTTTGTGTGAAAGAGTAGCTTCATACAAGCCTGTGATCACTATTTGGATGAATCTGGGTTTGGTGGTGCCAGATGAACCAGAATGCATAGTGCCGACAGTACAAATTGAAGAAAAATGGATCTGGATCTGGAGCTTTGTTTGACCTAGGCCCCTTAGCTCCAATGAACATCAGTGGTAGTACTACAGCACACAAAGACATTTTAGACAATTGTATGCTTCAGACAGGCATTTTCCTGTTCCAGAAAGACTACCCCTGTCTTTCTGAAGTGAGGTCCATAAAGACATGGGTTAAGGAATTTGGTGTGGAGGAACTCCAGTGACCTGGGGCCTCATGTATAACGCGTGCGTAGAATTCACACCAAAACATAGCGTGCGGTCAAAACTAGATATGTGCGTAGAATTCGCACTAAAACATAGCGTACGGGCAAAACTAGATATGTGCGTACGCCACAAAAAAATCCAGACGCACAAAACTGTGAGTTAGCAAAGTTCTAAGCTCTTTCTCATTATAAATCCCAATCAACGTGAAATTCCACGCACGTGGCCGAACCCACAGTCACGCCCCGACTCCTCCCATAATCATACACATTTGAATATGCAAATCAATATAAATACCTGCTTTGTTCAGGGTTTCGTTAAAAAAAATGCTGAAGACACGTGGAAAAAAGAAAAACTTCAGCGAATGCGAAATGGAGGTCTTACTCAGTGAAATTGAGGCAAGAAAAACTTTTGTTTGGTGGATTACGTACTGGCATCAACATCAAACGAAAACTGATGGAGTGGCACAGCGTGGCAGAGGCAGTCAAAAACAGTTCCGAAAACAAGTTCCGAAAGTGCCTGAAATAAAATGGTCGGATATAAATTTCGACGTAAAAAGCAAGTAGCGCTGTGGGAGTTCCAACACCACTGGAGGAGGCAGCGGAATTCCGGGGCTCACACCTTTTGAGCAGCGAGTTGCTGCAATGATTGGGGGAACACTCATCTCTGGAATTTTGCCAGCGGATGAGGGGGACTCCGACATCAGCGCGGGTGAGTTGTTTTTTTTTTCTCTTACTGTACATGTTTGACTTATTTGCAAGGTTAACATGAACAAGCATGCAGCAGATGCGAATTACTAATGTTTATTCTGTTTCAGACAATAGTACAAGAAGTGACTCCCGTGCTGTGGACGAAACTCCCGGCGGTAATGGCGCTGCTGTGCCAAGCACATCTTAGGGCGCTGGCTACACACACTCCCGTGCCTCAGAACCCGAGGGGCGACCATCCGGCCGTGTGCTGACAGAAGCTGTGCTGCAGTCACAAAATGAAATTGTCAGTGCCATGAGAGATGTTGCCAATGAGCTAAGAAATATAAATGCTGTACTGTGTGACGTTAACCAAACATTAAAAGAATTAGTTAAAAAAATACACTGTTTTTAAATTCTTTCTATTACATTCAAACGAAGTTGTAAAGCTGCCCCATTTGGCGGAACATTTGGTGGGTCAAGGTCAGATTCCTCATTCCTCAGCTTCTCAGGTACAGGCAAGCCCCAATTATGTGCCACATTATTCAGCACGCTACATGCCTGCACAATGCGACACACTTTCTGTGGACCATAGAGCAGCACACGGTCTTGTCCAGGCATCGCCAGCGGCCCTTAAGCTGCCCTATAGTACGCTCTACCACCGCCCGTGCCCGAGAATGGACGTCATTATAACGTCGCTCTTATTCACTCCGTGGGTTTGCGAGAGGGGTGAGAAACCACGTCTATCCCCTAGGGAATTGTCAAATGGCTGCATCATACACAAAATGTACAATTTTGGCCCAAAATTATGAAACAAGTCTACTTACCGAGAAGCCAGCCATCACGCACCACACCATTTTCAAGTTTGTTTCCAACACTGCTATTTCTGAGAATAAATGAATCATGGGTTGAGCCAGGCCATCTCGCCACAACATCAATGAGATGCATTTTCGCATCACATATAATTTGCACATTACTAGAATGAAAATGCTTTCTTTTTACATAAGCAAATTCAGTCTCTGAAGGTGCCTTTATAGCAATGTGTCTGCAGTCGATCGCTCCGATTACATTTGGAAAACCGGACATCGCTGCGGATTGCGCTTTAATGTTTGCCTGTTCATCCACAGTGTAAGTAAATTTTATATATCTGGATGACAAGTGGTTTATACCATGTCTAAACGCACCGTTTATACATGAGGCCCCTGATCAGTATTATAAAGAAACAGATTTACTATAATTATTTATTTTCTTTGATTGAAGATCAATGAGCAACCAAGTTCTCTCCTTCCAACTGTGTATTATGACAAAATAGGTTATTTGTCTGCCAAAATTAAAAAGATAAAAAAAGAAATATGCTCTTTGCATTCTAACCTCTGTTCTTTGGAGGCTTTACACAAATGGCAAATTAAGCACAAACGACACAAATGTTACACTTGTTTGACCATAATTAAACATAATTTGGTACTACTTGTGAGTCCTTAAGTAAGGTTGTCTCTCAGGATATAAAAAGCACCATTTGTAAAGGCCATTTTCTTTGTTGGAAACACACTGCAAAATGAAGACAAAGGAGCTTTCTGATGATGTAAAAAACAAAATTACTGAAAGGCAGGAAATGGCTACAAAAACACTGAAAAGTTCTAGTGTCTTGTTAGGCTCTGTTGGATCCATCATGAGAAAATGTTTTTTTCACAGCATCCAGACCCTTATTAGAACAGGCTGTACCTCAAACTAAGCATCAGAGCAAGACATCAACTGGTGAGAGGCTACTAAAAATCTAACTGTCACTCTCAGAAGTGCTCTTTGGCCCTTTTGGCTGAGTGAAGGTACATGGGTAGCAAGAAAGAAGCCATTCAATTCCTCGAGAAAGACCCAGTTGAGATGTAGGGGTAGGGTTTATGGTCAGATAAAACAGAACTTTTCGGGCAGACTGCAATAAGGTATGTGTAATGTAAAACTAACACTGCCCATGCCTCAAGAAACACCAAACCAATGGTGAAATCTGGTGACGGCAGCATCATGTTATGAGGATGCTTTTTATTTGCAGGGCCTGGGAATCCTGTTAAAGTTGAAGGGGAAATGAATAGACACAGATCCTGCACTATTTTGCAGCGGAACTTGTGCCAATCTGCTGTAAACCTATGTCTTGACGATGAATCTTTCAAATGACAATGACCCTAAGCATAGTGATACCTGAATGGAGAAAAATGTAAATGTTTTTGGAGTGGCCAAATCAAAGCCCTGATCTTAGTCCTATGGAGAATCTGTGGCACTACTTGGAAACTGCTGTGCTGAGACACCGTCCTACCAACATAAAGGAACAATGGGGATAAATCACGTCTGAAAAATGTGCAAAACTGATACGTACTGACCCTAAAAGAGTTACATTTATTAGTTGCAGCAACAGGGTTCTCCACAAAGCATGACTGTGTGTGGACTGAACACATAAAACATCTACAGAAAATGTTTTATTTTGACTTTGTAAATGTATTGTTACAGCACAAGAGTTCACAACAAAAACACTGAAAGGAAAAACATGTGAACATGTTTTTTGCAGTCCAGAAAATTATCATTATTTGAAGGGAGTTGAACACCATACCATAACATACTCTGTAATCTCAGACCTGTTTCAGGGCCTCTGCCTAGCTCTAGGCCCTCAATCATTCAGGTTTTCTCCTCTTTACAGAGTCACTGACACAACCTTATAGTCGATGTGGCAGGGGTTGCTTGAAAGTGCTACCTTTTTTGTACATGTTGTATACAATTATTTAATACTTTTGCAAGCCAGTTGTACACCAATTTGAGTTAAATTTACGCTTATCTTACTCCTCATTCAGTCTTTCAAGTTCAACACTGTCAGTGTTGTTGTGCCACAAGTGCTGTGCATTATGCCAACAAGTGCATACTGTTCATAACTTTAATGATAATTTCTCACTGCCTTCACTGGGCCACTTTGTTTGCATTAACTGTTCACTTAACTGTGATCGGTTCTTTGCACTGAGACTAATTAAGCTGTTTTTTGCCACTTAATACTGTAATGACTAATCAGTTCTGAAGTGGGTATTAAACTAATTCCAGTGTTTATAAATACTGTAGAGCCGACAGTAAACCAATGGTTACTTTATTACCTAACAGAATGGAATAATTAAGTAAAACGCAAAAGGCCACCATGGAGCGACATTTATAATCTTTAGGGTAAGAATGGCACATTATAACCAAAAGTCCCACATGAAATGAACTGTAGATTAAGAAAAAAAACTTAATTAGCAGAAACTAATAAAACCAAAAGAAACACATGGAAGCTCCTCCTCCAAATGGCTATCACAAACGATTCTCCTGGCTAGAGTGCAGTGCTTGGGCTCAGCCTAAGCTATGGGTTTTATTAACATGTTTGATGTAAAAACAACTCCAGAATCAACAATCTTTACTCAAACACTTTGTACCGCCGTGAAATTTGCTGTGTGTAGTGGTTGTAAAATGCAATCTCAGGTCCTGTACTTAGAAAAGGTGATTGTAAATAAGACTCTGCAGCAGCTATGAACTGGACTGGGCAGGCTGACTTCCAAGCCAGTTGTATAAATCACAGCTATTACTGTGGGTTTGTTCTGGGCCTGATTGAAGGTTCCGTGTTATTCTATTACCTATCAATGAAGGAAGGAGGCCAAGAACTTGCATGTGGCCTGCAGATAAGATGTTAAAGCCAGAGATAAATCTAGCATTTCTGGGCCCTCTGAGAAAGGTTTAAATCTCTAAACTTTAATCTAAAATCCATTGTATACTCTATAATCTTAGACCTGTTCCAGGGCCTCTGTCTAGCTCTAGGCCCTCAAACATTCAGGGCTTCCCCTCTTTACAGAGCGACTGACAAAACCTTATCGTAGATGTGGCAGGAGCACCAATGCAGATGGGTGTTGTGGGATGTTGCGTGAAATTTTTACTGGTTTTTTTTGGATATGTTGTAGTTCACTTGCAATATTTGGTTTTAAATACCAAAAATTCATTATTAGCTGAGAATGTTTCAACTCTCTTCATCCCTTAAAATCAAACTAGCAGTTCTTATTATTATGTCTTAAGGACTGATATATGTAATTGATTTGTTCTGATTGACTGTCTTGCAGAGATGGGGACTCGAGTCTGAGACTCGGACTCGAGTCGCACTTAAGTCACACAAACAGAGACTTGGGACTTG
>JBBIGA010000106.1:15807240-15819971 GCA_037576975.1 Alestes dentex | reverse complement strand
CACACACACACACACACACACACTACTCTGCACATTTTACTGCTTGCTGTAACACACACACACACACACACACATGCACTCACACACACACATGCACACACACACACACACACACACACACGCATACACGCACAAACACACATACACACATACATCCACACACACACACACACACACACACATCAGTGCTGCTTTTAAGACAACACTAAACTTGGACAACCCAGCTGGGGATCATGTGTGTTTACATGATCAACTCCAAAGACAATACGGACGCCAAAAATCAGACCTGACTATTGCTTCTGATTTCCTAATTGTTGGAGCTTCTGATTTCCTCATTTCCTCTGCATCAGCGCTAGTTAGTATGAGATTGTTAATTAGTTGGATAAGGCATACTGGAAGCAGGGAAAACACTAAAATGTCTTCTAGGACCAGTGTTGGAAAATATTAAACTAATATAAAATCCTGTTCCATTCAATTAAACGTTAAGAAAGTCCCCCCCCACCCCTTCTCTAAAGTTACTTTTTTGGTGATACGAAGTTCTGACAGTGACATTAGGTCTTTGAAAGACCACACACTGTATTCTGCATGCTACCCTTCCTCAAGGGTATGCAGTATTGGTACCTATTGTGAGACAAAAGCAATGTGCTGTATGGCAGTGCAGGGTTTTAGTCCATCAAAATCAGAGGCCAAACCAAACAGGCCGAGCAAGACCCATCTCGGATCATACAATCAGTATTTAGCAACCATTGCAAGCCATTTTTCAGCTTCTCAGCAGTGAGCGTGAGGATGTATTTGGGTTCCTCAACATCAGTTTTTTACCATACCATAATCATCACCACTGTATCCATCTGCGTGGTAAACCTGTGAGGTTACTAGCCTTTTCTGATATGACGGTCAATTACTATTTGAATGAAATTCAGGTTTGCTGTCCAATACTAGCTGTTGTCATGCCAATTCCCCCCTTTTTTCAAGAGAGAGAGATCAAATGTCCTATTAGTGTACCTCAGCTCATGAGCCAGGGTTTACATGTCTGGCTGAGAAAAACAATAGCCAACAGAATTTCATCAGCAATAAAAAAAAACTGTACCTCAGTGCCTCTCATCGCAGCACCTCTCCCTCACTCCCTCCCACACCCAGCACACCAAACTCATCAGCTCAACAGCCATCCTGTTCTCTTTTCAGCCTTGAAACAGTCATTGACATTTCAGAAGACCTCGCTAAAATGTGGTGGAGCATCGCTACTGCTGAAAGTACAGCCTGTGCCATTTGTTTTTCACTTATTGTACTTAAACCCCCTTTGAACTGGAGTGGATTTTTGTTTTGTGTGCCGTATGCTGTTGTTTAGCCATTGTACCATCTTGTGCGAGTATGTATGGAGATTCTTCATTATACAAAAGGCTTCTGGGCAGCATGCCAGGCTTTTACAGGACATACTGAAGAATACCACAATGCAGCTCTACATTCAGAGATATCTGACTGGTCCAACCACCGTTACAAATGAGGTCAGACAAAGAGCACTGTAGACATCTAACTTCCTCTGCAATGGGTCATTGCCTGATCTGTTTCTGAATGCTAAACCTGCACTTAGGTCTTCTGTAATACATAGAAATGTTTTTGTGGATGCTACATGCAGTCTCTTTCTGTGTCTTTCTTTCTTTCTTTCTTCCTTTTTTGTCAGGCACCGACACCCAATGGGACACAGCTGTGGCTTCTCTATTCAATCATGCTTACCTCCACCTGAGCCCATTTGGATTCACATCAAAGAGATCCAGCCAGGTCCAGCAGCATTGCTAAACAGCCATGCAGAGCAGAGTTGCCTTTGCAGTCGCATTGACTTTACCTAGGAAGAGACAACATACATGCTAAAAAAGACTGCTGTCTAATACTGTAAGCTATAATAAAATAATAATGGTGCCACAAAGAGCATACAAGATTGTAAGCTCCATCCCTACACACTCTTTATTAAAAAATAAAGATAAAGAAATAAAGTATCCTTTGGATGGACGCCATTAAGGAGCCACAGCCTGTACCCCAAAGACCTTTCAGTTGATGTTTTTTTAAAGATAAGAAAATGAGCTGTAAGCATGAGGACCCATTTTTAACTTTAACAAACCGCCTTATAATCTAAAAGTTCTTTAGCAGTTACCATTTGAAAGTTTCTCCCAGAACGCATCAAAACCAATAAGCATTTAAGCAGCTTTTAAGAGTGTACAGTACAGTTGCCAGATGTCAGCAACGGCAAAACTGTTATGTTGGTGCTCTTGAGGGGGGCAGGGGTGGGTTGTTAGACTTTATGTGACTTAAAATGATCTATGGTTTATTTTGTTTTGTGTAACGAACAGGTTTAACTCTTTAAATGAAGCACAATGACATTTTGCAGCCTGATGTCTGCACTCATTCATTCACTATTTGGTGACAAAAACACTGCAGCCATATCTAAATGTGTTGGGTTGCTAATTGGTGAAAAATATTTGCCACCCCCCCCCAAAAAAAAAAAAAAATACAAAAAACGCAGCTGATGATGCAGTAACTGGTACAGTTATTTTGGGAGCATGTTTTGAATCATGTTTTATGTTGCCTAATCAGCCTTCAGTCCACATTACAGAATTCTTTGGTTGCCATGGGATAGCTAGCTAGCAAGCCTGGTAATGTTTCCCAGTGCTCCCATCCCTCTAACAAACTGAGGGGCACTTTAGTGATTTTTGTAGCACATTGAAACAAATCATTATGAATAAATCATTCTAAAAGTAAGTTAATGTGACACTAACTACAATGCCCTTCAGTTATTGGCACCCCTGTTTAATATAAGTGAAAAAGGCCTTTACCAAATGTTGTCACTTCTCAGCTAATAAAGGACGTATATAGATCCTGCATGAGCTCAGAACCGCAAGACAAAAACTCACTGGCATTCTATAAAAACTTTTAGTCTAAAAAACATAAATACTGGCTACCCCGCAGTTCATTCTTGTGCAACCCCCTTTTGCCAAAAGATCATTACTGTGCACTAAGCACTTCTCTTGTAATGTTGTGTAAGACTAGATAGAGGTTTATATACTAGTATAGACATATTTTCTATTGGATTTGGCTTAGGGACTGGGCCATGAATGGCCATGAAAAAAGCTTGATTTTGTGTTCACGTAAACATTTTTGAGTGATTTTGATGTGTGCTTCAGATCATGCTGGACGATCCAACCATGCCCATGTTGTAGATTTTTTATGAGAGGCAGACAGATATTGATTTTAAATCTCCTGGTACCTCCTGTGATTCGTAATGCCTTGTATGTGAACAACACTGTCATGACCTTTAGTGGAGGAGCCGCTTCACGGCATCACGGATCCCCAACATATTTAAACTTACGATGTTATTTTCGTAGCCATCTTAATGTCTACGCTAACCTCACCTTAAGCCTTTGGAGTCTACTTTGGCTTGTGGTGAAAAGATGGGAAAAGCATCTTTCTTTCACACCTGCCAAACAGTTTGTTGCCATAAAGGTGACATCTTGGTGGATTTTGCGACATAACGATGCTGAGATGCTACCAGACTCTGTAATTCTGAAACTGTGTTTTGTATTTTTTTTACTTTTACGACTATCCTCCTCACAATAGCTGCTGACAAAATAGCCTCACTGGTTCATGATAGTTTTTCATTTCTTAAGCTTCCTAATGATTGCTCAAATGATTTGGACATCTTAGGTTGAGCACCTGTTTTTCTTGAATCCATTCCCTAGATTTGTGTAAATCTACACACTTTTGCCATATTGTGAAAGTGACCATTCTGTCATATATGAACACACCACAGCACACAGTGTGAACAGCACGACATTCTTCCTCTGTATTTAACCCATTCACCAAGTGAAGCGGGGGCAGCCAGGAACACAGCGCCTGGGGAGCAGTGTGTGGGGACGGTACCTTGCTCAGGGTACCCTAACCACTAGGCCACCAGCTCTGGAATCTTCCCCCCCACTGATGGATTTGGGCCCTGTGTCACCTCAGTTGTATACCCCAGTGAAACAAGAAAACATTCATGTCTGTGCAAATTTTCTGAACATTTAGGTCAACTTAAGATCAATCAATAAACAATCAATATGCGATATGAATCAATGAAAACAGTTTGTTTCATTCTCAAGGTTAACAGGAGGTTGCTTTACATGGTGGTGTGAGCTTATGTAGTTAGGCTGAGTGCAGTGAAATTCATAGTTAAGTAGGTAAATTCACTTCCTTTAAATGGAAAACCTCATTGTAATGACGTGGGAATACTTTTCATTGGATTAATGCTGGGATAGATATGACATATGTGATCCTTCAAATCAACAGTAAGAACTACTGCCAACATATGAAGGTACTGTCAGGGCACTCTGATCCTCAGAGAGGTGACCCTTGTGAGCAACGCCTGAGATAGCATATCTCATTTAAATATAACTGCAGTGGCTTGGTCCATCTGCAGACTGTTTTATTCTGTTATTTTATTTCACGCTCATTTCACCTGACTGACTGGCTTTTGATGATACACTGAGAATGACAGAGAATTGACCCATTCAATAGTATTGATTATGAGTGGTGTGGTTCTGTGTTGTACAAAAGTGCCCATCTTTCCTGTCAGAACAAAATCTCTCCTCTTGTACTTACAGGAGAAGGAAAACATGTTTTTAACTTTCAACAAGAGTTCATTTAAGAAGATTTTATTCTAAGTCATTTTGGACAGTTTCCACTGGTCATGACATTTTAATACGTTGTAATTGGCAGCCTGTATTTCAGATTATGCAAACTGTCCTCCACATTCATGAGCATTTGTCATGTGGTCAAAGCAGTGGCAGAGCAATTAAAGTCATGAAAGCTTCGAAGCAGGTTCCTTAAGACTATGGAGGCAACGTTTCTGTAAGTACTGCTGTGCAGGAGATGGTTCACTGCATTCTTTCACTTTGAAGGTGAGTTTACAATAGATGATCAGACTCTGTACATTCTCATGTAGTAGGACAGGCTGGTTTGTCTCTAGCTGCATCTGAGTCACTTAGGTCATTATAAGACTGCCTCAGTGGCCCATCTGTTAATAAAAGCTTGTTAGGAGTGTTTGATTGCTACATATTATCTGTGTGCTTGCTGATGGGCCCTGTGACTGTCAGAGCTGATTTCCAGGCCGGCTTGGCTTTGATTAATTGTGCTGTCTTTTGTGTGTAGGCGTGGAGGTCAGCCATGAGAGAATTCCCTCCATACTTGTGTTTGTTATTGGAGAAGACTAATCACATTCACTTCACCACCCCCTTACCAAGTCTAAATACAACCCTGCTCTCTCTCTGTCTCTCACACACACACATTCAAAAAGGCAAAACAAAGACAAACTGAGACAAAGATGCCTTGCTTTCATTGCCTTCATGGTCTGCCCTTCACTTGGCTCCAGTAAATGAAAAAGGACAAGCCGGAGATAAATACGCTACAAACACACAGGATTTCTTGCAAATGTGACAAGTACATATTCGCAATAATGTAACTAGAGTGTCCTTACAAACACAGATGCATGCATCTATACTGAAAGACTCTGGCCAGGAAAAAGTGCTTTTTAGTCTGGAGACACAAGTGCCTGCACTGATTGTGCTAATGATTCTATCATTAACGCTGGGTGAGGTTGTGGAGGAGGATAATGGATGCAGTGAAATCTCGCGCTCGCTGTCTGCCAAACGCACTGCTCTGAATGCGTAATGATGTCCCTGAAGGAATGCCAGAGGAGGAAAAATGCACCCAGTCAATTAGAATAAGGAAAAAAGGAGGGAGGGGAGTGATTTGTGAGGGGAAAGGAGTGTCAGGTTTGATTTGAGGATGGACAATGGTCAACTGGAGCTACGTAGAGGTACGTGCCTGTCTTGACAATTAATCTTCATAGACAATGGAGAGTACAGCACAGAGAGTCTAAGGCTGAGCAGCCGGATGACCAGTTGACCTCTCCATGCTCCCCACACAAATACATCCTTTCATCGCGGTTGAACAGGCTTTACAGAGCGCTGACAAAAATCCTATTCAACCTAAAGTGGGATTATTACACGCTGTTCAGGTGTTTATCAAAATATCAACATTTAGAGTGTTATTACTTTCAAATGACATTCAATATACTGTATATAATGTATCTCCAATTTGCTAACTTTTTATTCACTGCAACAACATCGTACAGAGGAGTAGGGCAGGATTTTAAACTGGAAAGTCAATGCTAGAGCCCCTAAACAAACTTTGTAGTGGTATGCATTCTGACAAGAAATGAGTTGTCCTCTACTGTTCACATCAGGCTGAATGAGAGTTTTGCAATTGTTCTGTGAAACCTCACAGCAGTAGCTGCAGCAGAATGCATTTGTGGGTGGAGCACAGATAGCTCAGGGAATCAGTGAGGATCAGGGAAACATACACAGAAATCTGCTAAGGCCGACAAACACTAATGTGATGTATCTAACCCCAGCAACCCATCTGCTGGTCTACAAAACCTGATTTAGCGCTTCACATGCCCTGCCAACTTCCCTTTGGTAGTACGCATATCCATATGCACTGTCAGCAAGTTCAGGAAGGCTTGCCACTGGTTACAGCCTGATGTCAAGCTCGTGGAAATGCGTTTAGAAGCCTTTCTTCAGCCCAGGAGCAGCCCGTGCTGACAGAAACTTCAGAAAGTGTAGCTAAACCAGCATTTCTCCATGCCTTAAGTGCTTACTGACTGAAAGTCTACAGGAAAATGTTAAAGCCATGCACGTTCACCAATCATTCCGCTTCATTTCTTCTGATTCAACTGTCAGGGGTAATAAGCATGTTTCTCTTGCTCTCTCTCTCTCTCTCTCTCTCTCTCTCTCTCTCTCTCTCTCTCTCTTCAATTGTAGACTGAGGGGAAATATCACCTACAATCTGCGTGTGATAGAAGCAAATGGAAAAGCCATTTAGTTTTAATTTTTTTATGGAACTATATTTACTATGCATCAGCTTTCTTGTACTACAAAGAAAATGCACCCTCAGTCACAGTGCAAAATGATGTTTGGCTCAGGTTCAAGAGCAAATGGGCCTTCTTTTTACCTCAAAACTATGGCCATAGAATATGAAGCCAGGTCCAATAGATTTACCACACTCTGGAGTGAGAATGAAACATTTATGACTACAAGGAAGGAGCAAGGAGAGCAGATTGAGTGTGTTAGAGAAAGCAATAAGGGAGAGAGCTGAAGCACCCAGGAGAGTCTGGTCAATTATTTGTGAGCACTTTCCTGTTTAACATAGTACAGCTATCTGCCATGTTATACACATGGTCTGTCTGTAAATGAAGCCACCTTGACGAGTGTTAAATGATTAAGGATCTTCGAAACTCTCCATGTACAGCTGTCCAAGCAGCTTAACATAGTTAGACTGCACAAGCACTGAGCGCTCACACATCACACAGTGGACAAACCCAGACCACAAAACACAGAACATGGGAAATGCCCCAAATAGATGCAGTAAAATATTAAGGTTAGCTAACAATACTTCTATATAAAAGTAAGTGGCTCTCATACAAAATGTTATGCAAAACAAAGACAATTAAAAAAACACCTGTATCAACCATGTAAATGAACAGTGTCATACATACATTTTTGTCATATATGAACACACCACAGCACACAATGTGAAATTCTTTCCCTGCATTTAATCCATTCACCAAGTGAAGCAGCGAGCAGCCAGGAACACGGCGCCAGGGGAGCAGTGTGTGGGGACAGAACCTTGCTCAAGGGTACCTCAGTGGTGTCTCTAACAGTTCTGGGATTTAAACCCACAACCTTCCCCTAACCACTAGGCCACTAAACCTCATATTTAGTTGTGCTGGTTTTGCCAACATTAACAGCAACTTCAACCAAAGGCTTCCTATAACTGCAGAACAGGAATTTTGGCTCATTCAGCCACACCTTATTCAGGATATTCAAACTTCCACTTTTATGGTCCTGCAACATCATATCAAAAGGGCTGAAATGAAGAGATTAACCAGGTCTGCCTTGCAGTAAAGCCCAATTGAGCCTGAGCTTGAGAATGATTGCCAAACATTCACCTGCATGGTTTATTTGATAGAGACCGGCATTCTTCATTCCATCATTAACAGCAAGTCACCCACGCCTCAGGGGAATGTTGCAAAAACACCTGCAGCTTGACCTTGAGGTACCCAGGGTGAAAGTATATGCAGAATTATGGGATAGTTCTGTGCCCAAGTGTTACAGTGCATAACTATTATAGAGTGTGATATAGAGTCATAATCTACAATTAGATCGGTTGCAGCTTGGCTCATTTGCATAAAGTTTGTCCAGAGCAAGTGAGCAAGGTTACTAAAGTATGCACCAGTGGTTTGATGCATCATTTATATGGTTTTTTTTTTATCTTGTCACATTATGCAGAGCATGTTGATTTGTTTCAATGTAAATTATACAAAAAATTAAATGGACAAAAAAGGCAAATCTTACATGATATCATAGCATACATAATAGATATGCTGCTTAAAATATAAGGATCCCCAACCTTCCAACATCTCTGGATGTGATCCTCAGGTTTTATTTGCCTTGTAAAATACTAATCTGAAGCCCTTTATTGTGGCAAATATATAAAAATCCAAGAAATGAGGACTCTTTAGTGCATATTTCTCATGGCACTAGCTATCTAAACTACAACTAAATAGTTGTAGCAACAGTTTTGGTGTAGCACCATGCTCTGGAATCGTCAACTTCTTTGTCCCCTTTATTATCCATGAAAGTGAGTTCTCCCCCGCTCCTTTGATTTGACCAGACAACAGTGTGTAACTGACTTCAGCAGCCATGGGCTATGGACAGGGGTGGACTGGCAATCTGTGCGTTCTGAAAAAGTCCAGAACGGCCGTCCGGTGCACGGCCGTCGGCCTGTCTTTCTCGGCCGAGACGCAGACCTCTGCGCACAGCTGAAGAAAGTCTATGGACGTCCTCCAATGAAAAAGCCATTGTTATAACATGGCTATGAGCTTCTGTGAGGCTTAATTTCTAGTCTTTTATTGGGGCAGGTGAGGTGGGACATGTCTGTTGTGGACATGGCACTGCTAGGAGCATCCTTTTAAACAATCCATGATGAGAAACTGGACTGTTACATATGTGGTAGTCAAGGTCTTTCTGAAGGAGTGAACCGACAGCCAACCTATGTAAATATTAGAGCAAACCTTTGGGAGTGATGCCAGCTCGCCTAGCTTTCCAGCAAACAGAGGCCAAAACAAGGAGAGTGCAGTCTCAAGGACACTGGTGACAGGGAAAAAGAGCACTGGCAGCAGGGTATAGCCATTACCAGATGCAACTGGCAGCCCCTGCTCAGCCATGGCAGAAAATCATTGCCTGATCCAGACTGGATTTATGACTTTTCAGATTTTTAAGAGGTCTATCCTGGAAGTAGAGAGTGGAGTCGAAGGAATAGGATGCTTATTCTGGAATGTTCTGTCTGATGGATTACAGCTAAGGTCGTCAGGGCTCGTTTAGATCTCTGCTACTGAAGGAGCTGATTGGTTACCCAGCTCTCCATCATCTCTGATAAGTCATTGCAGGGAAGATATTCTGTTCATGTTCAACTGAAGCTGTTCAGTTAAAGGCTGAGCCTCTGCCCCCAGCCCCCTTTCTCCAGTCTGCCTAGACATATGGGCCTCCTCCTCTTGACAAATACTTATTCCTCTTTTTGACAGCTTGACCAGTAGATTGAGTGGTGGTGCAGTATATATGATTGGGGGGAAAAATGGAAGAATAGATTGGGAAAGAAAGCTGCAACCATCTCATCTTCAAGACCTTTTACTTTAATACAACACTGGTGTGTCGCCTACTAAAGTAACTTCCACTTTTGTTTGCGATTTCTAAACAATCTGAAAAAATAAGCGTGCAGAGAACGGTTCTTTGACCCTGTGCCATAGAAGAACCGCTTTTGGTTTTATAAAGAACTTTTCAGTTAATGTTTTTTTTTTTCCCTAGAGCTGTGCATCCAAGCCAAAACTTAACAGTAAAAATATAGTTTTTTTTGTGTAGAAATTTTAGAACAATTTAATTATGATGAAAATGTTCTGAAGAATTGAAAATCCCATCCATGTCTCAGCTGTCCCTCACTTGAATTAATTCTATGTAACACACAGTAAATGCTCTGTAGATCCTTTTGATGCCCATTGTCAGAATCTGAATGAGTGAAAGATGTGTAGGCACATCCTCCCTCTAAATCAGACAGGAATTAATGTGATTGGGCTGAATGTGATGCAGTGCTGATGGAAACAAAAAGACTCAGATATGAGCTTGGTTGTCATGGTGCTTAAACTCGTGACAACCCATTTCAGAGGTGAAATGATGTCCGCTGTTACAATGCTCTGACCACTGTCAAAACACTGCAACCCAACTCTTTATGGCCTGTCGCTGTGCTGTCAAAGCCACTCTGCTAATAAGCCTGCCATATCTTCCCCATCTCTCGAGTGCTAACTATCTGAGATCAGACATGAAGATGAAAGGCCTGGGAGCATTTTTACATGCAAGGCATGTACATTAAAATCAGTCTTATTGAACACAGCTACTGTCAGTCCTGACTGAGAATTACAGGCAAAATCTTACAGTGCAAATCAGTGCAAGTCATCAGTGAAATTCCTTGAAATCTTCCTAAACTGCTGCCACATATGTAAATACTTTTTCATTTTAAAATTACAAGTATTTATGAAATTACACAATTATTGTTCTTTACCTTTTGTGCCTTAATGGTAAAACTAGACATGAAAAGCACTGAAATCTGTCATCTGAAGTATGCATTTGAATTATTACGTACTATGGCTTATTATTCATTAATTACCTTAATTATTCTTAAGCTACACTGTCAGTTCCTGACTATGTCACCCAAAATGTTTTTCTCAGTGAGACAGACTTCCAGTACATAGCCTCATAGCTCAAGTGCAAAAATGATAAAGCAAACATCAGATGCCAAACATGTCTTGGCTGATCACACTACACTTGGGGTAAAGAGATAATTGTGTACTCTTGATTTTTCTGGGAACCATTACTTTAATGCCCTAGTCCCGGTTTCATTAAAATTTTGATGTGCTGGAGAGCAAAGGCGCAAAATGAACACTGTCTCTCTTACACACTCCAACAACAAAATATAATGTGTGTTCTGTGCGTTTCTCTTTAACGACCAGCAACATTGTACCATTCACATAGTGCCATTCACAGCCTCTTTCTTGCTCTAACAGTCTTTGTTACGTCTTTCCCACAGATGAATGTGAAGATTGACATTAATGTGGAGGCAGAGAGAGGAAAGTGCGGTGGTTTATTCCAGAGAAGACGAAGAAAAGGTCAGGCATAAAAAAGACTGATGTTATTCCTCAGCCGTGGACAGCAAAGACAAAAAGGACCTTGGCATTTGCAAAAAGACTTCATCACACTTCGCCCTCTTCATGTAAAACCATCGAAACTCTTCTCTCATAATATAATTCTGTTTTTAAATTGAGTGTTAATTTTCCAAAAATGCTGAGAAGGATTAGTGTGGTAATACATATTAACAATGTACTACATTTTTAATTCTGAACCACTCAAAAGCTTTATAATACACACAAAAAAACCCTCCCTGTTAAAGTAAGAAAGTAATTTTAGGCCATTTTTATGTGTCCATCGATGATGAAATGTTCTTCCAGTGCAAAAATGCCTTGAAATAGTTTTGCACAAGGCTGAAAAAAGGAGATACAACTTTGAAATGGTAGAGGCTATATCAAAGAGGCATTTTCTGCTTAGCTTATCCTTTAAATGCACCATAAATCATTTCTAAAACCCTGATGTGATAACAGGCAGTGTATCTGGTTTTGATCAACTCAATTTTTAACTCAACTTTAAAAATGATGCCAAGCAAGTTTAGATGAACAAAACTCAAATCATTTCAAACCTCAAAAACACTGAATAAACTCCTTGTCTATTCCACCTTTTACTGTAGTCTTTAAAAAGTGTTTTTTGTGTTTCATTGCCTAACAGAGACTTCACTCTCCACAACTTTTCATATTATTGCATTTCAGTGTTGATCTTTCTTTTGTAACACTTGAATAGGTCACATAATAGAACACATCCAGATGCCTGCTGTGTGCGTTTGCAATGTTAAGAGGAGTTGGACCAGATCTGGGTAAACTTAATTATCTGTGTAATGTGTTGATTTACATTTTGATTAAACTTATGGTGAGAGCTGTCAGACGGGCCTCAGATTACTTTGATAGCCTAACAATTTGTGCCAAGGTTTGCATAAACAGCCATAATTTGTCTCTCATCATAAGTTTTCATCATTGTGATTTATGCAGGCATCTGTTAGCACATTTTTCTATAAACATTTGTCATTTTTCCGTCAGAGTGGGATGAGTTTCAGGAAGGAGGCATTCTGTTCTAAAAGAGTTTTGAATGTCATTACAGCTTTCAAAATGGCAACTTAAAGCTGGAAATGAGGCCTTACTACAAAATTATTATGAGGGCATAACAATTATTATATTTCCAAAAGTCTGGAGACACCTGCTGATCCAATGTTTCTTCTGAAGTCTAAGGGTTTTTAATATGGGAATTCTCTCCCTTTTGCTGCAAGAACAGCCTCTGCTCTGCTGGGAATCCTTTGTACTAGATGTTGGAACATTGCTGCAAGGATTTGATTGCTTTCAGCCACAAGAGCCTTATTGAGGTCAAGTACGGATGTTAGATGATTAGTTCTTCATTACAGACTCCATTACAACTCATCCCTGATGGATTGTACGG
>JBBIGA010000106.1:15785238-15804279 GCA_037576975.1 Alestes dentex | reverse complement strand
CGTTACCTGCTCCAGTTTCGAGCAGCCTGTCTATGCACTGACGATTCACTTCACTTGCATGCGGTGAGTTGGAGGCAAACCTGGAGCGGATTTCGAGTGGTATGTGTATTCTCCTATAGATTAAGTGGAATGGATTCTTTCGCAAAACAGCGCTTGGTGAACTAATATTTTATGCTAAGTGTAGGGGGGTCCAAACTAATAATTATGAAATGTGAAGGGGACACATGCCCTTTAGATTGAATGGCGGTGACACCCATGGCTAGAGGATAAAGAAAGCACTTAGATAAGGCATGCAAAATGTTTTTATGCACAAGTAAACAGCGATGAATGGTAAGGCTTTAACCTTAGTGGTTTAGCTCATTGGGAAAGGCATCCCCTGGGAACAGTGGATGGTGAAGGTGATGGTTTACATAATTTTTCAACCAATGAGAAATAATGACCCTAGACTTTGTGACCATATGAATTTAACCTCTGCATGTCTTTTAGTATTTTCTGATTATTGAACCCAAGGGGAAAAGGTGCATTTCTACAATGCTCAACTGAGCTCCAGGCTACAGAGAAGGGAAAGCGTATACCCCTGCTTGCATGCATTTGCTGGTCCTGTGTTTCTTGACCTTGTTATGCTCTTGTGTAGAATGGAGCTGTGGATTGTGTATAGCTGCTGTTGTGATTATTGAACTGTGGTTGTTGTGATGGGACACAAATACTGCTGAATATGGCTGAAAATGTGAATTGTGGACAGAAGACATTCGAGGCTACAGCTTTATGTCATGAGGAGGGAGGGCTCATAGCCTTGGTAGAAACGGCTATGCGCAGCTGAATGGAGAACACCAAGGTCCGCACTGTGCTGCCTCTCGTGGCTGCAGGCTTTGGGCAATGATGATTTCATCTCATAGCCTGAGCTTGCTTACGGGACATTGCAACCACATGTGCGCACTCAGGCACATGCACACACACAGACACAGACACAGACACAGACACACACACACACACACACACGCACACACACACACACACACATGCACACATATGCATGGGTCATTCCATGTCACATCACCTGAATATATTTCAACACCACTAAGCACAGCAGCTGAATAAGGAGCAATGTTAGCTGCATTTTTGAATATTTGCTTTTGAATTATATGAACCAGTGGTGAATAACCACAGATGACAGAGAGCCTTTAGATAGTGAGATGCCTGTTACTTTCCGATATTTTGATAACTGCGCTTCGATTTTCCATCTAATTTGGTGATACTAGCTTTAAAGTGTAAGGAGAAACACAGGGAATAATTAAAACCTCAAAAAAAAAAACCCCAGAGAGTTAGTACTTCACTGGGCACATATCCAACATTTTCCCTGTATTTAATTTTTTCCCTGAAATTCACATGGTGACAGTACTAAGACTGAAGATCATCAGTTTAAAACACATTAAAAGTTGTGGTTTTAGAGTACCACCCAAGACCGTGGTGTCTGTAGTTGCTTAGCCAGATGCCTTCTGTCCATGTACATGCTAACAAAGCTGACTTTTTGTACAGGCATAACATCTGCCTATCGCAGCAGTGCACAGTGCACCCTAGAGCCTCCCTTCGAGCATGATTAACCAGGACAGCCACTATTCTACAGCACAATATTCATGTATAAGATCACATCATTCAATATGTTGAGAAGTTCAGCTGTATTCTCTTGTGGGAACACTAATGTCTTCCAATGATCCACATGAAAGAAACCTATATGAGTACAAAAACAAGTTTAAAATAATAAACAAGCATTTACTGTCACTCTGTCATAGTAACTGAGTTGACTGATGAAGGAACAGATCCTAGGGGAAGCTGTAAATAACTTGGCTTTTGTGTCAGCACAAAAGCAATGAATTCAAAAAGGCTGATTTTGCAGTTTAGTTTCCATATGTGAGTTTCCATATGTTCTGTGAGTTTAACAACTTCATCAATGCTATATTTTTAAAAAGCAAAGAAAATTCAGTGTCCAGTGATATGGGCCCTTTAATTAAACACAATGTACCGTAGATTCCGAAATGCTCTATAGCCCTCGCGTTCACAGAAAAATATTCGCATAACAGATGATTCATGTTGAAAACTGAGATGGTTTATAAATTCTTCCCAACAATAGGCTAACATCAGTGCTACTGTCCATGTCAGTGGTCATGCTTTCCTGACCGCATGGGGATGATGATGATGTTAATGACCTAGCGGCCTGTGCTCATGATAAAGGGTCTCCAGCTCTGAGTTAGGAGCTGATGCTGGTGTCTTTGTCCATCCTGGCATTGAGTTCAAGCTCCAGGACAGCTTTCCATGCCCCTGACAGCCTGCAGATGACTATGTCTGCTTGACCAGTAGCAGTGCATGTGGCCAAATAATAAACACAAACGGGACTGTGATTGAAAACAGGACTGAGATCTGAGGTCTGTGGTTATATTTGTGTTTATTTCTGACTGCTTGACAGCACCACTGATTACTGTCAGAACTTTCACTGCCAAGTTTTACTTTTCCAGTTTTCCATTTTTCCATTGAATTTAGTTATATATTGAATTTATATGTGTATATGACTTCCAATCTCAGCACTGAGGTTATTAAAAATTAATTAATTGAAAATACACAGAAATAAACACACTTTTTACATATTTGATGGTGCATAAGCTCTCCAAAATGTAAAACCTACACAAAAGTGTAAAGAGTACAGTCAGCCAAGCACAAGGTCAAAAACGCTAAATCATTTTCTTTTTATTTTAAGGCAGGACTGATGACTACAAGTCTCCAATTACTCCATGTTCTATTTTTTACCCTTAATGAAAATGTTTGAGTTGCTGAATTTGTTTTAGTTTTTAGCTTATTATAATAACTAATACTGCAGACTGCCTGCTGAAAGGTCACTTCATAATTAAGTCACATGCATGAAGCATATGCATCAGCATTCATTGGACATGAACTGTTTTAAGCCTCAGTCTATCCACACTGCATTTCATTAGCTTCAGAGACTACGCTTGAGCACATCCATTAAAACAATAGAAGCCACAGAACATCGCTAATGACCTTAATTATGTGTTTATGTAACCAATCACTTCATGCCTCTAAATTGTTATTGTCAGATCATTTCTATGAAACATCTTGACCACTCATGGGTAGATAAAGTCATTTGATCTTTGAACCATACTGATTAGACGGAAATACGCCTCAAAAAAATCTTCAAAATTCTTAATGTTCATCTAGTTGCATGACTGAGCTACAGCAGTGGAAAAGCTGGAATCTTGGTCATTTTATGAGGCAGGCGTATGCATTAACTGTAAGGAGGAAATTATTGGTAGAAGTATATGAAACACGGGGAGTTTATTCGATATTTGGAACAGAACTGGCAAGATCTATAGGAGGAGTGTATGACCTGATGTCTTTTTGCATGAAAACACTGGCTTTTTAAAATTAAATTTATATGAAATATGAAAGTATTGGTTCTGTTTTGGAGTCTGCTTCCTCGCAGAACCGAGGAGGGCACCGGATTCAATATAAAGAGTTAGATAAATCACGTAATTAACATAATAACCATAATAAACTCTCCACACACTCTGTATTTCTATTAGTATGGGGTCATTTATCATCAGATAATTAGGTTTTCAACAAAAGAGTATATTCAAAATTTGAAGCTTAAACAGGCCTTTTAAGGTCTGTCAGTAATGCTGACTAGAAAATAAATAAATTCATTAACAGGACAGTGATATTTTCAGTTTTTTTATGTAATATGTCAGTGAAATTCCCTTTATTGTAAATGGGGCCTGCAGATATCAGTTTTAAAATAAAAAAAAATGAATACTTGAAAGAGTAAAAGTTTATTTTTAAAACCAATGACCCCATAATAGCCTAGAAATTCATCCCACATATACCTACCAAAATCAGACACATTTCAGTTATAGATATCTGGTGATTTGTGGAGAAACAGAAGAGAGCAGAACCTCACGGTTGAAAATGAAAAGCAGAAAACAACAGCTCACAAATCTGGATATTCTGTCATGTATTTACAACATAGAAGGAAGGAATAGAAGGAAAAGGAGCAATCAAAGTAATAATGAGCAACTACTGACACAACATAACTGCAAAGCAGCCTGTTAATGTGACAAGTAGACAGCACACACTGAGTATTCAAAAAGATAGTAGAAATACAAACCAATCAGCCATAATATTAAAACCACTGACAACCGATGTGAGCAGATTTGATTATCTCCTTGGAATGGCACCTATCAAGGGGTGAGATACATCGGACAGCAAGTGAACAGCCAGTTCTTGAAGCTGATGTGTTGGAAGAAGATTGTGAACTGTAAGGATCTGAGCCCCTGTGACAAAGGCCAAATTGTTATGGCTAGACAACTGGGTCCGAGAATCTTCACAATAGCAGACGCTGTAGGGAGTTTT
The DNA here is from genome assembly GCA_037576975.1 of Alestes dentex. NCBI lineage: Eukaryota > Metazoa > Chordata > Actinopteri > Characiformes > Alestidae > Alestes > Alestes dentex. The sequence goes on along the minus strand of JBBIGA010000106.1, from coordinate 15,799,863 downwards.
CAGTATGCAGTGTTTAGTACCTACAATAACTGATCCAAAGAAGGGCTTCCAGTGAACTGGCAACAGAGTAACGGGTGCCCAAAGCTCATTAATGTGCATGGGGACAAAAAGCTAGTCCATCTGGTCTGATCTCACAGAAGAGGACAAAATGGTGAAAAAGAAAACTCTGTCCATGATAGAAAAATGTCCGAACACAGTGCATCATGGCCTGCTGCATATGGGGCTGGGTAGCTGCAGACTTGTCAGAGTGGCCCCTGTCCACTGCTGAAATGGGCATGCGAACATCAAAACTGGACTATGGAGCAATGAAAGAAAGTAGTACATCATGAGGATGGCTAGGTGCATGTGCGTCGCTTACCTGTTGAACAGATGGCACCAGGTTGCACCAATTTGGAGAAGGCAAGCTGGTAGAGAAGCATGATGCCCGGGGCAATGGTCTGACAGGACATTTTGTGTCCTGGCATTCCTGTGGATGTTACTTTAACATGTAATATCAACCTAAACTTTGTTGTACATCTTTTCATGGCAGCGACATTCCCTATTGCCAGCAGCTTCTTTCACCACACTGCAAAATTGTTCAGGAATGGTTTGAGGAATATGACAAAGAGTTCAAGGTGCTGATTTGGCCTCCAAACTTCCCAGAGCTCAACCTGATTGAGCATTTGTGGGATATGCTGGACAAAATTAGTCTGATACACAGAGGCCCCGCCTCTTAACTTCTTGGATGGATCTGCTGCTAATATCTTGGGGTCAGATATGACAGCACACCTTCAGAGGTCTTGTATAGTTCATGCCTCGATTGGTCAGAGCTGTTTATTTAGGCACGAGGGCACATTAGGCAGGGGGTTTAATCTTATGGCTGATCGGTGTATGTAGGTCATTTGTGAGCGTGTTTAATAAATTACATCATTCTCTCATCATATAACAAGGTTGTCGGTCCCTGAAGCAAGGTTAGTGGTCACTCAAATGACTCGTGGCAAAGAGCTCTCCAAAGCAAGATGGAATACAATCAGTGTAGTTCTCTACATGTAAAGAATAGCATGCTTTTGGAATAAGAGGACAAAAGCTGCTGTGCAGTCATTGTGTTTGAAATACATGAGCATATATTACAAATTAATTGCAGCAAATAGAATACTGATATATGCATACGGTCAATCATAAAAATGCAATGGGATATGGGTCATGACTAAGTTGGAGCAAAACCTGAGACAAGTTTTTTTCTTAGGAGAACACATGGCGCCTCAAACCACGATTCCTACAATCGAGCTCAAAGGAACACTGATGGAAAAATGATAAAAAGAGGTGAAGTGGAGTTTTTGGTCAAACATACATTGTCAACAGACCATACAACAGCTCACATAAGGCCTACATTAATATTATTAGACTCAAACATTCTTTACAAATGTTTGAACCATAATCTCTCACTTAAAAAATACACATGCTAAATGCTATACAACTACTGACAGAAATTAACCATTTGAAACAAAGGTCTATGTACGATACCTCTAATGTTGCCCTATAATGCATATGTTGGCATTATGGAAGTCATTTGCAGGCCCTGATTTAAACATTCCACAACACTGGTAGGTATGCTTTTATATGTTTGGAACCGTGATGAGTGCACAAGCATTACTTAGTTACATGATGTACTGAAGCACTTACACTAATTCTGTGAAAAGTGATTGATATCAACCCAAGGCAGATGGAAATCATGTCCCAAAAGCATGTCATAACATGACTATATACAAACAAAGTCCATTCATACACATTAATATATTCATATCAGAAAAAGTCTAAAGTTGAACACAACTGCTGATGGAAAAATAGCCAATGCTGAAACTTGTAAAACCACAGCCATAAATACAGTATATTGCATTTGTACCATCTGGTTGAATACAAAGGTCATTTTTCATTTGTTCTCAGTCCTCTATTAATGAAGGTTCATTGGCATGAAATATTTGTTGATGACACTCTTGATCTAACTAATAAAGCTGTCTGTAGCAAATTCACAGAAGTTCTGAACCTCTCCTCTCACTGCTTGTACTGGTTGGTATAAGTTTAAAAAGGGTCCAATTGCATCATGCAGAAGTCCCATGGCTTCAAAATGTCAGCAGTTATGTACAGAGTCTTTAGAAAATTTATTGTGTTTGTGTATGCATGTGTGTGTGTGTGTATGTGTGTGTGTGTGTAACTAGATAGGGATTTGAAGGTGTGTGTGATGAGAAAGCCCATTTTAGTGCACATCGTCTTCCATTGTTACCCTTCACAGAAAAGCAAGGGCTTGTTAGTACAAAAAAGCTGACTCTCACCACAATGGCGCACAAATACGTCCTTTGAAAAGAGAAAAAAGTCTCATTTTACCTCTTAAAAGGAAAAAGATAATTGCAACGGGGAAAACCACCCAGATGTGCGGCTTAATTCACATAGTAAAGCCAATAGATCAAATTGAAGAGGGAAAAAACAGCAGGGAATATTATCCGTGACCATCGATCGATGGCGTTGACGTCTGTAAGGTCAGGGATTTTGATTTTGAGCTGGGATGAGCGCCGACGCAGCCTGGCTTTTTTGGGCTGCGTGTTTCTATCAAGACCGTGGCGGGCAGGCTCATGCCGTGGGGCACTCTGCTTCCGGTACTGGATCCCTGAGTTATCGAACACCATGGAAGTGGAATTGCGGGCCTCGCTGACACTGGTGGTCACCTCGTTCCCAGCCACCTCGTTGTGGATTTCCAGAGTGGTCAAGAGAATGTTCCCCTGGGAGTCCACCTGCAACCAGAGGACAGTCAGTGTGGCTGTGGATTTTGTTTTAAAAAAATCTTTATATCGGTGTAAATTTTAACCAAATTTCATCTATCACACGCAATCTGTAATACTAAAGTATAAGGTATAGGTAAATATGATACGTATATGGGATGTTGATTTCCACAACCATATCAGCATATGATATGATTCACAAAAGCCCTCTTTTGTATATTCTGGGGATGTGTGGATTATGAATTGTTAAACCACAGTTGTATGAATGAGTTAGAATGGAGATGCCAAGTGATGCACAGCACAAAACAGCAGTTCTTTAAGTAATGGTACACTGTTCTATAAATTTGGCTATTGGTAAATTAGCTTAATAAATCAGTTTACCTTGTACTTAAACATATGCTACTGAGTACTAGACTGCACATATTTAGAAATTATCTGTCATCAGAGCAAATAAGTATCACGAGGTTAATTTATCTTTAAATAGTGTAATATACTGACTTTTAAGCTGCAATATAGTAACAGCTATGATTTCTCTATGTATATACTGCATGCTAGTTTTATATATGTTTCTTAAATATGTATACTGCATCTGTTAACAGTCACACTGGGATGTAAAATAATCATACCTATAACAAGCACACTTAATATACATTTTGTTAATTTATTTAATATTGTATATGTATTAAAATGGGCTAATCTGCTTTAGTCAGATTGTGTAAAATGATCGTGGGATTGTGTTATCTGACAAGGGTACAATACGAGGTAATTTAGTGTATCAACTCAAAAATGCCCCCTTCACAAAATGCTTGCTTACAGTACAAGATTTCTTCCATCAAAATATGATTAACCGCTGAAAATGTAATGACTAAAGTAATCAGTAACTCTCTAAACAAATTCACCATGTTGTGGTTATTTTCCAAAGGAATCCATTGTGTGCCTCCAAGAAATCCATTGTTTATTTACTTTTACCCCTGAGTCCTTGCAGTAATAAATAATTCAGGGAAACATTCTAGCAGAAACATAATTATAGCTAAAGTGTCCAAGTAATGATGCAGACCAGTGATGGTGAAGTACAAAGTGAAGAGTATTGGACTAAAATACAGAACAGTAAAATGAGGATGTTTTAAGCATGCTGGTCAGGGTGACCAGTCATCTGCGAACTGCATCTGAACCTACACAAGCACAAATGGAGAAAAATATGACATGAGACAGCAGAAACAAGAGAGTGTGCCAGAACTGTTACACGAATGCACACAATGCATGGCTGAGAAGGACGCTCTGAGCTTGCATGTGCTTTAGATAGAAAACTTTGCATGGTGAGTGGGCAAAGTTTTAGAGGGAGGTTACAGATACTGATATTATAGCCAGCAGTACAGACACTCACCCCTTGTGAGTGTCGGTGCCCTTGTACCTGATTGGACTGTTTAACGGATGATGGCTTGCAATTCCCCCCCTCCTGAACAGACTGGCCAGAAAAAAACACAGAGAACTCTTCAAGTGAGGTTCAGCTTCATCTCTCATATTAGGAGCATAAAACCTAAACCTGGTGTGGCATTCTGCCTGAGAGTTGTTCTAAACCACAGAAATTGTACTTTCTTACCCAAGTATAATATGCAGCTAATAAGACCATGTGTGGTATGTAGTGTTCTCGAGTAAAATGTTAACTGCTACTGTTTGTGCTGTGGCTGTATGAAAACCTGTATGACTGTATTTCTTCTTCCTCTGACAATATGACTAGTGCACCAATACTGAAATATTCTAAACCACCTAAGAGAAGATACTGAGAGAAGATACTGTTAAACACTTGTGTTCTTCTAAAAGGAGTTGGTTTTGATGTCATTTACTCATTAAAAGAATAAAATAATAAGAAAGTGGCCTTTTCACCAGCATATGTTCAACTTGCAATGCAATTAAGTGTTATTGTGGCTGAGGAGTTTGCAATACAGCATCCACCCAGTAATTTTTATTAAACAGATGGTCCTAAAAACCTGGTATCAATAGCTTTAATTAGAATGCTATAATTTTGGTGTTTTGGGATGATTTGATTTGATTCTCAAAAATAGTCACTTTGTATTTGTTTATTCAGGAATAGAAGCATCAAAGCTGGAATTGAAGTGATATGCTCTAAGCATACTGGTTTAGTAATGCTAAATCAGTCTCTCAAAGAGATTTGCTCTTTATGACATTTTCTGTAACTCTATCTATAAGCCCGTACAATCTGTGGGTAGTCTGTTTCAGGTTCATTCTCTTCTTTCAAAAAAGTTAACCTTTCTGAAATCTGAGCTGAAAATGAAGACGCTTTATAGAAGAGATTAAGAACCATGTCACATTGAGTGTAAGAAATCATAATGACCCTTACCTTGTTGCCGTCATATTTGGTGCGGTCGTTGTTGGCCTTCTCAGCTTTTTCAGCCAACTTTTTCTGCATCTGTGGGCCTCGGCCAAAGAAGATATAATTCACGAAGGCGTACTCCAGCAGGGCCAAGAAGACAAAGACGAAGCAGCCCATTAAGTACATGTCTATGGCTTTGACGTATGGGATTTTGGGCAGTGTTTCTCTCAGATGGGTGTTGATGGTGGTCATGGTCAGCACAGTTGTGATTCCTATGGAAACATTCATTCATATTCTTTCAGAACATTTTAATGCTGTGGTAAAAATTCTGCATTGCAAGCTACTCATCCTTTTACAGTAGGATATAAAAATACTGATTTTTCAGAGAATATGATCTATTTTCAAAATAGAAAAAAACCCTTTGAGCTGGCCGGAGTTCTGTATTGAATATGTGTGCAAGCGTGCCCAGAAACTACTGCAGTACATTCAACAACAGAGGCAGTGAAGTTCTTTTCTACACTGTGAAAGGAAACAGCTGTAATTACACATGCTTAAACATTTTACTGTTCTCAACAAAGACATGCACACACTGCAACTACTCAAGTGACAGATTTTAATGAGTGAAATTAGAAATGTGTCAACATAGGCTTGGCAAGGGTTACATGCAACCACTTCATCATCAGCAGTAGGGGTGGGCAACTTGATAAAAATCATGATATGAATCACAATGTCTTTGTATATATCTTTAAAGACATCAGACTGGACAATATTAAACTGACCATGCCTTATTATGATCTCTTTTTAAGGAAACATGCAGCTGGTAAACAGGTCTTTAAGCAGTGATGATATTCACAATGCACTCACCAGAGCATACTGTGGTATACTGTGATGCAATGTATTACTATCCAAGAAATGACTCTCCAGTACTAAGATTCTTTAGCCTGCTACAGACTTCAGCATGCTTAAGTTTGCTGAAGTCTGTACCATCAGTTTAAAATTATAAATCAACAGAGCAGACTTAATGCAGTAGTGAGCAGCAAATCTTTCGCCATTTGTAGTTTTTTGTGGGCCTCAGAGAAACACAAAAGTGTCGTCCTGACGCAACCAAAATAACGGTTCAGATTCCTGAACCGCAGTTTGGAAATAAAACGCGCATGAGGCTGTATACATAGAAAGAACACTATGACACTGAGATTATTCAGAGGCTCAGCCAAAAGAAGTGTGATGAAATCCTTCTCTTTTGACAGCTCTGCTCTGCCGCCCACCATGAATCTGGACTCTGTGGATGGGTGCTACAGATTGAGCTCTGTCAGAGTGCAAATGCCAAAAATGAGCTCTGCTTACTAAACAAAATTACACAATCACACTGTCAAATCTCGCAATGAATCATCCACCGATGGCAACGTATGCATTTTAAAAGCTCTTTCTCCTTATTATATTTTTTTATGATTTAAGTTTCATTTATATTTATATACATATGAATGTGCACTTTCTTTCTGAACTGATAGTTACCACACTGTTATAATGCTTCTATAACACAGGAAGCAGGAAGACCTTCAGGATATGAAGCTTTGAGAAATGAAAAGCTTAACTGTGACCAAATCAGAGACATAAGAAATGAAGCCAGAGATGCGCACACATCAACAATGCATATAAAACAGAATAGACGATCAACATGCTTGGCAGTAATCTAAGAGGAAAACTTGCTAGATGATTTCAAGCCTCAATTTTTCCTTTTCTTCTTTTCATTGGTCCAGTGCCTGTTATCCTTCTCATAATGATGTATACATAATGATATTCATTTTTCATGGCCGTGGCTTTCTCGCACTTCACTACAAGATTTGAACAAAGGACAAAGGATTTGTTTTCACACCCATTTATACTGTGCCTATGATTGATACTACTCTACTCTGTATCCTCAGAGAATCAGCTTTGCAGGAAATAGGATTATGTTTTATTGGCCTTAGCTAACCATGACTGATAGTCAACAATAGATGTTAAGCTATGACGGTCAATTAACCTCTTAATGTTTCAGTGACAAGTAGACTTTTAGCAAGTCAAATCTGACACAAAACATTCAAAATATTTCAGCTCTAAATATTGAACTGGGCGTTTAAAAACATGGCAATCTTTCTACTGTATGGGCAGTTTAGTGACGTTTCAGCAGGGGTCCTCAGATCAGTTCTTCTCTTTTAGCGGAACCAAATATTTTTTTTTTTTATGATGATGCTTTCATTCAGCTAAAGATATTGATATTTTTAAACTAAAAACTCATTTATTCAGTCTAGCCTGGATGTAGTGTTTTATTTATTTATTATGATCATTATCACTGCTTTTAATTTGCTTTTTTCAATATTTTATTGTTTATTACTATTTTAAAGTATGAACATTTTACTGTTTTGTATAAACTATGTTTTATTATTACTATTGCTTATATGATCTTTTATTATTTATATTTTATTTTAATGAATATCTTATCCTCATTGTTTTTTTTTCAATTGTGTGTCTCTGAAATCTATTAACATCTTACAATTTGTCAGTCGCTCATGAATGTAACATTCCGCTAGAGGCCACTCTGGTATGTATTACGAAGGAATTTTAAGTCTAAGTACACTGGGTTTTTGTTTGTGTCATTGGTTAGAGCTGGCCGGTGTTTGTGTTTAAGTGATGTTTAGTTTCGATTGGTTCTTGTGTTTTGTGTTTTGTATTTAGTTCGGTTTAGATTGGACTCAGGTGCTGGTCCACTGACTTTCTGTATTGTAGGTATTATTTAGGAGCTGTATTATTCTCAGCACAGCAGTGACTCTGACATAGTGGCAGGTTTGTATGTGTGTTTGTGTGTGTGCCGCATAGAGAGAGAGAGTGTGTGCGTGTGTGTGTGTGTGTGCCGCATAGAGTATATGTGTGTGTGTGTGTGTGTGTGTGTGTGTGTGTGTGTGTGTGCTGCATAGAGTGGATTGCACACAGCAGTACTCCTGGAGTTTTTCACATCTCAGTGTCACTGCTGGGCTGAGAACAGTCAACCAACCAAAAATATCCAGACAGCAGTGTCCGGTGTCCAGAAACTTACCAAGGATGAAGTATTAGAGGGTGAAAAATGTACATCATCAGATGAACTATCATCAGTAACTTCACATCTGCAAGGTCGACCAACAGGTTCAGTAGCCAATACACAAACATATGATTTAAAATATAACTACTAACAAACACAAACTAATATGCCAGTACCATGTCAGTGTTACTGCTGTACTACTACTAATAATAAATAACTTCAGGGGTCTTGAGCACTGATGAACAAGATAAAGAGGGCTAACAAATGATGCAAAGAAAGATTATTGTTTGTGATTGTAAATTCAATCATGACATATATATGGACAAAAGCAGGGGAGCCGGAAGCATTTTTAATGTGGGCGGGACGCATCGGTCTACATTGCGCGGGGGAGGGGGAGGGAAGAAGAAGAAGAATGGAAGCTGTTGTAGCTGCAAAGGGGGACCACTCCAGATTAAAGTATATGGATTTGAATGCAATGTTGTTAAAGTCCCTGGTGATGTAATGGTCAGACACCCAATACGTTTCGTTTGCCCATATATATATATATATATATATATATGTGTGTATATATATATATACCTTCATGTTTTATAATCAAGCAGCGCTCTGTTCTTGTGTTATTAATATCATTTAATACAGTGATGTATTGTCTTCCATGGCAATATGCTCAGTATTTTATGCCTGGTTTCTGGCCAGTAGGCTACTTATTTAGTATCTCCGGCCTTCAGTAAATCATGTCCTGACATTAGGCAGCTTGTGTGTGAGGAGCAGGGTAATGAGGGAGGATGGAGCTCGTAGTGCTCTCAGTCCCAGCTCTCTCAGTCACGGGGCCAGCAGAAATCACTTAAATCTCCCTTGCTGAAATGCAACTCCAAGCTAGTGCTGACAATCAGAGTGCAGCATGGGCTTGGCCATTCCTTCTTTCCAGAGGGGATTGAGTGGGCAGGTCCCAGACCAGACATGGACCTGAAGATGAGTGACCTCTTCATGAACAGGAACATAGCCCAGAATTTATGAGTTAATCTCGTTCGGCCTGTCTAAGTGGAGATGTCACCCTCTACTGTGAACTGTGGACAGAATGAACATACAGTGGGGATAAGAAAGATTGAGGCAAAATTGCTGCTCGAGGCATTTTTAGAAAAATATTCACTGAGGTTCTGCACATACACTCGCATACACACAAAGCCAGTAATAAAGACTACCTCTTTCGCAACTGGACATTTTGCCTCATCATTAAAAAAGCTACAGTATACAGTAGTATTAATACAACAGTAATAAAATTAAAAATGTGACCTAAATGTGTTTTGTTAAATTGATCCCACTAGACTCGCAGTAGCCTTCAGCCTGTTCTGTTTAGGTCAGTGACATTTTAATAAAACAAACATAGAGTCATGCGTAAATAATCAAGAGTAAAGCCTGTTAAAGTGAGTCTTTTTGGAACACATATGACATTCGAGAGAGGAGCTGATTACCAAAAGGCCTGATTTACAATTCGGTTTCTTAGAATTTCATGACTGTTAAAAAATGAAATATTCAGACTCATCCCTACACTGTTACAGAGGTTCAGAAGGACATCCCTGAATAGGATAAGAGCAGCAAGAGTATTAAAGCCTAAAGAGTAATTAGTGTAGGCCACAGTGGTTTACAGGGAACCTTGTCTCTAGCATATTTGTTCTCCCCAGGGAAAGCTGTTATGTCTTTAATGAGAGAGGGCTCTGTCTACTGACTGCAGAGTGGCCCTGGCCTAGTTTTTACCCTGACCAGCCACATTAACATTTAAAGATACCCTTAGTATGATTCCTGGGATTATGGTTCAGACAGGCCATAAATTACAGTGTGACTGTTTTGTGCCATACATATATTAAATTCTAATATACTATACATGTTTTGTTAGAACATACTTTCACCATTGGCCAAGCATATGATTTTAATTATTTAGTGAAAGAGACCACTGTGAAGAACTGTGTGAACCGAGTTCCATGGTTAACAAATTACTTCTATGATTAAGAAACACTGAGTCCAGACCTAGGCTTAGGCCAACATATGCCATTCCATATCATTTGTGTTAAGGCAAATAGCCCCTGAACATAAACCGAGGGCACCATATGTTTCACATATATGATGACTTATTTTGTGTCAGCGAGTTCATTTACAGAACTAGGTTTGGAACAAATTTAGCATGAGAGACATGCCCTAAAAAAGAGGAAAATGTTGTGCAGTACTGTTCCATAAAAAAAATGTTAAATCAAAAAATTGAAAGGCATCAGTTGCTGACAGCAATTGCTGTCCCGGTATAGTCCGGTAAAGTTTAAGTTCGGTCCATTAATTCTTATGCTTTGCACTCTTAGTCATACAGTTGTGTATAAATGTTTTAGCACCCCTGGTCAAGTGATGCGTTTTGTTGATTTTCTAAGAAAAAAAAAAGAAGTTAATATCTGCATGGTACAAAACAATATAGCATTTGTAGAATACATATATTTCTACAAATTTTAAGTATGAGTATAAATTATTTGCTGAATTTAATATATTGGGAAAAATGAAAAAATGGGGCATGGCTAACTTTACAATTGATTCACTTATTTTTCGTAAGATCTCAAAGCTTATTTGACTCATTACGCTTTAAATCATGTGTCAAACTCCAGACCTCTCAGGGTCTTTTTCTGCCCAATACAGAACTGCTGACATCGAGAGCAACTGTTCAGAGACTGGTCAGAAATGCAATACAAAATCCTCACATCACTGCCAAGGACCAAGAGGAAAGTTTGACTGGCAAAGGAATAGTGATGCGCTGGCCCAGTTTGCAGTATTCGTGCACAAACAACATCTCCATGGAAGAATCACCAGAAAGAAACCTTAACAGTGATTTCACAAGAGTCAGCTTCTGAAGACATGCTGTGATCTGAATAAAAGTGAACACAATGGCTACATTCTTGAAAGGGAGAAAAAAGGAGAAGTATTTCAATCAGAGAACACATTGGAAACATTAAAGCACAGTGGTAGATCTATTATGCTGTGGGGTTGTGTGGCAGCCAGCGACACATAAATTGTTGTGGTGACAGAGAGAGGAAAGCATGTTACTACAACGAAGCTAATGTTCCAAAGTCAGTGAAGAGACTGAAGTAGAAAAGCGATTGGAAAGTACAAGACAGTGATTCAAAAAAGGCTTCACTGTCTCCAGATTTCTGCTTAGATCTTAAACATACTGCGTATGCAAGACAACCAGTGACTATTTTTTTCTGAACTAGAAGAGTTCAGCAAAGAAAAAAAAAGAATCAAGAAAAGAATGCCTGTATGCTTACTACAAAACAGTATTTAGTACAGGGTCTTTAGTGGAGACTGAAAAGGTGCCAGAACATATCTACATGCCTTTAAACGTATTGAAATGTGCAGATATTCAGTATGTTGTGTTTAAGCTTGTGGTGGTGTTAACTTTTTTTTTTTTTTAATTTAGAACACTGGTTTCCAGTCTTATCTACAAAGGTTTACATTTCAAAGCAGCAGAAGCTTTTTCTGATTCCATTTGTTTAATTGGTTGGTCATGTGAGCTCCTGTTTTGTTGGAATGAAACCCTGCAGCTACACCAGCCCTTTGTGGATGAGATGGGACACTCTTAAAAAATCATCTGAATGTGTAATCTGAGAAAACATATCCAAACCTTTAAATTTGCTGTGTATATATGATGTCATGCCAGACAGAACAAACACTCCAAAATGGTAGCTTGTAACAATGATCAACTGAAATGTAAGATAATGTAAAGCACTTTATTCTAAACAATGCAGACTAATCCTGTTGGTTCATTCATCACTAAACACAGCTGACAGTTACAAAGGGTATATGGATAAACACGTGTCCAGTCAAGTTAGTTTAACTATTAAACAGCAAAGGCCCAAATTGTTTTGTGCCCATTCCACTTTAGGGGCGGCAGCACAAAGAGACATACACAATTATGGACACAAAGAAGACTATATGAGAAGACTAAAAATCTGTGTGTGTGTGGGGGGGGGGGATGACAAAAAATACTATGTAACAGCAGCAGTCATACTAAAGTCAGCATTTAAACACACCCCTTAAGTTGACTTAAAACATGAAAAATTGGGACTTAATGTAAAAAACAATATGTATTTCTGAAATATGGATTCTGGATTTCTGAAAGATGTAAATTATATTAAAAAAAAAAAACTTTCCAGCAAGTATGCTTAACCAAAATATATCTATCTGGTGCTGGGCCAAATGATTTATGCAGATGTGAAAACTCATAAAAATAACACAAGTGGTATTTGTCACCGCACTCTCCCAGTTCTTTTTCATGTCGGAGTCCCCAGATTAAGAGGGGATGTGTGTGGGTGGATGGAGCATATGCTGGTTTACATAACCCCAAAAGCAGTGTGTCAGTGTGGAGGTGCAGCACAGGCACAAAGCGCATCGCATCGATTTGTACCTGAACAGGTCACAGCATGGGAGGATCAAACTCCCCAGCCATCAGAGAGGAGAACAGAGTTACCTAACCAGACCAAAATACACCTTCACTCACACTGAATACAGCAATGGCTGCAGCACGAACTCTCTACTGGGTTACATTTATCAGAAGGTATCTGAACAAACACAAACGCCATAAACCACTTTCAGCACACAGTGCTCGCTCATTAGATAATGGGAGATTTATATTTCTACTTCTAGAACTGGGATTTTTTTTACTTCACAGTGGGGTTGTGGGTTGCGTAAATAAACTGGTGAAAAATGTGTCCTGTTTACCCCAAATGAAGTAGATCAGTCAAGATGTTTTGGTGTCTTGTTTGTTTTTTTTTAGTTTCACACTGAAGCTTGAAGCCTAGTGTAGCTAACAAATCATAACAGCTTATTTACACTACATGTCTTTTGTCTATTTTTGTGCCCTGCAATGTCACAAACCACATGAGCAAGTCAATTTGTGGTTACTCAGATTGGTGCAGAGATTAATGTTTGATGAATTAGGCATGCCGTTGTCATGATGCCAACTGGTGGGGTATGGGGTGTAAGTGTTTATTAATTGTTAACTCTAGCAGCCCAGTACTTTGAGTTAAGACCTAAAGAAGCAAATTTCAGACATCATTTTAAAGTTTTCTGATTCTGGTTTTGTTTAAATTCACCTTAGCTTTGTCATGTCCAGAGAAGTCAGGAATAACTATTTAACTCCATTGTGAGTTAGTTTGAGCCTGTTTGTTTGATTCTATTGTTTCCAAACAGCAATAATGTAGAAATAGGCAGCACAGCAATCATCTTTCATTGTATGTAGTTTAGATTTGGAAGAATATCCGTAGAACTTTCTCTAGTACTCCTTTAAAGTGATTTTTAATGCGTACTTTTTAAGGTGTACTTTCTTCCAAATTCTGTATATTTAAAGTATGATGATATTTTAAGAAGCGCAATCAAACACACTTTAGTCATTAGTCAATGCTTGAGTTGCACTGATCTTTAAAAAGCTCAGTGTAAACTGAGACCTCAAACCAAAAGTGTCCAGCCGAGTCAGTTGAACTATCAAACAGAAAGAGCTCGAATTGGAAATGATAGCAGTGTTAGAAGTGTAACCTCATCCGCATTATCCGATCCTCTTGCATTTCCTTTCGGAGATGACTGGATTCCTAAAGTGTCTGTGTGTAATGCAGTCGGAGCTCCTGACAGCATCAGCGCCGGAGCCGGATGAGGATGTGGAGGATGGATGGTCTCGGCCCTACTCCCAGCTCAGACAGAGTCATTTAAAGCCTAGATTCATCGCTGCCGCAACAGGCCGCAGGACTGAAATGGAGGTTAAATGTAATTGTTTTCTAGCTGCATTGATCTCTGTGTTTTTAGCGGGTTACCTTGCAGCACAGAAGACAGAGAAAGTAAAAGAGAACAAGAAAGAGCCAGGTCTCACAATGATGCATAGCAGCAGGTATAGTAAATGGTGTGTGTGTGGGGGGGGCCCTGGAGACTTTTCCCTTCTATTGCAAAAAGCTCTCATTTCTCTGCTTAATGTGGCTAATAATGATAGTCTCCCAAAGGTAGACCACCACCCAGCACAACATATTCATCTCACACTCTCAGACAGACCCACACACACACACACACACACACACACACACACACACACACAGGCGTGAGGGCCAGACCCCCAGGAAAACTCCCACCTTCTGACTTTTAAATGTAGGTTCAGGTCGCCTGTATCACACTTTCCCCTCAAACAATTAGACAACAACAGCAACAGTTTGTGCACCCCTGGTCAACTTTTTTCGTCACGTCTGGGCTCCCCTGGTCAAGTGAAAGTACACATCCTCTACAGAGAACACACCTCAGCACATTTTAGAGCATAATCACTGCTTATTTGGTGAATTTAACATATTGGGAAAAAATGAGCATAATATAAGCATGTTTTGTTTGTCTTTTGACAACAACAGATGGTTTGGACATGTCCAGAGGAGAGACAATGACTACATAGGTAGAAGGATGCTGAGGTTGGAGCCACCAGGCAG
>JBBIGA010000106.1:15770827-15784360 GCA_037576975.1 Alestes dentex | reverse complement strand
ATAGATATATGTATGCATATTTGTATATAGATGCACGAATACTGGATATTTTAAACCTAGTACAGTTTTGAGCCTTTGTCATATTTAGTCTTTGGTGCTGTTTGTGGTTGTTGCAGTCAAATAAACAGACATTATCCGTTATAACTTTTCAGAAGTTAGTCCAAATATCTATAGTGTGAAACTATTTTCAAGTGTAAAACTGAAATAACAGAAAGGCTGCATTCAGCTGGGGTCAACTAGCCACTTTTTATCAAAACACAGCCAAACTAAGCTCACACGCCCACCTCATGCTCAAGACTAGAGTGTGCGTGAATTTGTGAGTGAGTGAGGAGGTGGTGTAGGAGGTGGAGGCAGTGAGGGTGAAGTGAAACACAGAGTTGCCCGTTCTCTTCGAGTCCTTACATTCACTCCAGCTGGATCAGCCCAGCAGTCTTTAGGGCAGACTGAGTCACAGTCCAGCCCACAGGGCCTATGCTGCTTCACCATCACACACACACACACAACACACACACACTAACCCACACATACACACAAAGAAAGTATTTTTACAGATATGCCCCATCTGAGAAAGAACCATTAGGTTTGTATTTTCTAAATTTACCCCATTATGTGTACAGGTCCAGAAAGAATGAAACTGGAATAAACAGGAGAGGAACTACGCGTAAGGAAAAATACAATGAAACTTAACAGTTCTGTACTCTGGGAAACAACTCAACTAACAGTGAAGGAATTGAAAGCGCATGCGTATGCATACGTGTATGTATGTGTGTGATAGGGAGAAAAAATGCTATTTATAATCAGAACGCTACGGTTGCTAATTTTGTTTGCAAGAATAAATGTGCACTGTTTGTGTGTTCTGACTTCAATGGACTGATATACATCACTTTAATAGATTTGGTGTGACACTTAATATCATCTTCTTGTGAGAAGAAAACATTACCTAACGCTACTCTGGCCGCAGATGCGTCATAGTTGATCCAGAAGGAAACCCAGGACAGGATAGTGATCAGGATGGAGGGCATGTACGTCTGCAGGATGAAATAGCCGATGTTCCTCTTCAGCTTGAAGCTCAGAGACAGCCGTGGATAGGCACCTGCGAGAGAGAGAGAGGACAAGATAGACAGGGGGGGAGACAGGCTATTTATTTCAAGGAGCGAGGAGCCATACTTTATGTTTTGTTTCAGTTTCTATGGCAATGGCTGCGCAGATTGCCTCTGTCGCTACGGCAACAGGCTATCGCGGTAGAATAAAGTGTTTGTGATTAGTTGTACCTCGGCCTTGAGCACCACTGCCACAACACAGGAGAAAAACAAAGATTAACTTATTGGAGGGTTCATTTAATACTGATCTGACATTGTCAAATCACAGACGTGTCAAGGACGACTTCGTATTTTCCGTAACTATACAAGAGAAGGAAAAACACTCAGTTTTAACATCTGTCAATATTCTAAACATGTAACTTTCAAAAAGTTGCTTACTTCATTGATTAAGAATTGTTCACATTGTGTTCCAGCCCTCCAGGGTCAGAGTGGAACACTCCTGTTCTAGTCCATGAATACACTGAGGTGTATTGTGCCTATTCAAATCTGACCATAAGACCATACAAGAGCACTTTAAGCTTCAGTAGTTTTGGCAGCCACTAATATTATTTTCCCTGAGATTTTGCCTGACTACTTTTCATTTGTTCAAGGGAGTGCTGGTAATGGTTGTCAGGAGTCAGGAGTGTTTTAGATCCTGCAGAGGACAGTTGTTGTGTGTTGCGTGAACAATATAAACGTGTAACTCTAGCAAAAAAGAAATGCTCCCACAATGTAGATGGGTTATGAGCTATGAGGTTTATGAGATGAAATAGTCACAAATTAAAAGTTTTTCCAGTGACACTGACACTATGGACTGTTTTGAACGACCATTCACTACTGATGCCTGCTTGTATGTTCTGAAAAGAAGCAATCTCAGCACGCTGCCGCTATCATATTACATGACAACACGTGAGAAACTCACACACGCCATATGCAAAGCCTAGTTCTGCTCAGTTTCTGCTTCAAACACTGCTCACACATCAAACAGCCCACGTACAGAAAACACACATCCATGTTCTACTGAGAATCAGGGCATGGATCACTTGTTTGATGTGAACATTCCTTCATTTGGTATTTCAGGATAATATCTGGGTGTGCATTCTGGATTTCCATTCTTTTCTCTGTAAGGAGGACAGGCTTCAGCTCAATGGCCTGTTTATCCTCCTCCTCTTCCTCACTAGTACATAGAGGCCAAACAAGAAACTCACAATTCTTTCGATTCCCCTCCAATATGTGCAGAGGGTGGTGAAGCCCAGTTCTATGTGCCATTAACTCAGGAGTGGGAATAATCATTACTGTGCTGCTTCTGTGAGTGCTTCAGCTTTAGATGGGAATAATTTATGTAGTGGGTCTTCTGCCTCATGAATATATGATGTCTTGTATCAAGTGCTTCTCTTCTGCTCTCTCGCTCTCTTTTTCACTCTTCTTTTTTTTTTAACGGCTTGAAGAAACAGTGAAGTAATTGCACCGCCATTATCATTGGCTAGTGTTTCTATGACAAGGGGTTAGATGCATGATGCAAAGCCAGTAATTAGGCTTGCCTTTGAAAAAAAAACAGTTCAAGAGTCTTCCCGAGAGCAGAGAGAAAGTGAGAGAGTTTGAGAGAGATCACGGCCACAAACACCCTGTAACAATGCTACCTTTCTGTGACGTACACTACTCTGCAGTGTGAATCTAATGGTGAAACACACTCTGCCGGAGTAAACAGAAGCCAGGGGTCTTGTAAGGTTAGGACACTAAACAGCCTCTTTGAGCCATCTGAGGGCCCTTACAAGTGGATTTGTCACAGTTCCCTTTGGAAATTTGAGAAATTGAGAAAAATGGGTCTCTCAAATAGAATCATTGTCAAATGATACAGGCAGAAAAAAGTGAGGCTATCATGATGTCTAATCTGAAGTCGGAAGGCAAAACAGAAAAAGCTTTCTGAACCAAGGAGGAGTTGACAGAACATTGTTTTAGAGAGCTTATATATGACTGAATGCACTAATTCAGAGATAAATAAAAAGCCACTGTTGTAAAGCTGATTGAGACACGAGTTTAGTAAACTTGCAATGACTCACCTGTGGAGAAGACAACGTTTCGCGAAACCAGTTTGTAGTCTACGATGGAGAACTGTGGAAGTTCGATTCGGGACACACCTGTCACTGCATTGTCTCCTCCTTTCCAGTAGAACTCAATATCATCAGTCGTGTAGCCATCTGCCCAGCAAACACATCCAGAAACCACAAAGAGTCATCTATACTTCCATGTTAAGGACATTTAAAAAGGCTTAATGTTATGCTTTTCTTTCAGGTATACGCTCAGTAACCACTTTGACCCATTCTTTGTAATTCCATTCACTGTTCACTTTATGAGGTCCACTTATGTAATAAGTTTGCTGTAGACACATTAGAACTAACACACACATTACAACACATTATATCTAATGTGTGTATGTGTGTGTGTGTGTGTGTATGTGTGTGTATGTGTGCATGTGTGCATGTGTGTGGGGTATACTTTGTAAAAGTAGTGATGGCTGAATACTGAATATGCCATCCTAAATGTGTTCCACTACTATGCTAAAAGTAGTACAACTTATTCAAATCACATTTGGGTAAAAGTGCTGCCTGAGTGTTTGTTATGCTGTTGGATGATTTGAAAAAAAAAAAAGGAAACACATATTGGTGGTGCTTCTACTGGAGATTAAATGATCTTTTCAGTTTTAGTAAATAAGTCTTTCCAAATTGATGCACCCGAAAAGTCACTGTATACTGAATACTACCTTTTCAAACTGTATCATGGGCTGAATACAGACACTTCAAATCTGCATTCTGAATAAGTATTTCAAATACTACATAACAGTCCAATTCTGTGTGTAAAAGGAGAAGACACTCACAGCTCTCTATTTCCAGAGTGCAGTTTTGTTCGTCCAGAGGATATCTCCTCAGGTCCATCATGCAAGCGGCGGTTGTAGTGATCCTACATCATAAAAACAAAGGTGACAATGTGGACCACAAAAAAACAGCAAAAGAGAAGCATACACAAACACACACACACATACATACATACACACACACACACACACACACAACACCAACAAACTTTTGTCAGAAACACAACCAAGTCCAACGTGAACTGCATCAATAAATAAGTCTGAAACTGACTCAAGCTCAAGAAAATTCGGTCTGAAACTGACCTGAACTGAAGCAAAACATCATCACTAAATATGCTGAATAAAACCGAATTTATTTCTGCATAGCGACAACAACAAAAGTCACTAGATCATAAATAAAATAAAATGCAATATACAGTAATGAGATAATCAAATACTGTAATCAGATATCCAAATTTAACATGAAATTCTGCTTCAACAAGTTTATTAAGTTTATAAATAAATATATAAAGAAATAATACAAATATGTATTTGTAAATAAATGTTTTCAACAAACAGTCTAAAAGATTTAGTTCCATACTACAAAACGTCAACATTCTTCTTTAATCTTAAAAAGTATGTTACAAACAGTATGTTACATTTGGGCCAAACAAATAAAACTGAAACATCTTGGCTGCACTAAACTGTGCTCTTCTGTTCCAATTTGCTGTTTTATTTCCTGTGCATCCTTTTTCTCATGAGTGTGGGTATCTTGGATGTTGCGCTAAATTCTGGGTGTCCAGATTTAAATCAGTTTAAAGTAATGAAAGTAGAGAGGAAGAATAAAATAAGAAATAAAACTAAAGCAGGGGTAACTCAGCAGGGCCCGTACACTAAAGAAGGGGTAAAATTCTCTAAAAGTAGGGGCTGTGAGAACCCAAGCGTGGGATTTAAACCTGACCAAACACTAAAAAATGTCATGACATAGGCAGTCTGCCCCGTCAGGTTCAGAGAAAGCTCGAGACACTCACAAGATGAAGAAGTCGACAATAAGACAGAGGAGATCTCAGGAGCGATCATGAAAGTGTGTGTCTGTGTGCGTGTATGTTTTAGTAGGAGTAATCGGGTCTCTACTCCATCTCAGTAACAAACCACATAAGTGAGCAGAGGAGCCATGATCATTTCTCCCAGCCACCCTATCAGCACCCAGAGCTCACAATAAAAATCACACACTGTTGTCAGGGACAATCAGGACACTCCGATCCCAGTCATCAGTCTACTTACATTTTACTTTGTGCTATCTAGACATTTCTGATCATTCTGAGGATCCTTAATAGCAGTCAAGGGTCTTTATTGTTTGAAGTTTACCATGTGTGCTTATTCCAGATGCTCCCGTTTGCTCCCACCCACAATAGGAAATCTGTAGTTTTTTGTTAAATAACCTTAATGGAGCTTACCTTGAGCAAAAGACCTAATAGAATTAACCAGACAGTGACCTGTCATTTTCTACAAATTTTATTTTTTTCCTCAGTGTGCCAGCGTTTGTTAGATAAATATTTTCACGTGTTCTGGAACCAGCTGGACTTGTTAAAAAAGGTCAATGTATCAGTGTTTCACGCATAAACATCCTTAACTAACTTGAAATTATGAGCAAAGATAAGATAAGAGACACCTTTATAAACTTTTGTGTTTACAGCTGTGGCAAAACTGAATTGTTAGTCTATTAGTCAGATATAAATTTCAGCAAAGGATCCTCAAAAATTACAAATTAGTTTCCTTTTTATCCATCATTACTGCACAGTACTGTGATTTTACTACTGATATTTTAATATTGGTCTGATAAAGACTTTTTCTTAGCAATATGAAGCTGAAACTCTGTGCTGTAAATATTCTGACCGAAGATGATCAGTCTTGCTGGCGTTCCTTGTCCTAGAACAAGGGGTCAACCACTGCGTAAGCACTCTGGGAGTCACGCCTGGGAGGGGGAGCTCTGTGACAACCTGAGCTGCAGTTCACTGCTGGGTGATCTAAGGACAGGAACTAAGCTTACCTAAGGACTTCTGTTAATAGACCTATTTAAGGACTCACTGTTGAAAATGTCATTGTGAATCATTACTTTTCATGATGTACCAAGTGGTACCATGGTGTACCATGATCTGCGTGTTTGGTGTACCTTGTTACCAAATGTTTTGTATGTTGACTGAGGCCTCTAGTTTTTGGTCCTCTTGGATCCATATTCAGTCTTGCCCTTCTGCTACTGTTTGCCCACACTACTCGGACTTTGGCACATCTTTGTTATAAAGATTTGTCCAAAATTGTCCTTGTCCAGTTTATTCTTTAACTCCTATTAAACTCTTCACTGCAACTGAATCATCTCCCCTATCATTCCAAATACAAATTTTTGATTGAACAAATATAAACAACTTTGTCTAAACAATGCCAGCAGTTTATTAACTATGTTACATCAAAGGTTCAGTGTGTTTCATTACATAGTTAGACACCACTAGAAATACAAGAAATAACGGAATCAAATATTGTATCCATATTAAATAAGCCTATAGCTCTGTTTTACACCAGCAGGTTACACTGCTGTCTTTTTGTCACTTCTGAAGAGTATTCTATCACAGTGTGCATGTAAAGGTTTCTCGAACTGATTGATTGCTAACTCCGGGACTGAAAAGTGTGAATTTCATTTCACCTATATTTGTTCTAGTTCCATTCCAAACAGACCACAGCCTTTCAAGCATTCATACATTATGCTCCCACCCTTCAAAATGATTTTGAACTAAATCTAGAGCCCACAACACATATTTTCACCATTTTGCATGAGTGCAATGAAAAGTCATAAATATAAAAATGCTAATTGCTGATTCTTATCACAGCTGTTTTTCAATGTTTCTTTTCAAAGTTTTGTTTTTGTTTAAGACAGGCTGGTTTGGTAAGAGAAATAGGATGGGGGAAAGAGAGAGAGAACGAGAGAGAGAGAGGGAGGGAGGGAGAGGGAGGGAGGGAGGGAGGGAGGGAGAGAGAGAGAGACAGCATAGTCAACTCAAGGGAAATTAAGCACATCTCATTTCACAATTGCTGTGGTCACATGGAACCCTTCCAATCTATCACCTCATCTCCCACCAAATGAGAGCTTGGACTTTAATAACAAGCTGATTTGTTCTCGCTATGAGATTTGAGACTTGAGGGTTGTATTTATGAGAAAGAACTAATCCTAGAATGCTCATATTAGCTAGTCAGAAAAAAATATATAACAAGAGCGTTGAACCTGGGATTAAAACATCAAGCCAGAGGTGTCTTGGTGTCTCACTGATTATTTTCCATTCAGTAGTAAGGCTAGATATATTGAAAAACATGATCTGTTGACTGTTGATTTTACTTAGTACATCCTTTTTACCTATTTAACACACAATCATTTTGTCAGTTTACTTCCTGACAATAACTGTGTTAATGCAATATTGTTAAATTTTGTTGTATTCATGTGGAAATGATATATGACTTCTGGATCCAGTAAACTAAATGCATTAGTTACTCTGTGTATTCTGAGAAACATGCATTAACTGTTCATGAGTACAAGATTCTGCTATACCCCCATATCACTACAGACAAGAACATTTAAGGAGCATGTGGCACTGCTTCTTATGCATCGGTTTAAGAGAAACCCCCTTGCTTTCATTTCAGAAATTTACTAATGAGAGAGCACTCATATGCATTACCACACATGTGTGAGCAGTGTAACTTTAATGGCTGTGGCTCCGACAAACAAATATCCCCTCCCATCCCTCTGATGCTATCAATTCCTTTGATCTCTTGCATTAGTTGATTAGGGCCAGTTTTCCATTGAACTGTGAACAAAAAGTCTACTTCAGATTTTTTAATGCTATATTCAAATGTCACAGAATAAACAGTTATGACATAAAGTGCTCTGTCTAAGCCTGGCTAGCTTATTGTGTGGCTAACTTAGTGTCCGAAATCTCCCTTTTATCTCATCTGTGAGATGAAAAGCTAAATCAAGCTATGCTCTCTTGCTCATCCTCCTCCGCTCTAGCTTGAAATAGGGGATGGAGACACACCCAGGCTCTTACATGTCAGCGTGAGCAGAGGAGCTCGTTTAGCATTGAAACCCTGATAACGCTAAAGGGCTCTAATGAGATAAGGGCACACATTAGCGCTTATGTAATTTAGCAGCCAAGTGCGCTGACCAGAATAGGACACTCTCTGGCAATATATCAGTATGTTCACTCAGGCGGATGCATCACAGGTCTCTTCCCTGAGGAGTCTAAGACAAATATTCAAATAGTTTTTTATTCATTTATGTACAATAAAAAGATTTCATATTGACCTCTAGCAGAGCATCTCCATGAAATTAGCCATTAAAGACTATAGTTCATAGTCTGTATGCTTAAAATGTCTATAGTTTGTGTAGAGTTTTGTAGCCCTTGTTCAACACTTTGTCCAAATGAATAAAAGTTGTCTGAAACCCTCTGGCATCCAGTGTGTGTAGGCATCAGTGTTGGGGAAATTACTTCTTGCAAACTATAATGCAATTACTTATTGCTTCCTGGGAAAATTAATCTCACTACTCATTATTTTACTTCAATGTTACTCTCTAAAACCCACCCACATTTATTTCAACTGGAAAGTGCAAAGAAAATCCAATAGTACTTTCTGCACTTTATTCAGCAACAAGTAATTAAGTTTGTGACTGTAATGTGTTTAACAGAAACTGTAATGTGTTTGTTACAGAAAAGTGGAATTACCTTAATGCAGTCTGTGTTATATACATAGCCAAACACCTCCTGAATAAGATTTTTTTCTTCTATTTTACTGTATTTCTAAGAGTAGGTGTGGATACATAAAAACTAAATAATGCTTGCCATTATGAAGACACATATTATCAAAAAAGTTTCTGTTGTGCCTGTCTGTTCTGTCCTTGTCAAATAAATAAATATATCAGTTTTACACATTTCTTGCATTTTTTCAAAAAGATTCAATAAGAGCCACATGAATGCCTTTCCCAGCAGGCAAAAAGATGATGTGTAACAGGACAGGTTCCCTAGCCATTTGAATGATCCCAACCTGATTAGCTCTAGGTTTAAAATGTGATGGGCATGGGGGTTCCTCAGGACCATACCCCTCTGGGGCAGAGCCAGGGGCTTGAACGAAGGGTTTCCCACGTCTGCCCTCTGCTCTGGGAACATAGGGGAGAAAAATCAACATGGCTCTCAAAGAGAAACATGCCCAGTGACAAGTGCCACAAAGTGTTATGAGCATACTGTGCTCAGAGCCGGTGTTCTGCCCACAAAGAAGGGTTGGCAGAAACAAGGTAGGGTAAGCTCCAGTTCTTGATTCACCCTTTCTGCCTGGTCACTGGGACTAGGGGTGAACCCTGAGGACAGCATAAAAGAGGACTGTTCTTTGAACCAGAGTGATGAGACAGTACAAATTCAAAACTGTTACAGAACAGCGCTCATTTGGACTGATGAAGGGTTGAGGCGTGTGGTGTCCTGGATGAACACCAGGTTTTTATGATCCGTCCAGACCAGGAGTAGGTGTTTCATCCCCTCTAACCAGTGTGTCCATTCAAGGCCAATCTAAATGTAAAAGGCTCCCAAATTCCAATGTTGTAATTGTGCTCAGCTTGTAAGGTTTTGTGAAAAGAACATGCAGGGATGTAGCTTCTGGTCAGCTCCAGATCACTGCTAAAGCACAGACAGTATCAGAGGCATTTACCTCTACAAAGAAAGGGAGCACTGGGTTGGGGAGGTGCAGAACTGGTGCCAAAGTCAGGCAGTGCTTGCTTTTCTCAAAAGTCACCTGGACCTTAGACATCTACTGAAACTTCCATGTCCATACACAGACTGAAACTGGATACCAAAAACCTGATAAATGAAAGTAACAGAGCATGGAACAGAGATTTCTTGAGCTTGACATAAAGCTGGTTCTCCAGAAGCAGCTGGAAAACCCAACTGACATGATCTACGTGTTTGTCATGGGTCTAACTACAGATTAGGATGTTGTCCATGCAGACAAACATATGGCAGTTCAGAGCCTCACAAAGGACCTCATTAATGAATATCTGGAAGAAAACTGGTTTGTTCATGAACCCAGTCAGCATGACCAAGAATTCATAGTGACCTGAGGGTGTAATTCCATTCATCCTCCCGCCTGACCTGGATGAAGGTGCAAGCCTCGACGTGGGCAACTGTAAATGCCATCTTTTTCCACTCCATGAGGAAGCTGGATGTTCACTGCTCAAACACCAATGAACAAAGGAGTAAAAACCTCAGAACCACCCAGGGTCCCCCCTTATCTTTTAAGAGGGGGCAAGTGAGGTTACAGATTCAGGTCTGACTCTGCATGTAAAGGTTTGAAGGCCCTTGACTGGCAGCAATGTCCATTATGACCCCCAACTGCAAAGCCTCAATGAGGTTTTGCAGTTGCAGCAGTATTTGTTGCAAACCTGTTCATGCCTGTGAACAGTAATGCCATAGCTAGCCATGGCAGACTTTACATGCTTCAACTCAGCTCGGTCCATTACTGGTTCAGTCTTTCTATAACAGAGCAGCTGGCTAACCCTGTGCAGGAATCAAACTCCAGCCTCCAACACCAAACGCTATGGTACTACAGGGCACACCACCATCCAGGCACAGAGGTGAACCCAGTTTGAACTTAACACAAAATAATGTCATAGCTAACTGAAAGAGGTGAGGGGAAAGTTCAGCCCTAATGAGAAAGTTTGGAGGAATGAAAGGACACACTCAATACACTCTCCGAAATCAATGCCAGCTTCCACCCTGGGTTGGATTTAACCCCCAGGGTCTGAGAGTCAAAGTGCAGCCCAGTGTGCTGTTTGCCAGGGTAGGACAGAGCTTGAGAGAAACACCTAAAGAAATGCGTGGCTTGAAAGAGAATCAAACTTAGACGTACTTGGGGAAATACTGGCTGGCTCAAGGGAGCAGAGACCACAGCTTTGTGAAGTTTCCCACAAACAAAATAAAAGTGCAGATTCAATGGAAACAGAAATGTTCGGGAGGAGGACTTGAGAATTCAGAGAAGTCCCAAGGGGCAAAATGTACCAAATTACCAGCTAGTCTTGTTACAATGTTCTACAAAGACATTTGCACATTGCAGTCGATGCCAGTTGCCTGTTGGTTGTTATTCCTTATTCATTTTAATTCAATATTTTTGTTTCTAAATAAATGCATCCATAGAAGAGTGAATAATAGAACATTGTATTGCTTTGATCAATTTGAGTTGGTCAGTTCTAAATACAAACACTACATTCAACTGATTGTAGCTAATGAAGTAACACAGATTACATGGTATTATGTTGAGTATAAACAAGGAAACACAAAAATAAGGTAGAGTCTCTGTTTCCACTTTAAATGACTGCTCTAATAAATTGATAATGAAAACACTAAAACATTAACAGTAGGATCATTTTCACTTCTTATTTTTGCTGTATTGGAAAATCAAAACAGTGTACCATTACAAACTGTTGTATGAATTTTGTCAAACATTACATGCCTCAGACAACTTCACTATTTATATTTGTCTTAAAAACAGATTTCATTTGCATTTAAACATTTAAGCATAAGTCTTTATGAATGTCTTTAAGATCATAAAAAGGCATATTCGGTTAGGCGTGTCTTTTGACTGGTGCTATAAGTTTAATGTCCATACAAATGGCTGGCAAGCTATCCACTCTCATAAAAATCAACCTCACAGTTAAAATGATAAAGTTTAGTAGAGGCATGTGTTCTCACCTCAGTCCATAAAGGACCGTGCCATCAGGATGCAGACGGATCATACGATTCTTCACAGTCACGCCATGGACAAAAGACTTCTTATCGTTAAGGAAGTATGTGTCAGGGACCCAGAGCTGGTCAGCCACTCTGTTGTCCAGGGTGAGGTTGAGAGGGATCCCAGCGTACGCTAGCCGCTTATCCCTCCAGTACTGCTGGAAGTACATAGTCAATGTGTAGTCCTAGGGATGAGAGAAAGTTTCATAAATTAGTTTAAATAAAACATGATTTAGGGGGAAGCAAGGTAAGTAATAATTTTTAATCCTGAGTCACAACATAAACATTCTGCTTTCAAGGTGAAGAACTGCTATAATATTGTATCATAGACCCAATATCATGACAGCATTGCATTGTTACCGCTATGACAATTCCCACGCCTAATATATAGCTGAAATTACTGCCAAATAGAATCACTATTAAACAAAGTTTAACAATAAAACCATTAAAATCATCACAATATGTTTATTTTCTGACCATGTAAAAGTATATCAGACATTATCAGAAGTTTTATATCCTTAAACCCAGCATCCTCTCTGTCATAAAATGTTCATATTGTGCTCTATTCAAAACATTACAAAACAGGTAAGTACACAAACCCATCAAAATATTTCAGGATATAAAAAAGTTTAGTCAAACTTACAGGAGACTCATAATATTTCTTTAAACAGTAAGTTAGAGAGGTTGATATGATACAGGTATCGTTTTCGGGGTGATATTTACTATTTTACCAGCACAATCATTTGTACGCTGTTGAGAGGTGATGAATAAAAGCCCGAATAATTCAGAGATTATTAGTGTAACTGGTTGGGCTTTGCTTGGCAGAAAACTTGGCTTATGTCTTTATGAGCAGGGTCTTAGATTGCTCTGTGTCCCAGCTCAGTGCACTTGGCCATCCAGTCATATTTCACATTGCTTTCACTATGAATATTCTAAATCACGTAGCCTAGGCCTTCATGTGGGAGTCTGAAATGTATTTTCGGGTTAGGGTGTGAATCACTGGCCTAATAACAAATCTGTCCCAGTCATAGTTCAGTCACTGAATTCCAAGGCAATGTCAATTTATTTTGAATGCTTCAACTCAATCTGATTTGATTCAATAACATTCCTAATCATGACTTCCAGTCACTGAAAGTAGTAAATGAAATGGTATTGGACTATATTTGGCCGTCTAGATGAAAAAGGCATGACGGACAGTAAAACTGTTTTATCTTAATGAAATTCATCTTTTCGAAGTTGCACTCCTCAGATTAATCCATGCATTTCAAAGAATGATGTTAGTGTCACAGTGAGTGTGTGGGAGTGAGATATTATGTCTAAGGCAGTGCAAGAATCTCTGACATATTTGAATACAGAAACACCTTTTGGAATAAAGAGGCATCTATATAGAGACCAGGCATCTGTAATGAACTGCAGATGTAGCAGGTGCCACAGGATTATACAACAGGACAATGATTGACTGTTTTAGTGAAAATGACTATGTCCCTTCTGTAATGGAAAAATAGATTTACAATTAAGTAATTTTAAATAGACTCTGCTCAAGTACAAGGCTCAGTGTAATTAAAGAAGTTGAAATAGAAGAGATGTGAAAGCATGCACTGATGAGTGAATACATTTTTCTCTTGCTGCAATTGAACTTGCTGTCAAAACCTTATGGGTGTCCCTAGCACATCATCTGGGTGTTCCCAAACCCCTCTCTCTCTCTCTCTCCCTCCCTCTCTCTCTCTCTCTCCCTCCCTCTCCCTCTCTCTCTCTCTCTCTCTCTCTCTCTCTCTCTCTCTCTCTCTCTCTC
>JBBIGA010000106.1:15760174-15770727 GCA_037576975.1 Alestes dentex | reverse complement strand
TCTCTCTCTCTCTCTCTCCCTCTCTCTCTCTCTCTCTCTCTCTCTCTCTCTCTCTCTCTCTCTCTCTCTCTTTCTCTGAGCTCCAGGGTCATAGATAGAAATGTGTAGGCGGTGAGTTATAGAAATAGATTTTCTGTTTTTTATATTATATTTATAGAAATGTCAAACAACTTGGTTTGGAAACAAGCTGTCTCCATTTTTCAAGCTGAGCTGCCAGGGGAACACTCCATGAGCCAGTGTGGACCCATATAGATTTTCCTTACCTTCAAGCAACTGTCTTGGCTGCATTCTCTACATCACGCTGAAGAGTTATACTGCATGACTCTAGCTCTACACTCTTAGGAAACCCAATCAGACTAAACCATTTGCACGATGGGCATTATATTTGAGCCACATATGAAACTTGATGAATTGTAAATTTGTGGAAATCGTATGGCTTATATAGTTTGCAGGTTCCTCAGGCGAACTATTGAACTTGCTTAGTATGCAGCAGGAAGCACCGCACAGGTTGAATGTAATGTAGATAAATGTCTGCCTGTATAGGGGTGTGTGTGTGTGTGTGTGTGTGTTCACTCTGGTCGGCTACTGTATGGTGTATTCAAGGGCAAAATAAAGGCCTGACATGCTGTCCCCAACATTCTGAACAATCTGTTCACGTAATAAGGTCTAGTTAGACATCATTTAGAAACATGTGTTTGAACCGACTCCGGCTGGCTCTCTTCCTGTAGGGGGTGAGTTCTTTCTCTCGCTGCTGATAAGAAGCCAGATGAGTTCATTAGAGTGTCAAGACATTTGAGCAGCGGTCTGCATGAGGTTTTCTGCAACAGACGCAACATCAGGCAGGCAAATCCTTGTCTGGCAGGCAGTGGGCTTTTTTGATAATGTCTTTAACAGCGATATTACTCTTATTAGTTGTATCTAAAATCACATTAAATATCTGTGATGGTCTGCCATGCATATTTACAAGACACAGGTCAACAACAAAAAAAAATGTAATCATCAGAAACCACAACACACTTTTCTAAAGCATATATTTAATTATAATATAAAATGCACGTTCTCCATGGTAGGAGGTCTAATGATTTACTTATTAGCTATTAGCTATCATTTAATGGAACCACAGCTATAAAATTGTTATTTTTTTATACCTATTTTTAAGCCTCTCAAGGACACTGTACATAAAAGCTTTTGACATCTTATGACACAAACCTTGTGACAAAAGTTTGGTTTCCACAATTCGTTTTTACCTGAATTTTTGTTTGTAAAAGTGAATAAGTACATTTTTGCCTACATTGCACAGGTGTGATAAGTACAAGCCAGACTCACCAAAATAACTTTGGGCGCATACATGCGAACCACTGAAAGAACAATATAACAGAGACAGTTCCTTTATATATAACAGAGAAAGTCCCTAACAGAGACAATTCCTTAATAACCATTACTTTTTTAATTTCAACCCTTCAAACATCTCCCTGTCTTTCTATCTCTCTTGCTCTGCGTGTGAGACTTTGGTTTTAATTAATCATCTAAATGATTCTGAGAGATACAAATCGTCCTCATTACATTGTGCCGTACACCACCAGAAGTGTAAGTGCTAATTATCTGATTTGAGAAGGCTCGATATGACTTGACTTCTGTTCATTTGACACTAAAACTTCTGTCTCAGTGGTGCAGCCAGTTCTTCTATACTTAAATTTTGCCATTTTTCTAGGGTTTCAGTGAACCCTCTCTCTGTGTTTAGCTTCATGTGTAACCATCAGAAAATATGCTGCATCACTAAAAGTAACCCATGTGCATTTATTACACAAAACAACAGTGTACACATGTTCTGTGTGTCTCTAAGCAATAAACTGTGTAAAAGCTTATAATCCTGCATAAGGTCATGAATACACATTAGTCCCTGAACCAAACTAAGGCTAAGCTGCTGACATTTGCTGTATGCATATCTGCTCTTTAAATGCTGGTTTATGGGTGTTCAAAAGTGCCTCATTTAAATAAGAGAAGTCTGTATCCAGACTCAACCTCTTTGCAGGCCTTGCGCTGATTTCGTCCGGCTAAAACCAACCAATACAACTCAAGAAACCCAGTTATCATATATACTGTGAAATGAAGTCTCTATTAACTTGTCATTTTAAGCTATTACAAAAGATGTAATAGAACACAATGTCATTTTCATGAATTCTTCTTCCTTAAATATGTATAATTATTACATTGGTACATACTGGTGTACATTACTACCATTAAAGCAATATTCTAAACAAAGCAATATTATTAATTAGCAACATTAATTGATTATTATTAATTATTAAATAGTAGCATTAGATGGGCACATATGAAAGCAAAGGTGCAAACGTCTTGATCACCTGCATGTAAAATATTATAATGCTGTAATATTTTATTTAACTTTTTGAGGTTAGCATTCAGCGTACAGTTTTTTCTCTGAAAGACTAATTATATTTTTATATTTCATATTTCTGCCATATTATTGTCATTTCTAGACACGAAAGCAAATGTTAAGAATTCATAAGTGCATTTTTTATATAAGTGTAAAGATGTATACATAAACATGTAATTACATAATTATATTTGATGACTACAGCAAAATAAACTCGCAGTTTCTAAGGTTTTAATCTGCATCATCTGTGAGCCACTGAAATGGAGGAGCAGCACTTCTAGGGGCTTGTACTGGAAAACACCTACAGTTCAGTGGGGAGCCAAGCATGAAAAACATCACAGGCTTTGTTTCACTTGTCTTGTTTTGTATCCCCCTTGATCTCTTGCATCTCTTTCTTTAATTTTCAGCCTTCTCTTTCATTCTTTCTCTTTCTTTGTCTCTCTCCGCTTTGTTTTTGGGCTTCAGGCCGTGCTAAATTGGGGATCCAGCCCGGCATGAGAAACCATTACACAAGCAGGTCCAGACCACCCGCCTGTCTGCCGCCCACTAGCTGGGCTTGGCAGATTCGTCGAACAGACTGTAAGTGGTCACTTTCATGATTCAGATATCATGCATGTGAATACCTCCCTTTTCAAGTACACAACTTTTTGTTCGTCATTTTTCTTCAACTAATCTTTTTCAAGTGATTACACCATTCACTATCAAATATTAAAAAAGAAAAAACTTTCCAAGAGCACCCGTGTATAGTGAAAAACCACAAAGTTGTGATATGGGAAAAAAAATGCCTAAAAATGACTATTTTATAGTATAAACCCTAAATACGCCCCCAAATATGCTCCCAAAACATTTTAATTTCATTTTAAACTAAGCTTAATACATTATCCTTAAAGAAAATGTAAAGGTAAACCCATATTCGTACTGTATAGTGTACACTGAACTGCTGCAATGCTAGAATGTAAAACACAGATGTTACCCCTGTATAGACTGTACTGTAATACATGCATGTGCGTTTTCTTTGGTGTGTGCTGTCATTTACTTTGGTATAAGCAGGGCAAATACAGTAATAAATTAATTTATTTAACAGTAATAAAAATACAGGGCTTTAAGAAGAACAAAAAGAAAAAGCGAGAACACTCGAGACGCTCCACCGGGGAAATTCTGGATTGGAGCTGCGAGGGATGAATCCCGCCTCTGAGTACAGCGGTATTTCACCATCCGAGGATACACTTTCTTTGCGTTCTCTGGACAGTACCAAAAAATATATAGTTATTTTTTTATATGGAAATGTAGCTGAATTCACAAATATTTATGTTATAAAATTAGTAAATTATATTTTTCCCTAATAATTTAGCACTAAAATTCGTGAAAAGTTATATATTGCCACGAGAAAAGCTGTGACATCTGAGCCTCGTCCGCCACACCCCCTCATCCTTGTGCTGGTTGTTTATGTTTGGGTGCGGCGCTGAGCAGCGGAGGCTCATTCCGTTCAGGTGCATCTGCTTGTCTTGCTAAGTGCCACGCTCAAACATAAACAACCAGCACAAGGATGAGGGGTGTGGCAGACGAGGCTCGGATGTCAGAAAAGCAAAAAAACGCCGAAGATATCTGCAGTTTCTGCTATAGTGCGGGGGTTTCCATGAACAATTATTAGTTTAGTTCTCAGAAAAAAAATACCAGATACTGAAGCTGTGACTGCTGAACTGCATATAAGCGGGGGGTTACCGACTGTTCTTTCGGGGGGAAGAACAGTCTTAGAATTCCATAAAATCCATCCATAAGTGTAACATTATTTTTAAAGAAAGTGACCATTCTGTCGAATATGAACACACCACAGCACACAGTGTGAACAGCACGACATTCTTCCTCTGCATTTAACCCATTCAACAAGTGAAGCAGTGGGCAGCCAGGAACACAGCGCCCGGGGAGCAGTGTGTGGGGACGGTACCTTACTCAGGGGTACCTCAGAGGTACTTAGCAGTCTTGGGAATCAAATCCACGACTTCCGGATCGCAGGGCAAACAAACCAGGCTACTAGCTGCCCCAAACATGGCACATGGGGGATTTTGCCAGCTATATGAGAGTTAGTACCTTACAGACGATTAAAGGGGTAAGGACGGAGGCAGTAGGGACCCGTAACTTTTCAACTTTATAATAAGACAATTTGGCTCTGTGAAGGAAGCAGTATCCTTGTTATAATGTTGTTAACTATTTGAGACTCTTAGATGTTGTATGGCTTTAGGCAACCAATCATTATATGTCCAGCATGTTGTTAATTTGTTATATGTAAAAAAGTGTGTGATCTTAGCCCTACATGCCCTTCCTCAGTTGTTAAGTGTGTTTGCAAGAATGTCTTGTAAAACTGTTTCAGACATTCTATGGAAAGCAAAGTTTTCTGCGCACTCCAACCCTGCTAACTCTGCTCCCTACATGACGAAAATCCTCAATTATTCAATACCAGACTGGAACCAGCCCTCCCATCAACACACACACACACACACACACACACACACACACACAAAACAAAACTATGTGTTTAAATTATTTATTCATGTGTAAACTCAGAAAGTGCAGCCTGATTTGTTGTGAGAGAGAGAGGCATCATGGGATTTAGCCTGCTGTTCTAAATCTGTGTTGTTATTATCTGTTAAGATGTTAAAGGCAAAAATGTACACAATTTTCTTCACACTCTTAATGTAGTCAAGACTTGTTTGTTCTCAGAATTTGGCATCTTTAGTTGAGCACTGGAGCGGTGACATTGCTAACAAACTTAGGAAGTCAATAGTCACCCAAATCTCTTTCATAAATACATCCCTCAACCTGCTCAAACCACATCCAGCTGTTGCAGATGTGTTGATGTGGTTTAAGACACTGTATGACAGAATGACACTTTTAATGCCACATCCAGCAGGTATTCACAAAGCACTGGTATGGAGGACTGATCCTGGGTCAGATTTGGTTATATTTAAGATGGTCATTGTCACAAAAACGGATTCTACATCAGCACTCCTGAGATAGTTTGTGAAAACCCTGTTCGGCCTGCAGTTTTTTTTTTTAAATAAGTTATTGGTGTATTTTTAGTTAAGTTATACTTTTTTATAGCTCACATTATCATACTGTGTCCTTTAATTACAGAAACTGTTTTGGTGACTATTGATTTTGAAGGGTTTATTATTACCTTTTTATTATCTTCACTTAAAAGTTCCAGCTATAAACTAGAGAAGCAAAATTTTGACTCCAAGCATGTCTTGGCTCACCAATTACATCTGAGGTGAGTGGAACATTTTGTAAATTTGATTTTTCACAGAATCATTCCTTCAAATCGTTAAATAAAGTAATACCAGTGTGCTGCATGTTTCCACCACAAAAGCAAGTGCACGATGTACACACTGAAATATTAGGGTTCCTTAAATAAATAAATAAATACATAAATAAATGTTTCTTGTCTTAGATATATGGCTTTAGTAGAGATAGTAAGAAAATGTACATTATGTGCAGGCTGTTTAACTAAGGTGTCTTTACACTGATTTAAAGTCTTCATGAACCAAAAGTGATTGTACTAGGCCATTCCTCCAAGCAATCTTTTGGCACATATATTTTTATTTCATTTTTTCCAACACTACTGACACAAACAAAATAATGTTTTGGAGTTTTTCAATTAGTTTCAGATCAATGATTTGTAATGATCTAGCCGTTCGAATACGAGTTACCTTAGAAGGGTTCTGTGAAATTAAATAGACAATCTGTCTTCTGCTTATGTCTTTGAATACAAAGCGGTTTTTGAATCTCAGACAGAGAAACAAATGAACTTAACAAAACACATGTTGGTGCCTCATTGAAAAAAATATATCCAGAGGATGAGTTAAAGCTAGAAGAATACAGGAGTGAAAACAGAGAAAAAGAGAGAGAGAGAGAAAAAAGCGAGAGACAGAGAAACAAAAACTTAAGATGTTAAATGAGGTCCTTTGGGAAAGTGAGCCAATGGTGTCATCATTGAGACGAGGTATGCGCACTCTCATACACACACATGCACCCGGTTATGGTGCGCCAGTCAAACAGCATTTACGTCAACTTAACACCACAATGTCTACTGGGGATACCAGAATAGCAGCAAGACAAGAGAGGGGGGAGATTCCTCCACAGAACACAGCACTGTGTGTCTGTGTGTGTGTGTGTGTGATCCTGAGTCATGCTTCTGTTTCAGGAGGCCATGCCTGTTTGCCAAACGTACAATTGCAACGGTTCAGTGCGCATCTGTAAATGTGCAGGTCAAGGCGAGTGAGGGGCAGAATGCTGTAAATACTTCAGCTAACAGATTAGAATGCATTTGGTCCTTCAGGAGAGACCTGAGAAGTTAAAGCAACGGTTTAGGATAAAAAAAAAACAACTGGTTGCACAGGACATTTATAATAAAATATAGTAAATCTACACACAGAACATCTGAAAAAGGTGCCTGTCTACTAAAACATGCTTCTAGCTGTATAGTGCATGCATAATCTATGTATGTGTGTGTGTGTGTCTGTGTATGTGTGTGTATTGCATGTGACAAGCTCACCTGACAAAGATTAATTGCATACATCATTTTTTTAATACTTGAATACACATTGATGTCTTGTCTAATTTGCATTTTTGCTAAACAGTCACTTTAACATGATATTCGCACAGCTGCTCTGATCTCAGTGCCTCCCCTCGCTGCTCCCCACTGGTGCCTGACTGGGACATGCCCACGGGGACTTTACAGCTTGTCGCCTCTGTATGTGAGTGAGAGAGTGTGTGTGTGTGTGTGTGTGTGTGTGTGTGTGTGTGTGTGTGTGTGTGCGCACAGTAGAGAACAATCTTTTAAGCGTAAATCTTCATGGGGACTTCAGAGAGCACGGCCCACTGGGCATCCCTGCCCACGGGAGCTGTAAACAAGTGTCAAAATGTCGGCGTGTGTTTAACAGCAGGCGCTTTGCACTCCCCTGTTAAATCGCTGAGAATTACACATATTATTACAGCACCAGATGCGTAGACATCTACATGCCTCCTCGCAGTCTACGCCATGGCTCCAGATCCACCAGAGACGCTGGCATTACAGCTTGCAGGCCTCCAGTTCAATATGACACAAACCTGTTGCTCGCTGTAAACGGCCCCACAAGCATACGCGTTTATCCTGGAGCCGGAGATAATGAGTAGCTATTGTAAAGCAGCCTTAAAGCTGCTATACACCAGTATTGCACCTGATTGGACAATTACAGGCCCCAAAGCCAACTATCAGGCTAAAAATAAAGGGGAGGAGAGCAAACAAAACAGTGAAATATATTAAATCCCGTCTCCTTGACAACAAGCTCTCTGCAACACGCCCACACAGACACAGTGGGCTTTGGGCTGATACCTTGTGTGACTCTCAGTCTTTCAAGGCACAACACACATACACACTCAAACACACGCACATAAAAACACACACACACACACACACACACACACACACACACACACAAACATTCTTTCCTACCTCCTCTTTCTTTTTCTTTGTAGTCCCCTCCTTTTCTTTCTTTTATTGACACATTTAGTCGTGACCCATACCAGTGCTAGTATTCAAAGCAGTATCATTAACTGCAACAATTATGCATTGCATCAATACTGCACAATTATGTCTTTCAGTTTACATACTTTTGGTAATAATTGTGTTGTAAT
Source organism: Alestes dentex (assembly GCA_037576975.1). Lineage (NCBI taxonomy): Eukaryota > Metazoa > Chordata > Actinopteri > Characiformes > Alestidae > Alestes > Alestes dentex. The sequence goes on along the minus strand of JBBIGA010000106.1, from coordinate 15,762,659 downwards.
ATATTTAGTCCAAGACAATAAAGTAAATTTAATGCATCACTTTTTTTCTGAACAATTATTCCTTAGCAGATACTTTATGCATTAATGCTCCTTTTTTTTCCAGGCTGATGTACCGGAGGTGTAACAGACACCTCACCTGCTTGTCTTTTGGCAGGAGTAAATGAGAAAGAGGCATTTATCTCTCAGGCTGTTTCCTTCTCATGTGCCACACACACAAACACACACACACACACACACACACACACACACACAGCAACAGCTGCAAGCTCCCTGCGGTACTACATTTCATTTGACAAAGGAGTAGGAGATTTATGTGGTCTTTTTGCGTGCTTTTTTTTAAGGGGATGATGGTGTTTTCATTGCTTTATGCTGAGAAAACAGTAATTTCATAACACTCCCCCCCACCTTCCCTCTTCACCTAAGTGCCACAAACATCTTCAGATAGTGACTGAAGATGATATTGGTTTCTAAGGCAACCGCTTCCACTCAGCATGCACTCTATGCTGAAGCGTTCATGGTTTGTCTGTCTGCACAGTGTTCTCACACCTCACTCACAGCTGATCAGAGCACACAATCTGGTCTGATGGCCACATGTTTAAAGGCGCGCACACACACACACACACACACACACACACACACATACATACACACAAAATGAGGACAATGAGAAATCACGATCAGCATAAGGTACAAGTACACATAAATGTTAATTTTATTTAAAGTCCAAATGTGATTTTTAAATGTTAGATTTTTATATTTCCATATAATGTTTAGAGTTATTACTGTCATTTTTCTCAGCAACTTTTAGTGCTCACATTTCTGTTTACATTCGTTTCAATATCAATATGTGTCAAAAATGATGGCAAAACCTAAACAAGGCTGTGCACGCAAAAGGGCCTTTTCAACAAAGCTGAAAATCAACAAATCTTCATCTTCTGCTTCCAAACACAAGTGTGGTGTTGAATGAAACTATATAATCTGCACTGTCAACAAATTTGATCTGGTACTTCAACTTCAACTGCGTAACTGTGACTTCTAAGGGTTAAAGAGTTACATCGGACAGCACGGCACTAAACAAATCGATGCATCCCAATCAACAAGAGGAATTTCTATCATGAAATACATCTAGTATGCTATTGATCTTAATAATGCCTGAAAAATAGTTCTGACATCAGCACAGGGGTGATTCTCGAGAGAGAGTGGCCTGTGATAGTGCTATACTCTTACCTGTAGAGGATCATTCTACCATTAATAATGGCTAACATACGTACATTTCTTTATAGAGAGAGAGAAAGTCATAGTATCATTTAATATTTAATAAATACATTTTTAGATTCCCTGGCTCTTTTTACTATTAATTCAATATTTGTCTGATTGAATGACAAAAGTCTGAACATCTTTCAAAGCTTGTTCAGAATGCTCTTCTTGCATTTGCGTTCTGAGCCACCACACAAAACAGGAAGGCCCTGCTGATTGTGTCTGAATGTTGTTGGTATCTGGGATATATTCTGCTTACTAACAGCACATTCTGACAGTGTAATTTAATAGGTGCTGTGCGGGTGCTCCTTTTGGAGAGGCTACAGAAGCGGACCGGTCTGTCAGACCTAGATTAGACTTAATTAATTTTTATGGGACAGTGTTGCATTTTCAACACTTTTGCACTTTATTTCTCCCCGGTGCACGCCACATTCGTGTACAACTGAGAATAAGATTTCAAGCCATTCATTTTTGATGCAACTGTCAGTTTGGTGGAAGAAACCTTTGATAAGTGAGTGTGTGTGTATCGTGTGGTGTTGTGCATGTGTGTGCAGGAGGCAGAATCACTGTCAGTTCGCTTACAGTAAACCCAGCAGCTGTAAGTGTTTGAGCAACAATTGCATTTGTTGTAGCTGATGTCAGATCCACATATCTGCTTTCAGCCAAAACACAACCCTACACTTGACTCATACCGCAGGTGTGCTGGTGCTGGCTATCAGGATTTCGGTGAGTCAGTGAGTACTAAGTCTCACTGAATTTTCTGAATTCTCCCAGCTTTTTATGGGAGAAAACAACTAAAGCTGGGCTTTCATTCAGAAAACAACTGGCTTACCATTGGAAAAGAAATTCAACTTCATAAAAGAGAAAAATATTTTGACTTTTGAGATTTTATTCCAAGTGACGTTAAACCATTTCTATCAGGCCAGTGCTGAAGGATTCTGTTTGATCTACTAAAAACGCTAACAACAAATTAAAACCACATTTTAATCTGCAACATTTCAAAGGTCTACCTTCTTGAAGAGATTCCCCAGTGTTGCATATTCATGCTGTTTCTTGTTAAATTTACAAATTTACACAAACAGGAAGTACACTTGACCAGACACACCACATTAGCACTTTATCTCTCTGCCTCACCTGAACACACACACACACACACACACACACACACACACACACACACATATATGCACTCACACATATAAAGCTCCCCCTCAAAGCAAGCCTCATT
>JBBIGA010000106.1:15709133-15727926 GCA_037576975.1 Alestes dentex | reverse complement strand
ACATACACACACACACACACACACACACACACACACACATACACACACACACACACACACACACACACACACACACATAGAGCCAGGTCTCTTCCAGAGAACAGTTTCATTTACAGAGCGGGATTACCCCTCTTTCTGAGAATGGATTACAGAGTGCACACCATGATGATGATCACCATCATCGTCATCATTATCATGGTGGTGGCTGAGGCTTGCTTTGTATACAATCTTACATTCAAAAGGATTCAGCAAAGACTGAATATGCTTGCCATATTCTTGCCATAATTACAACGTTTGTTTCCAGTGAAGATTTAGTTCTAGTTGAGCTCCACTTTTAAAGTTAAACATGAATAACATAATTTTTAACTGTGTTGAGTTATGATGAGTCAGCTGATAATGATTCCACTTTTCTTTGCAGACTGACCATATCTGCTGAATGTCCCATGCAGCTGGAAGATTTCCCCATGGACGCTCATGCCTGTCCTCTAAAGTTTGGAAGCTGTAAGTCATCTCATACCTTTACCAGCATTTAACAGGAAACCTGCCTAATATCCAGCAAACAGCAAATATTTCCAATTTAAAATGCCTACACAAAACAATTAATGTTGCATAGAATTATTGTCTCACATACTGCATTTCCTTGATATTTTCAATGAGCAACTTAGTAACATGTCACTTAAGGACATTGTTTATTAAGCTACATGACACCTACATAAACCTCACATTACAACCGATGTAAAATTTTGTAAGCATTAAAAAAGGCATGCATTTGTTGTCGTAACACTTCATGAGGTGAAATCAAAAAATGGACAAAAGAAATCTTTCTGACAACTGACTCTGATAAGCCTTTATTAATGCTTATGTAGGTTTATGTCAGTTGTCAAGAAAGGCTTGCAACAGTCTTGCAGTGTACCCAGAAGTACAACAAACACAACATCACTGGGTAGTTTAAATTATTTATAATGGTTGTATTAAAGGAGTATTATTACACTAAGCGAGACCATGCCTTATATGGGGACTCTACATAATATAGAATACATATTACATATCTATAATGTGTCACTAACACATCAAAATACTTTGGCCAATATAAATTTAGACTGTTTTTAGATCTCCCTAATCAATCATCCAAGACGTACTTAGTATCTGAAGTTTGCATCTTTAGGTTTGCACTTTAGCTGATTGGGAAAGGCAGGTAACAAATAAGAAAACTTACAATCTCCACTCTGCAAACTGCATAATAAGGCATCACATGCTTTCCTCAAACTGTGTCCATTTGCTTTTAACACCATATGGCACACCGTTATCTTTATCTGTAAACTTAGGTATGTGACACAGCTAAACACAGCAGCAGATATCTCTAATTTTGTCTATATTTTTGTTCGTTTACAGATATTACAGTATTACAGTACGGGGACAGCACATAAACATGTCTATATGAAATTATTTAACTATTTACATCTGGCACATGCTTTTCATGGTGCTAATTGCTGCATCATGCAAATGATCTTTACTTTGTAACTCCGACTCCAATCAGGTATTGACTAGAACGTTGCATATTGGAGCAACTGTTGTTTAGAGCCACATGAAAATATTGTAATCTTAAAGTCAAATAGGTGTCAAAACTGGCTTGCCACACTAACTACTCTACTCTTTTGCTGCATGAGTATGTATCCAGTGTGGGAATATAAGAACAGAAAGTGCAGCAGTAGAGGGAGAGAGGGGGAGATGGAGAAAGCAGGGATGCTGATGCATCATTTTTCTATGACTCTCTTCATGTTTTGACAGCAGAGTAATGAGAGAACTAGGGGAGTCACCTCTCTCTGCCCTTGTATGATACACACTCTATTTCACAGACACTCTGCTGTTTTCGGGATGTCCCTGATAACAACATTTTTTTAGTTGACCAAAAGTCCCACTTTATAGCCGGAAGGCCTGTAAAAATGTAATTAATAAGAAAGACAGTATCAGAAACCACTGGTCGGTATCTTATATAAGCTCATATCTAATATTTTTGTATGCGTAATCGGAATCATATTACACATTTTACTTTTTGTAATTAAGAAATACATTATTTGTAATTATGGTACATTAACTGAACAGCACAGCAAACTTAAGGCTCATTAAGAACTAACTAAGCATGATTGGCTACATTTGAACATCTTGTGCACCAGAGGCAACGTTTGGTTCTTGAAACATTCAGATCTATAGTTTTGGTTTGTCCAAAGCTGTAGTTTTTATCTGTTGATGGGGGGATTTTTGTTTTGCCTGGCAGGGGGAGTGTCACCACATCTTCAGGGGAACAGTGATGGGGTGCTGGTGGCCTAGTGGGTAGGAGGTCATGGGTTTGAATCCTACCTTCAGCATACCACCATTGGCTCCCTGAGCAAGACCCTTAACCTCAAGTGGCTCCAGGGAGACTGTCCCCAGTAGTTAGGGAATGGAAGTCGCTTTGGATAAAAACGTCTGCTAAATGCTGAAAATGACCATTACATCTGGGGCTATTGGCTGTTGTTTTTTTATTATTATTATTTTTTTTTTTTTTGAGATCCAATACAGTTCATTAAAAACAACCCACAATATAGCCCATGATGCCAAAGCTTAAAAAATGCCTCCATTCATATTCATTGACATTACACCTTCTTCAATCATCTTTGCAAATTGCAAAGTGTGCCCACATAGGAGATTTTTTTTCTGAATTATTCCATGTTTTATCCATCTTGCCCTGCAGTACCAGTAAAATTACACCACTAATGTAATGAACAGAGTAGACTGTTGTGCTATAGCTTTAAGGTAAGGGTACACGTCACCATTAAAACCTTTAAACAATACCAGCAGTTACCAAGACAGATTATTGCTATAGTTTTGAAGGGGCTCTAAACAGTGAAGCTACAGTGTGTGAGCTATTGATGTTGGTTAGTATTACTTTTAGACCTCCAATCCAGTATTATGACCGGCCATCACTGGCTGCGTTATTCCTAGCTTCACCCGCCTGGGTCTGATCAGGACACTTGGTACCCCAGGAGGAGTGAGGAATTCATGCGATATGGGTCACTGGACAGTGAAAATACATGATAATGTGGTGCGATATGTGGTTTCTAACTGTACTGTAGCAGCATTTTCTGGAGGAATAACACCATTAGTCAACCAACCATGGTGCCACTGATTACATGACTTGTCGGATGACAGACCTACCCCTCTAAAAATAGATGTTCTGTTTGGGTTTTATTTAGTAAGGTGAGGGCTATATATAGAACTTTGACAACTCAAAGAATCATTTGAACATCTAAGTGGTTCTTTCCACGGCAAAATGCTTTTTGCTGTGATAGAGAACCTATTGTATTTGATTTTCTCAAGAACCTTTTACTATGGTTGTAGATAGCAGGCGTTCCACTGTTGCATGTTCTTTGTATCTTCTCTATTTTAAGAAGATCATTGCTATAACGGTTCTCTGAACACACAGGCCAAAAGCTTATGGCAGTATGAATACACAGTACCACACCTGGGCAAGCCTGTTGTGTAGTGCATCAAAGAAAGTTACATGCTCTGACTTAAGCCTTTACTCAGCGCACCTGAATCTTATCACGTTGCCATTCAGGAACTGGATTAAGATTATCACCTGCAGGCTCTATAGAGTGGGTCATTTCAGGGTTGGATTAGGAGTGCCTCTGCTCCCAGCACACAGACACAGACACACACACACACACACACACACACACAGTCACGCACACAGACGCACACGCACACACACATAGACGCACACACACACACACACACACACACAAACACACTCACACATCCATCCTTACAATGTGCGATGAAGCAGGGATGACCTGTCTTGCACAGCTCTATTTGAAGTTGTGGGCAGTACCAAATGGATTGGCTGCAGCTTGGGAGTCTGGGCTCTCAGTGAATAGAGGAATGCCAGCGAGACTAGGACATAGACATGGAGAGAGAGACAGAGAGGGAGAGGGAGAGAGAGAGAGAGAGAGAGACAGAGACAGAGAGAGAGAGAGAGACAGAGAGAGAGAGAGAGAGAGAGAGAGAGAGAGAGCAAGGGCCTTAGACTAGCGGAGGAGGGTTCCCCTCTGCTGCGTCTTCCCTGCCAACCGCCTTATTGTGCTTTTAACCAGGGTCAGAATATAAGCATGGTGGTGAGTTGGCACAAACAAGACTGGTGTGTGTAACATTTGTATAATTTTGTCCAAGAGATAGTAGTCCAACATGTTTGGAAACACTCCCAACAATACACTGAATAATTAAAGAGACCTGCTAGAGTTCAACTCTGTGGGTTTTCTGAAGCTTCTCAGGTTTTCTTTTTCTATTAAACCTTAAAGAGCTCTTAGAAATAACAATTTCATCACCCTCAAAATGATTACATTTTCACAAGATATCAGGTTTAATCTTTTGCCCTTCTTTGTCATTTCCTATGATTAGTGGCATTTACTTGATTCAAATGTAAATGTAAATCATTTCCACATGGATATAATAAATGTCCAAACGTTTGGAGACACCTGCTAAACCAACATTTCCTCTGAAATCACACAAATTAGTAACCTTTTTTTTCTCCTTTGCTGTCAGAACCTCCTCTAGGAAGGCTTTTCAATACATGTTGGAACATCGCTGTGAGAATTTGACTGCATTCAGCTACAAAAGCGTTCGTGAGGTCAGGTACTGATGTTGGATGGATAGTTTTGAAATACAAAATCACAAGCGCTCATCTTTATGATGGAGCTTCTCATTAAACTCCCAGTGGTTTCCATGGCGCTTCTGAAAACTGTGTGTGAGCAACTGAACAAACAGTGCGCCTTAAAGAAGCAATGATATATGTTTTGTTTGTGTGATGAAGATGTACACATCTAAATCATAAATTCAATAGAATTTAATTACAACACAGATATGCAATAATAATAATTTATTTCCTCATGGCTACTATATTATGCTGTGTCAAACACTACAGTGCCATGCCCACTGCTTCTTTTGTAATCCACTCACCGTACTAAAGGTCACATGTGCATACAAGGCCATATAGGTTTATCATAGTTCACCCAAATGCACTGTCCTCAATCCCCCTGTATTCTGCTATTAAATGGAAGCAGCCTCCATCAGAGGCCTTTGTTAAAAAATTTCCTTTCATCTCCAGGGTGTAATCAACGCCTTTCTTGAGCTTAAAATGGCTAAAAAAAACCCCCAAAACAAAACAAACAACAAAATAAGTGCTTGAATATACACTGCATTTTTCTGTTTTTTCTGTTTTGGGAACATCAGACACGATTTAAAGTGAGTGAACATTTAATGATGAATGGCCTAATAGTATAAAAGGACATGGACTGAGAATACATTAACGCGTAATAAAGTAAATTGAGTTTTTCCTTTCTCCTAATAAGTTGCCATTTCTTAGATGCACTGTTTTATTGTGACATTTTGAATTGAACTCATATATATTACAAACTAATGCTCAGAAAATGTCAGTTTCCTGAAATTACAGTATAAATTAGTCAGGCCTCTCTCTATGCGGTTTTCCTCATATTTGATTGCTACGACTGTTTCAGCTTGTAAACATGTTAGTGGCTTCAAAAACAATCTTTGCCTTCACAGCAACTTATAACGTAGCGCACACTTAAATGTTTGATGAGGGCTGAGTAAAAGTTTCATGAATATATAGTACATTGTTAATAACTGTTTATAAATTATCCAGCACATGCACTGAGGGCTTTTTATGGCCTCTTTTTGTTGACGTCTGCAGTCCCGTGCCCTGAACCATGATAAATACTTCCTTTACATTTCTTAATGAAAAAGTTTGGAAACAAATCTTGTCTGATATTTCATTTCCTCTTGGTTGATATAGTATTTATTATGGCCTTTTCCCACCGATTTAATCCTGTTGGCTGATACTGCTGTGAGCCTCATGCTTGGGAAATGTTTCATTAAAAAAAACAGCAAAAAAAAAACCCTTGTAAATTACTGCAGAAGGAACTTAATCACTCCTGAGATTTCCAGTAGTCCGTCACCAGGTGCAGGTACTCTGAACAAACATGACGGTAGGAGTATTTGATGAGTGATTTAACTTTTATATCAGTCAACACAAGTGTTTACTTGCGGCATTGTGCTCTGTTGTGTAATGGCTTACATAAAGGCTGTCTGAATTCGACAGCTTTTGTTTGGCTGGTTGAATAACAGTGGCAGACGCCTAGTTTGACAATCATCTCCACCAAAAGGAACTGGCACTATTCTAACTACTACTGTTTGCATGATGCCGATGTGACTTTTGTTACTGGCTTTTTTTTAATTGATATTTAAAGCATCTTATATCTTCATGCGCAGCACACTTATTTAGCATAATGGACATTCATCATGCTCCCTGATTCAGTAAATACACCCACAGTTGTGTTTTGTGCACACAAATCATCATCCTTGACCTGATCTGTAGCATGTGATGGTGTTACTGCACAAATACTGTAATAAAGCCATTAGTCTAAGGGTGAACTGTATTTTGTCGGTCATAGGCCTTTACCATAAATTTTGCCGTGAACATCATAATACAGGGGGTCCTCGAGTTATGACACAGCTCCGTTCCTTTGAAAGTGATGTAACTCGAATTTTGGTGTAAGTCGAAACACACCTTGGCCTAAGTCACTTACTGATTCTAACACAGTTGTAAAATCATGAAAACTCAACTAAGCCACAGAAAGAGGAAAAGGAAAACTCCCTCACTCATATGGAGCATTACTGTGTATTTTTCCACCACGTGCAACCAAACTAGTTTGTCCATGTAGTCCGTTAGTACGAGGCTAGTGGTGTAAGCCGAGTGGGAGTGGGAGAGAGCGTTGAAAACTCGAAACGTCATATGTCAAGACTGTTGTAACTTGAGGACCCCCTGTAGTCACAATTCATTGAATTACATGATAATTTTCCAACCCGTTTTATCCTTCATAATGAAACAGGCTGTTTTTGTCACTATGTCGTCGTGACAGCTGTGTTTAAAATGACCTCTGTTCTGACTGGCTGCCCTATGATATAGTTCATTCAAAAAGTAGCCCAGACTGTAACACTTTTTTGGTACTTCAGAATGAATGGTTGGAGAAAAACTGCCATAGGCTGAATAGGCAGATATGTAAAGCATTGTTTTTTGTCACGAAAGCAGTGAGTTCAAAATGAGCTGTTCTAGCAAATGGTAAGTGTTAAAGCGAGTACTGTTCATGTACTACATCAGTTTTTCTTTTTTTCAAAAGAGCAAGGAAATTTTGTTTTTTTGCTCTTTAAATGATTCAGCTGCTCGTGGCAAACTGTGATGTTCATAGCATGTAAATTTATTTCCGTCATGATACTGCAGCCTAGTGCACTAGAGTGATTATGGGTGGAAATGGTAAAGAATGTGCATGTTAAGGAACTTACGATTAATAAAGAAATGGGGAAATAAAAATATGAGATCAATGACTGAAGCAGTCAATACTTCGTTTTATTCATGCTTTTTGTTCCTTTCTATTTTCTTTATTTCTTTAAGTGGCCTTCAAACTGTGTTTAATCTTTTCATTATTTTCTGACTTTTTTTTTATTTCTCTTACATTCTTCCTCTTTGTTTTACTCTATTGTTGTTGATTCTTCTCTATTTCTTTTCTTTTGTAATTCTCTTTACTCTCCACCTGGCTTTCCACTCCTGCACGTTCTGTTTTGGTTCGTCTTGCTGTGATGTTCCATAGACCCCCAGCAGTGTGGGAGCTTTCCAGGTGGTGGGACTGACAATACTGGATCTCATAGAGAAGAAGAATCATTACCCAGACTCTCTCTCTCTCTCTCTATCGCATCCTCAATCTGCAGGTTTTCATGTCTAGGCCAAGCTACGACAGATGGCTAAATACCATGGCAGGGCGGGTAACTCTAACACATCATCTGAGAAACAAGGCACAAACCGGTCACATTGTGCATAAAGGCCCTGCAGACCAATGAGTGTGACTTTTAATAGTCGCCTTTCATTTCCTTCTTTGATGCCTTCCAAAACTGTTCCAACACAAGGATCCTTATCACGTCAACAAAGCACCATCTGCCTGTCCAGTTGCATAAACTTCAGCAGCTTCACTTCAGGGTACAAGGCACGCAGCTGGGAGCTCATGATTGGTGCACAGTTGAAAAAGTCGCCCATCATATAGACTGGGATTAATTCTCTGTTGTCACGTTTGCCATCTGTGGTTGTAGCCCAGGGGAATGCAAGTGCCCACAGTCCAGTAGGGAGTAACTAGCCATAGGGTCACTTTCTCACTTTCGTGTTTATTAGGTTACCGTGGTCTCATAGTTTTGTGGTCAGATCAAGTAATTAGAATATTTTTTTAAGTACTAGCCAGTGGCAAATGGCTGATTTTGAAAGATGCATGCAGTGGAAAGTTCCAGCTGTCACCTCTTCAGAATGGTCTCATTATATGATAACACCAGACTTTTAAGAAGAAATAGAGAGCATTAAGTTGAATGAAAATTAAAACATTACACTGCAGTCAGTGGCATCTTGACAAGTTAAAAATAAATCTTGAACATAGTTGTCTGTCAATAGAATAAGATCAGATGTCTTAAGACAAGTACAAGTGTTTGAAAGACTTAATTATTTGAATACCTTTAATTATACGTGAACCATAAGTGAGATGAGATGCTCTTCTTTTGACCACTTATCAGACACAACAGAGAAAATCACTCGCGGCCATTATTATTATTATTATTATTATTATTATTAGTAGTAGTAGTAGTAATAGTAGTAGTAGTAGTAGTAATTAATATGATGTGTGATCAAATTAACAATTGACAATAAAATTTGAAGTAATGTTTATGTAGGAAGATAATATTTTCAAAAACGCCACTGAGACACTTCCAAGTGCCAGATGAGAGAAGTAAATTATGCTTACATACTGTATTTATGAAGATTATACAAATAACACCACAGCATGTTTAGTGTCGGAAACAAAAACTGTTGTTTTTCATTTTTGACATCACTTGATTCCTCCATTATGGGTTTAAAGAAGTTATCCCTCTCCTGTAAAGTTACCATTTTGCACCTACTTTCTCTGTCATCATAATGATACAGTCTCAATACTGAACACCCCATATCAGAAATGGTGCAGCTCTTCGTTTACTTTGCACTTCAGTGAATGCTTTCAAGGCACTTATTATGAATATTATGAAATATTACTGATAAATCAGATGTTGTAGCAGATTAGTAAACTGATGCACAGTAGATGGCTGCTCTGTTACATCACATTTATCATTTAAGGTCATTCTCATTGCCAAGAGGCTCAGTGGCTCAGCTAGGCTTCCCCAGCCTGTGCCTTGCCTTTCTCTTAAAAACAAACTGTACACCTGATTCACTTTTCAACAAACTCACATTGTGATGTCCTTTGTGTTACTACAGCATGTGTTTTTTATGGCCTAGTAATAGAACATGAGCAACTGCATGGTTTTATGATTCTAAGGATCATTGCCTATATTTACCATCCATATACAGATAATCTTTGTCTTACTGTCGCACAGCCTTGGGACATGTGATGGTATGTCATATACAATTGCTGTCAAGCGATTATATGAATCATAGCTTACAGAGGCAAGAAGGAGTGGTCCCTGTGCTGAATTATATGAGTAGTGGTAGTAAATAGAAGGATGGATATCATGAGTTTTACATTGTAAGAGTAGCAATTATAGTCAAAATAATTCCGCCAACTTTGCAGTAAAAGTGATGAATGTGATGAATGTGATACACTATATGTACCATATTGTGTAATCCAATATGTTATACAGTAAACATTTTCAGATATCCCTTCCAATTAGAGAATGCAACTACTTTAGTGTGCACCCACTGCTGACACAGATTGTTCAATTGTACACACACACACACACAGTGCTGTTCACACTGTGTGCTGTGGTGTGTTTACATATGACAGAATGGTCACTTTCACTTTTGCCCATATGGTGTATAAAGTATATAAAAAAGGGCTTAAACACACCTAGCTAGGTCACAGCACTGGCTTACTGAATACAGATCCACACTCAAACAAATTTACAGTACTGTGCAAAAGTCAAGTGACATATTTTTATAAAAAATAAGTAATTAAAAATTAATCCTCATAATTAAAGTTCATATTTTATTACAAACACACATTTACTTGTCAGTCACAACATTAAAACCAATGTCATGTAAAGTGAAGAACATTCTAATTAAGATTATGATGATTTCATTACAGTGGCATTTGTTAAGGAGTTGAATATATAAGACAGCAAAAGAACAGTCAGTTCTAACTTAGTCAGAACTTAATGTGTAGAAAGCAGGAAAAAGAGGACAAGCGTAAAGATCTGAATGGCCAAACTGTGAAAACTAGACGACTAGAAAACACTATGTGATGGAGGCAAGCCAGCAGAGGCATTGTAATGTTCTGGGTTATGTTCTGCTGGGAAACCTTGGATTCCGGCATTCATTCGCATGTTACTTTGATACACACCGCATACCTAAACACTGGCAGACCAAGAACACCACTTAATTGAAACAGTATTCCCTAATGGCAGTGATTTCTTTCTGCGGGATAATGTGCCCTGCTACACTGCAAAAATAGTTCAGGACTGGTTTAAGAAACAGAACAAAGAGTTCAAAGTTGTTCAAGTTGGCCTCCAAGTTCCCTAGATCTCAATTTATCAGTGGGATGTACTGGACAAACTAGTCCAATCCATGGAGGCCCCTCCTCACTTACGGGACTTAAAGGATCTTCCGCTTATGTCTTGGAGTCCATGTCTTGAAGTATCAAAGCTGTTTTGGTGGCAGTACAGCCTTGGGACATGTGATGGTATGTCATATATACACAATATTTAGCTTGTGTTTTTAACGTTATGGCTGATTGGTGTAAATGTACACATACACATATTCACAAACACCCACACACCTGTGTAGTGTACACACAATTACACACGCACAAGCTTAAATTGTATTTAAAGGGAAAAAAAATGAGAGTCATGTTCCAACCAAAAAATCGTCTTCCCAAATTTAATCCAGCTTCATCTCCGGTAGCCCACCTGTTTCCCCGGCTGCTGAGCTGAACTATTTAAGGCTGGTTGTTGTATGTCAGTGCAGTGGGGGAGCCAGTAGAAATGGCTGAAGGCTGTTCCAGCTCTATAATCCTGTGTTAAAAGGTATGGGCTTTAAGGACATCGCAGTGTGTGGGCGTTAACCAGCCATGAGTGATCTGATCTGAAGGCCAGCACACCAGGCGTTTCTAGCACAGCTCCATTATCTGCCAGAAAGAGTGACAGACAAATATCAAATGCTTTTTCACACATTCTAAAATTGGTTGTTCATCTGGTTTAGTGGGGAAATGATTGTGAAATTGATGGAAGGTAATATTTGCTTACACAAACTTAGACACACACACACTAGACATACCACATTGCGGTGTGTAATATTACCACCACAAAAGAGAATAATCAGCAGAGAGAAATGTGCGATCTGGCCTAAGTTGTGAGAGGATGAAAAATTGGACCACTTCAACAGGTAAATGAGGATTTAAATTTTGTAAATGTTGTTAGTAAGGATTTATTTGAAGACCGAAACATGTCAGAGAAACAGAGGAAAACACAACTGATTTGTTTGAAATAGGGTAAATAACAACTATATGTCATAATAAATGATCTTACAAAATTTCACTATTCTTGGCCATTCACACATACATGTATTGGCTGCTGCATTCTGATTTACTACTGGTGTCCATTTTGTTTAGTGAGCCAGATTTCATAATTTTAGTTTTGGTGGTTCTTGGGAAGTTGAAAGGTTTCAGTTGCAGCATCAACCATGGATAAAAATTCATTAAATATTTTTCAAAGAATGTGATAATGATGCGGCTTGTAGAATTTTGTGGAGCCAGCCAGTTGCCATAACAATGATGATTATCTTGTTGCAGTGGCACCGAGATATTGGATGTATTAGGCAGCAAGTGACAGTCAGTTCTCAAGCGCAAGGATCTGAGACAAAGACCTTTGACAAGGCCTTATTGTGTTGGCGATACCACTCTGTCATACCATCTCCAAAACAGTAGGTCTTGGGGCGTGTTCCTGGTATGCAGTGTTTAGTACCTATTAAAAGTGGTCTAAAAAAGGACAACTGGTGTACTGGGGACAGGGTGCCATCCAGTCATCTTTCTGTTAGGGAAACGCTTTTTGATCTGGATTCAAATGGATTCGTTGGTCCATTGCCTTGTGTGTCTATTTGTATGAGGTCTTGTTGGGACACGATGGTGACCCTGTCTTAATGAAAAGCTGCTTTAGGGGCCCCTAAGCCATGACTCCTGGCCTGAAGGAAAGATAATCTGTACTCACTCCAGCTCTATTACTACTGAAAGAGTTCAGTTCAGTGGTTCTTTGAGATGTATGCAAAAGCAATATGAATGTATTTGAGAAGCTGTGTAGCGTCTAACTAAAACGGTCCATATGTGGGCCTGTAGTTCAGTTCCTCCCTCTGTTAATTTATGTATTAGTGTAATAGTCATTACTAAAAAATAAAGATCAAATTGTAAAAAATCAAATGTATGCTTCTTCAGTTTAGCACTTGTGCTGTGAGGCTAATTTTGCTACTAAACTCAAGAAGTCAAAAGTCACCCAAATAGCCCTTTTTGTACAGAATGCTCAAACTGCATCCAGATGGTCTTTAAGGTTGTCCAGACTTGCCAGTGTGGTTTAGGACACCATTCTCTATTTGAATACAGCTTTGTGAATACCAGCCCTGCTTAAAACACAAGGACAAGTCTGCCCACCTTAATAAAGGATGCTGTTTCTGCAGATTGAGGGAGGTTTTGGTGATGTATTTTTGAGCTCCAGGACTTGTTAGATACATAAATATCACAACTGCAGGTCTAAACTGAAAGAGAATCATTTGAACAGTAGAAATGTACTGACTACCTCTGGAGTTATTGGGTCATTGCAGCTTCTGTCTTCTTCATTCAAATTCACGTCAAAAACAAAAAAACACTAATTTCTTCCCAAATACATTAACTAGCCTTATATCATTTACAGAATATGATTGTGGGCCTTGCTGATTTATTAAACATCTGCCTTTACAATGTAAGAGGCACCTGTCACTTTTGCACTGCAGGCTAGATTAATAATTTAGGACAAATACAGAATAAGATGCATAGGCTGTTCTGACTGCTCTATTAATAGAACTGTTCAGAAGACAGTGGCTATGACTAATTAGACCACATTTCATAGACATGTTTGCACACAAACCAGCAGATGTACAGAGAGTTTTAACTCCCAGTGACACTAACCCACAGTGTACTGTAGTAGCAGGTTGCTGCCTGCTGAGTTCAGATGGTGCTCCCCAGAGTAATAATGTCAAGACTCTTACATCCATATGACTAAGCTTACTATAACTAATTAGACACAGTCATGGGAAAGAGGAAAAATGTGTTTTTGTTTGGTTTTAAATCTCTGCCGCTCCTGCATCTATAGCATATGGTCAGTTACCACAGACCATAATTTTGATGCATTTTCTTGTACTTGTTAAAAACTTGTTGAATCAAAATACACTTGTAATTGGGTCCAAAGGGCAGCTGCTGAATTCCATAAATAAACTATTATGGTTTTTGCACAACACACATAAACAGTCACAGTATCTTCACTTGGAGGGATGAATTTATGCCAAAATGCTACCACTGAAGTGCTGTGGTGGAACTTTCACAAACTCCCATCTGAACAAACTTCGGGAAAAGCAAAAGCAACCAGACTAGGATGTATCAAAACAGCTTTTATTATAAGTGAGTTTCAAGGCAACCAGTTTTCAGCTCTTTTCTAAGTACAGAAAGGTGCCTTAACATGATCCATAGTAATCAATGCCACAATGTCAAGTCTGAAAAATGCTGCAGTAGTCCTTCAGCTCACTCACTTCTTTGTACAGGATGTAAGCAAAGCCTGCTTGTTGCGGACAGACTTTAATGCAAAATAGTCTGGCTGGTCCGGGATGGAAGATTATGATCATTAATAAGTGTGTCTGTCCATTGTTTTCCAAGTGCACTACATCTTTTTGCATATATTCTCCTATATCTAGCTCTTCCAAACCTGACAAGGAATCAGGTTTGCACAAGCTCTGGCCTGCATACATCTGCCAGAGTAGTATTAGATGCAAACACAACAAACCTCTATGAAAGCTACTTAGAGATATAAATAAACTCTCATATCAGCTACAGCACAGCTGGGAGCGTACTAGCACAGGGAACACATCATACTTATCATATATTTTGTCAAAAGGAAAGTGCAACAACTGCACCATCTCAGTAAATTAGTGTAGCTTAGACCAAGGAGTACTATCTTTTTTCTTTGTTCTAAATGCTTTCAAACCACCATAAGAGGCTGTTATCTTGTGAAACTAGTAAAGAGACTGATTTGCTGTGTGCTGGGTGCAAAAAATGGCCCAAAACATAACCGTGTTTGTACACGTGGGAAAATGTGATGGTCATCACACATGAAAATGACTCCAAGGCTCCATGGTTGAGATAAAAATGGAAAATATATTAAATGGAAACTTTATAAAAAGCTATCCATCTGTAGCACTCTAGCACTCATATTCACACCTTTACAGAGTCCTTAGATTCATTCAAAGCCATCCATTTGTTTGTCACTGATTAGGATTTATTGGCTTTGCTCAGGTTTATTAGAATGTGCCCGCCTCAGGAATGTGATTCTTTTATGACAGCCTTTGTTTGTCAAACAATTCGAACACATTTGTTCAGAAATGTAATTGTCTGTGTGCGCCGAAAGGCAAGCATCAGTCTTGCTCGTCTAAATATACTTGTATCTTGTCGAAATATAGAATAAACAGCTATTTTCCACTGTATGCTAGTATATGCTTTGTAACGTATCACCGTCTGTAGACGTCTCTGAAACTTCTCAGAAGAACAATGATATTAGGGTTAAGAAGACTTTATTCCAGGTAAATCTGGACTCTTCTACTGGTTTATATATTATGAAATATTTAGTCAAAAGGTTGGACTGACTGTGATGATCTAACGAGGGTCAGAAGACAAATGGCTCCCAACCACTGAATGAAGTGTCTGTGATACTCAACTGGTAGATGACATGTTTCCTCAGAGCACCTAATACTTCTGCCGTATTAGCAGGCGAGGGCTGGACTTGTCCTCTGGCCTCTCGCTCTGAGCAGTCTAAGGTTACTCAAGAATGGCAGGGAGTCCACAAGCTGCTCACCGAAATGACACCTTACATAATGTCCTTGTTTAAAATGAGAGGCTAAATACAAATAGAGTTTTACAGGAGAAGTGCTACTCATCAAAACCAGGCTGTACAGTACTGTGCTTTTGACTGAATTTGTAATTAAGTTCACTTAAATAATTTCATTATCATTTAAAACAATGATGCAGTCATGTAAGGTTCCATTTACTGAGATAATGTGGAGTGAGTGAAGGCTGCTTTGATGCTGTGTCTTAAAACACTGACAGGCTCACCCCTAGGGGCAAGCATTGCACAAGTCAGTTGTGGTCATATCCAAATTTTACTTTCTGTGAATGTTTCATGACAAATATACCAGTAAATATGGTTCAAAATGAGAATAAAATTCCTAGATTTTGACACAAAGAATGTTTTTCTTCTGTGTTACCATTTCTACAGTTTTGTTACAGCAGTGATTGTATTGAACCTTTGCCAAAGGACTTTTGCAGCAAAGATCCACTGTCTGGTGGTAGTCTGTCTGTCCTAGAGAGGAATGTGAGTGCAAATGTGTGAGGACTGAGCGTTGGAGCCAAATAATCCCACAGTCTGGATGGCTGGAGTCAATCTTAATTGCGCTGGAGACATCCGTCATGAGAGTGGCAGGATTAATGGATCGCTTAGAGATTGGATGCCATGATGGAGTGCGTTGGGGGATTGGAGCAAGAGATAAGGGAGAAAAAGAGAGTTCCATAAAGAGACGAGTGCTGCAGCCAAATCGACCAGTGTGTACATTAGGGACTTGTTCTGCCTGTAGATTATACCTCATGGAAATGCAGTTGTGTACACTATCATTTATTTAGGAGGGAAATGACTCAGAGATAAATGAATGCCACTGCCATTAGATGGAATGGTAAGACAAATGGCTAGAAAAATGAAAGTAATCCGTTATATAAAAATAAACCTACAGCAAATCTAATTGTTCCCAAAGTACAGTATGCCGCTTATTAGGACTGCTGTGTTGGCGCTACTCTTTAAGGTTTTTAATGAGATGCCTCAGTGAATCGTATTGTGTTAATCAGACGAACAGGTTCACCTAAAACTCTGATCTCATTATGCAACACAGATGCTGATTAAATTTATTACCACTAATGCTTGACTTGGACTAGCTGGACAGGTACACCTGCTGCTCGCAAAGGAGGTGAATATTTCTCAGCTGCTGACAGATGTAGAACTACACTCTTGATCTGATAAGAAAGCATTCTTTGCACAAATCAGTTGAGATACAGCCTGCAGGTTGTAATGCATTTGTTTAATCACATTGTGAGGCATAGAGGCCCATTCATGCAACCAAACACTCAGTCTAGGGCTGCAGAACACATTATTCATTGGCCTTTGCGTGGCTGATGTCACAGAAAGATGCAATATGTAGATGAACGTTCTAGCCAATCACAATGTTTTTACTGCATACTCTGTGATTCTTGACCAGTCAGTTTCAGGGGAATGTGTCCACGGGGGTTTTGCTGAATCAATCTGTTGATGTATGTCAGCAAATGGATTATTTTAGTGACAAATAACACAGCACAGTATTCAAAAACAGTTCTTACAAGTTTACATCTCAACTTTGTAGTTCCTGCTGGATCTGCTAAGCTAAGTATGTGGGTTATTCCAGATGCCTACCCTACTTCTGAGGTGGTGTACCAGTGGACCCAGGGCCCGGCCAAGTCTGTGGTTGTGGCAGAGGAGGGCTCCCGACTCAACCAGTACCACCTGATTGGCCAGACGGCTGGTACCCAGGACATCAGCACTAGCAGAGGTAAACCCCCTCCCACCACCCTCAGGCGCAGCTGTCAGTCATGTCAGCATCTGGCCGTCATCTCCACAGTCACTAGAGGCATGACCCAGCTAATACGCCATGTTCTCCTCTATTTGTATTCACATTATCTAATCTTACCATGAAAACACATAATATGTGGATCCAGGGGTGTGCAGTTTCTGTGTATTTATGGTTTGCATGGGTGTCCTTACTCATTTGTCCTCACTGTTGGTCCTTAATTTGTGATGGAAGTCATTGTAATGAGATTTTAACCAAAGCCATTCTGTCGGATTTATGTCTCATTGTTTAACCTGCCATTGTTTACCATTGTTTACCTAAGAAGCATTATTAGTCTGTTGCATGTTAGTGATAGTGTTCCTGTTTAAAATGTGATTCAACTCAGATTGTGCTATACTAGTGCGAGAAGAAAAAAGTTTTCAAATCAAGCTGGATGGAGAAGACAAATGAATGTTGAGGATTTGAGAACACCTCCCACTCACTTCCAGAGCCTGTCTCTAGAGTCTGGCTGAGACAGAGAATGCAGGAAAGAGAGATAGGGAGGAAAAAAAAACACTTATCCCTGTCCTGAGCCATTGGGTCTGGAGGGTTAATCCGTGTGCCTACCCATCAGTTGTGCTTTTACTTAGTGACGTCAGGGACCTGCCATTGGCTGGAGACGGCCCGGAACACGTGGGAAAGGGGGCGGGGAGGAGGGGGGCCCAGGCGGCATCTGCTTAATTCGGTTATGTAAAGAGGGGTGGTAATACACTGTTATCATAGCTGTCTTCAGCCCAGGGGTTATTACAGGATGTGCATGGGGGGTGGCTTCCCCCTACTCCCGCTTCTGTGGATGGACATATATGGACTTCCTCTCATCTTCATAAAGACAGTGGTTTTCAAACCACTCATGGTGGTCCACTTTTTAGTGGCCACATTGTTAATCAGGCAGTCCATATTTTTGTTGAACCAAAGACTGAATACAGAAACGCATAAATTAGAGCAAGTGCTTTGACTGACTGAAGGCTCCAAGGCCTGGATGGAAATCCATCGCATCAAGAGAGGCCTGAACAAAAATTAGTGTGTCAACCACAGCTCCTTTCTAAGCTTTCTGCAGACCTGCTTTTCTTCACTCTCTGCTTGGCACCTGCAGCTCAAAGTTAACTAAATATTTAGGTGTACTATTCTTATACTATTCTTATCAATTTATGCTATCTAATTTTATTATTATATAATGTAATATCTATATATCATGCATTAAGTTTAAAACAATGATTTACCAATCCTAACAAAGTTTCTTGATTCATGCAACACTGAACACACTGATGCCTGCGGCTGGTCAAAATGCTCAAAGCAGAATGAACAATTTAATGATTTGTTAAAGTTTATTTGCTGTCCTAACAGTTTATCGAACAGCAATATTGTGTTAGAGATTAACAAACAATACATTTTGTAGTCCTGGTAGAAACAGGGAAAGATCAAGAGGGCATTGGCCTCACCTGATCTTCAGTAGGGCCTTCCCTTCTTTTTTTAATTTTCTTTCCCTCCCTCACCCTCCCTCCACCACTCATGCCGTCTGTGGCCGACTTGCAAGGATTGCAGGAAGGCTCTGAGGCTATTAGTGGCGCTAATCTGAGGTGCAAACCCTCTTTAACAAAGTCAAGAATAGATCCACCAAGACCTCACAGCATGGGCAGAGTCATTAGGAACAGCTAAACTGAGAAACCCGGTGAGCGCAGAGAGAGAGAGAGAGAGAGAGAGAGAGAGAGAGAGAGAGAGAGAGAGAGAGAGAGAGAGAGAGAGAGAGAG
>JBBIGA010000106.1:15692695-15709001 GCA_037576975.1 Alestes dentex | reverse complement strand
GAGAGAGAGAGAGAGAGAGAGAGAGAGAGAGAGAGAGAGAGAGAGAGAGAGAGAGAGAGAGAGAGAGAGAGAGAAGCGCTTTAACTGACAGACTGATGTGAAATTATTGCCAATGAAAATGTCAACACTCTATCACTTGCACCTCACTGATAAAGAGGTGCATATAACCAGTCACCTTTTATTATCCTAAAAAACAAAAGCCCATTTGAAAAGAGCGCTGTCTCTGGTCTGATTTAGCACATTAGCCTTGGGGTTTCTGCTTGCAGGGCAGGAGGAAAAACAGAGCACTCACCAGTTGACCAACATGGCAGCGTTGTTCTCTGCTATGAATGGTAGCTCGCCGTAAACACTCCAGAAGCTGAGCAATAAGATCCACCACAGCCGCATTGTTACCTCCACTTAGAAGAGTCCCGTCCAAGGCAGGCTTTTCCAAAATGGGACACTGTCCTGCTGCTCATGAGCGTGCAGGACAGAGGGAGCGAACAAGGTGGACGCTGGCAGCCCCTCTCAGTGAGGACACGCTCGCCCCCAGGGCCATTCTGATGAGGCACACTGGCCCAAACTTTTCCTTAAGACCCTGCGTCTGGAACTCAGGACTGCTTGGCCCCTTTCATCTGATCTTCTGGGTCAGTCACAGCCTACTGTCCACTTCTTCCTATAGTTTCAGCTGCACTTCCTGCTTTCCTTCCCTGCTTTTCTTTTTCTCCCTCTGGTCCTGAGCGCTGAATAAGACGCTGTATTGCCCATACAAGGTTGGCCCGTCCTGACAGGGGTGGGTAGGTCTTTGAGAAATAGTGAGAGAGCTAAACAGTGAGAGAAGCAGAGAGAGACAGGCAGAGAGAGAGAGAGAGAGGGAGAGAGAGAGAGAGAGAGAGAGAGAGAGAGAGGGAGCTGCAGGATGCAGATTGTGACAAGGGATTAGTGGGACACAAAAATCGGATTTTGCCAGGAGAAAGCAGCAGTCATCAGTGGATTTTCTATAGTTTATCAGACTCTGTGGCTCGAAAGGATTTTTTAAAAAGCTTTGAATGCAATCTTTGCTTGGTTAACAGGATATATGATGTTTTTTCCACTCTGGCTGCATTCATTCTTTTATTCCTGTTAATGATTTACTTACCAATGTCCTGGCACAGAGTGTGAAGCCCACATGTGGAAGCTGTGAACATGGCCATAGGGCTCAGCCCACCTGCTGCACACATTCGTCTTCCATTGAAACACTTCCATATACACTCTCACGCTGTTCCACATAGAAATGATGCAGTAATCGACCTGCACTGATTTTCAATAATTGGGTATACTGTGATATGTTTACTTTGAAACACTGTCACTGTGTTTTGGTTGTTTTACAAGGTTTCTGAACACTGTCCTATTGTGATCTTTGGTTTATTAGATGTATATACAGCTGTTTTAGAGTGTTATCAGCCTGAGCACCTTCACAGATCTCAGTAATGGACTAGAGATTTTTTAGAGTACCAAGGATCTTCCACAAAAAAAAATCTAGGAGAAACCAAATCATGATGCTCATTAAGCCTGTCAAAAAACATACCTGGAATGAATGAAGAATCCTGCAGCTTCACACAAAAAGCATTAGGGCTTTTTTTCCCCAAAAGAAAACATATTAATGAACACATTAATGCTATTAAAACGACTTTCAGAATGCATATTATCTTTCTTATAGTTAACAAATATAATGATACGAGGTAACATAACACTCATGATTCAACATTTTTATATCGGCACATGTATATCATCATGTTATTAAAGTACATGACTGTTTTAAGATACAGGTAGGTTGTATTTTTAGACATTTAATCCCTGCAGGCTTTTCATTCAGTTATTAACCTTAAAGAATATTACTCAGTAATCAGGATTTTTTAAATATGGAATGCTTTTGGATTTCAAATGCATTTTCTATGTAAATGGAAGCACTTTATACAACATACAAAATAACATTTTAACTAGTGATGCATATGGAATCATATCAGTAAAAAAAACATAACATCAGACAGATCTTACTGATATTTCAAACTGATATTCCCCTGAAACTGACTGGTAGAAGTATTTTGACTTATTTGATTTATTGTACTTAGAAAGAAGAGAATGAATGTTGGTGACTCGTTTTACTCTTTTTGTTAAACTATAGAAATAACTGTTATATTTACCTTTTGTGGTAATCAAGATGGATTCAGCCCCTATTGCTACATTTAATAAATGTTTGTGTATTGGTACGGTCAGATATGGACACTGGCCAACATGATACTGATTATAAACTGAGTAGCTTTAAAAACTTCTTAGGGGGCTTTTTGCCCCTGTATATGTTTTAAGGTGCTAAAATGCTGAATATGGGGACTTTCTTTTCTGGCACTTCTATTAATTACAACAAGATCTAATTTTGTAATAACTTTTATAATAGTGGGAAATGAAAGTGTTTAAGGTTTGCAGTTTTATTTTAAGGAGAAAAATGAGCTGATCACAGTGGAGCAGACCTCCCTGTGGAGCGGACCTTACAGTAACAGACCACTACTTGGTGCTAATGAGCCTGCCTGGAGTGTGATCTGTCTACAGATGGCCTCATAAATGCAGTCTTGCTTTCAACTGCTCTCTTATAGCTCAATGTATTTTTGTTTTAACACATTTCTCATTTATTCTTATTCTGTGGCAGCAAAGAAGGATCTTTTTGTCTCTCTCTGTCTATGTCTCTCTATCTGTCTCTCTTTTTAAACCTCTCAGATGGTTTGCACTTACCCCCCCCCCCCAGTTTAATCACACTCCTTTTCCCTCTGTCTGCCTATTACTCATCTCTTCTCTGCTCCCTTGCTTATCTTTCTATCACGTTTTTATCCCTTTGCTTTCTTTTTGATCATCTCTACACACTTCTCACCTCGCAGGTCAATACACTGTGATGATGGCCCACTTCTACCTGAAGAGGAAGATTGGTTATTTTGTCATTCAGACCTACATGCCCTGCTTCATGACGGTCATCCTGTCCCAGGTGTCCTTCTGGCTCAACCGCGAGTCCGTCCCTGCCCGGACCGTCTTTGGTCAGTGCCTCTGCCAACACAGATAACCCTCAAAGACCTCTTTACCGCAAACTGTATTGGACTTCAATTCCCAAAGAAAGTGTTAGTGTACACAAGGCATCTTTTGGACATTGCTAGAGTTTCTTTGCAAAAACTGTGATATTGATCAAGAATCCTTAGAGCATAACGATTCTTAGCTGAAGCTCTCCTATGCTGTTAATTAATTTAGTTCTTAATACATCGATATTTCTCATCAAAATGGAAATCGGAATCGACTGGCGCAGACATACGAAATGAAGAGCTAATCTGCTCTGATGACTGTTGTTGAATTTGCTCCACTGCTCCCAAGCAGCTTTGTGTTCTTGTATTGTATTCTTCAACAAAGCACCACATCAGTGCAAAGATCTGAACAGTGAATAATAAGCCAGCAGCAAACACACACACACACACACACACACACACACACACACACACACACACACGTAACACTCACTCAGT
The DNA here is from genome assembly GCA_037576975.1 of Alestes dentex. Classification (NCBI taxonomy): domain Eukaryota; kingdom Metazoa; phylum Chordata; class Actinopteri; order Characiformes; family Alestidae; genus Alestes; species Alestes dentex. The sequence continues at coordinate 15,705,483 of JBBIGA010000106.1, read as the reverse complement.
ACATCCACACACAGCACCTAAGATAAGAGATATATGAAATTCTAACCAGATATTCTAGTTAGTTCTGTTACAACTGTTACATAATGGCCTTATGGAAATTATTTTTGTTGATTGCAATTATTTAAACTGACTGCAATTATTTTCTAAATCATGTGTTTACAGCAAACAGAATATGAGCTGGTTGTATTTTTAACAGTTGGGTTGAGGCAAATACAGAAACAGAAAGCAGAAAACACATCATGGGTCTTATTTTTGTACATAGCATTATTTCTAACTGGTTCTATAATCCTTTTAGTGGGCACTGAGTGATGTTTGTGTACTTGAGCTTGATCTGTCTTCTGTCAAGAGCTGCTAATTGTTGACAGTTACAAACCAAAACATCTCATTTTGAACGCTTTAGGCTTGTAGATTAATTGTTTAATAGTGTTAAAGCCCCCAAGTGCACCTGCCACATGTCTTAGGGACCAGGGATGGGAAATACTGATCTAATGTGTATACTCTGTATGTGGTATACAATATTTCTTTATAGATCTTCTTGTTCTGCTCCTCTCACTCTCCCCTCAGGTGTGACCACTGTATTGACCATGACCACGCTCAGTATCAGCGCCCGGAACTCTTTGCCCAAGGTGGCCTATGCCACAGCCATGGACTGGTTCATTGCCGTGTGTTACGCCTTCGTCTTCTCCGCCCTTATCGAGTTTGCCACCGTCAACTACTTTACCAAACGCAGCTGGGCCTGGGATGGCAAAAAAGCTATGGAGGCTCAACAGCCCAAAGTAAGTGTGTGTGTGTGTCCGTGTGTGTGTGTGTACACTTGTTGTTCTTTGGAATACACTCAGGGCCTCATTTTTCCTACAGTTTTAAACCATGAAATCATCGACAGCAATGTCGGACAAAGAAAACTCTTTTGCAGCCTCAAAAAGAGAAGCATTAACCTTTCAGTAAAAGTATTTCACATAACTTCTATTTTTAAATGCATCATTTTGCTCATTAAGGTTAGAAAACAATTCTTGCCCTCAATTTGAATCTGAGATGATATTTACTCTGTGCTTTCATCAATAATGGTTTCACTGGACTCAAACATCTTCACAATTGGTTTTGTTTTCTGTCTTTCATTGATATTGGTTAAATATCCATCAGTTTGGTCGCAGCAGTGTTGTTGTTTTTGCTGAGGGATACCATATGTTGTGCTGCACTGGAGATTTTCAGCAGCCATGTGCAAAGAAAACATTCCCTTGTAAACCCTCCAAAGCAAACTGCTCTTCATGTGCTTTTTGTTATGTACATCTAAATGTCATGCTTTCGCCCTTCCTTATGTAAGACCTATTTTCTCCAAGGCGTTAATTTATGGTCTGCAGTGTCTACAAACAGTGGTCAAAGCCCGCTCAGTGCTGATGTCCACATTGTTTGTATTTGTACGGACTTGACAGCAGGACTTGCGGAGGTTGTGTCTGGGGCCCTAAACTATGCTGTCAGAAAGGTCAGGCGCGCTGTATATTCTCACACAGCGCCGGAGTCTGCTCTCCTGCTGTGGGTTCCGTGATCAGCCCAAGGCGGCGGCGCGGGACACAGGCCTTTCTTTTCATTTGCCATGTCAAGGTGTTTTTGTTTGTTTTCTGTCTGCAGAGCGCCGAAGCAGATCAGCGGAGAGAGACCTTGTGAGGTCCTCGAGTTTTAAGCGATTTGGCGAGAGAGCCAATGACATAGGCGATGAAAAGAATAGGATGAAATGGGGTGATGCTGAGACGTTAAAACAGAGAAGCCGATCGATATGTCTCCACAGCTCAATATACACTGCCTTCCACCTGCATGACAGGGCACTGGGCCAGCTCCCTCCTCCCTCACACACTGAGCCTTCAAACGCCTGAATGCCGCAGTCACCTGGAGCTAAAGTGAAACAATAGGGATAGCATGATTATCAATTGTAAAGATATGCCGTGATATCAATAAATGCGTTCTGGTAACTGGACATAAAAGCCTGCCGCTACAGTGCGAAGCGCGTGCCAGGATTATGCGTTTTAGTTATGTAATGAAAAGAAAAAACAATCATAAACATTCAGGAGTCCTGCGGTGAAGGGATTTCATTTTATAATTATGTTTAGTGTCCTTTGAACATTAAACATTTTCTGTATATTTTAACAATGTAATAATAATCCACACCTTGTCAAAAAATGAGTATATTTTTGAAAACCCTGTCCTACTAGGTTTTTAAAATATTGACACCAACAGAGTCCACACACACACACACACACACACACACAAAACGTTCTCATAATAAAGTAAAGCTGAATTTAAATATTGCAATCAAACCCTATACTACCCACCACACAGAATGTAACCGTTCCTGAATAGAGCAGAACAGCATGCAGGGGGCCTTCACAAACACATGCTGCATCTTTTATAAAAATACATCTTCCCTTTCCACACAAGAACAAAATATTTCCAACCCAGAGAGTTTTCCAGCAGTGCAGCCATTTTTAAGTGATACACTCTTTTCGAATGAATATGCCTTCTACAGATTTAAGCGGGTTTATATATCATTACAAATCACACAGTGCAACATAGGTCTAATAACCTTGGGTATGACCGACGTAGATGTATGATGGTGAGTATGAAGTAGATGACACATATTGAATTGTAAGCTCTGACACAAATTAGTATAGAAGAACAAAATGTCATCAGCCTGCACTAGTGTTGCATTAAGAGAATAAGATGACTCGCGCTCTGGTAATAGTGCTTTTAATGTGAGTGGAGAAAGATCCAAAGAATTTTGTCCAACGTAGTGGTACGCCTTCATTTCACCTCCATGATGTTTGTATAATATGTAATTTCTTGTTGTGTTTTTATTGGCTGGTCAGTAGCTGTAGGACAAAAAAAAATTGTAGACTGTCTTTGGTTGGCATGATGACAGTCATCTTTGAACCTCTCTCACAGTACAGCGTAGGACCACCGTTTAGGAGCCATGACCAACGAAATTATTTCCACAATTGTTTCGTCTGGGACAGCCCAAAATCGTACAATGTATACCAAGCATTAGATAGGTTTCCACAAAGTCTCTGTGATTCTTTATGTAGTATGTTTCAAGATCACTGTGTTTTTCTCTTGTGAAATAGGATTAAAATTGTGCTCTAAAACTGTTTCCTTTCATAAAATATGGGCTAGTTTTTGAAGGACATTGGAAATGAGTGGAGCTTATTTTACTAAAACTAATGTGAAAGTGCTGATACTAGAGAGACCTCATAGGGAGAATATTCTGAACAGAGTGTCCGCTGTTTACCCCATCCTCCTCATCTACAGCAGCACTTTCACATTTCACAGACTAATGAGCAGAGCTTGCTTGAATGTAACCCTGGAGTTTGTTTAATAGCGCTGATGACTCTGTCTTTTCCAGAGGAAACACGCTCGTGTGTGCAAACCGAGCCGAGTCAAAGCCAAGCAGAACATGCATTTCAAAATGATATTTCACTTGTAATAGATGTCTTTAGTCCTTCAGACTCGCACGCGTTGTTGGCACTGTGCAGATGAGACACGTTCACTCCAGGCTTGTCGGCAAGACCTTTTAAACCATAGCCTCCACTCTTTCATTACGATGGTGTCTCTTCATTAATTAATCTTTTCAGCTTTGCTCTGTGGAGGCAATTGTCTCTTATACAGAGCCAAATCTTTGTTAACAGCATTGTTCCCTTCTAATAAGAAGGCTACAGCCTTCAGACTTGTTCATTATCTGTGCTATCAGAGGAGCTAAAGTCACGGTGACATTCTCTCAGAGTCTCAAAGAATCGCAACTCTTCTTTTAAAAAGCCACATTGTAAAAAAAAAAATGTTGGGTCGAGCTGGAGGTGGGGGGAGCTCTTTGTAGTTCAATGTTAATTTTCCATTTTTTTTATGTTCCTTATACATGCATGCTTTTACAGGCCTGTGACTTCTTGGTGTGATGCATTCAAAGCATCTTTAAGTTTAAATCTCAAATATGGAAGGAACAAAAATTATTTACATTTTAAGCCTTGTCACGTTATGGCACTCATCCAAAGAGAATGAAAATGGGGTGTGGTAGTTTGACAGGGTAGATGTACATACAGTGTCAATCACTGAAGTGAAATGCTCTTTTTTGACTTAATCATGACATATATGATAAAAATAACATAATATGATTAGTATTATTTGCTTCTAGCTTTTTAGATCAAATATATGACCCAGTCACATGCATATCATGATGCTGATATAGATAAAGTGAGTTTCTCAGTGTCAGAAAGGGAAGAACCAGGTTTAGTGAATCGCTGTATATCATCATTTGCTGCAGGTAGAATATCAGGAAAAGGTTATGTGTAAGTCCTGTCTCTACAAATTGAAATAAAATACATGTAAATAAAATTAATTACCTGTAAAATGTGTAAAGCCAAACTCACCTGTCTGTGCAGCATGATTGCAACACACAGCTTTCAAAGCAGAAGCTTACTGTGGTCCAACTGCACTGCTGAACCATACTATTCTCTCAACATCTTTAACATTTTTGTGTGTAAGAGATTTTGGCATCTCTTACACACAAAAATAGCAGTTTGGGCCACTGAAGTTCTTGAAAAGCGTACCTAAGGGTGGCTATTTTTAAACTCCATTTTCATGGTTTTCATGTGGATATGCAAAACACCTTTAAAATGCAGTAAGCGCTGCTTTCAGGGCTTTTTGCACAATTCTGAAATGGCTGGTGGCAGTTTATCAGCTTTGATTACAATACCTGTAACATTACTTTAACTCAAAACAGCTTTGCAAATAGGACAAATAATAATTTTTCAAAAAGTATGGTTTAGAAGATAGGGTTTTATGTTTTAATGTAATGTATAATGTGAAATGTTCAGTGCCAATTGTGGGCAAACTAATAATTAGAGGCAATCTAGTAATTAAATCTACTGAACAAAAAGCAGTTTTAATCACTTTGTCTAGCCCTAATTGCATTGTCCCTTTCTTTGTATTTTTAACCACAGAAAAAAGATCCATTGGCGCTGTCCAAGAAAGCCAACAATGCCTGCTCGACCGGGGTGAACTTCACGGCTAACATCACCAAGGATCCTGCCATTGCCACCATTTCCAACAGCACATCCGTTCAGATGAAGTGTGCCGAGTCCAAGCCAGCGCTGGACCCCAAAAAGACCTACAACAGCGTCAGCAAGATCGACAAAATGTCCCGGATAGTGTTCCCTGTCCTTTTTGGCACCTTCAACCTGGTCTACTGGGCCACGTACCTCAACAGGGAACCGGTCATCAAAACGAATGTTTGACCCACACAGAATGGTCACCGCCATGACCTTTCCACCCTTTCCTCTTCATATCCTGTTCTCTCCATTCTGCCACCCGTGATCGCCAAAAACTGAACATGTGAGGAACAAAACCAATTCCAACACTGATTCACCACACACCCCATCCAGAAAGCTTTCCTGTATTCTTACCCTTCTGTTTTCAAAGATTGCATGATCGATTCAAAGCTCTGTGGGAATACTATCGCCATATCTGCCTTGACTTTCTACTGTATATTACTCTTCTACTAGTCTTTCATAGGCAATGTTGCATTTTGTTCAAATGTACTCTACACAAGCAAGGATTTCGCACATAAATAGTCAAATTTCAGAAGTGATCTGACAAAAACTTTTGTGCATTTGGCATCTACATCTATCAGTGAGTTTAATAAATGTACATAATTACAAGTACAGCAATGCCAAATGTGATGCAAAAAAGGTTTTTCTACTGTATCAATGCTTATCTTGAAAACCTTGCTTTGTACGAATGGGCTCAAGGCTTCAATTGTTTAAGTTGTTGCTTGCGCATTTGAAGCAGCGGGCGGTGGTGCAAAGCGGACAAATAGCCATGCTAAAAGTGTTGCCTTCAGAGAGACAATATCATACGAGTGCACTGAAATTTCCAGCAACTTTTTAAGAACAATCTTGAGTCCAACTTTGATTTTACTCATCTTTGTTTTAGTTTTAAAACAAGCGGGCTGACTTGCATTGCGCCCCCTAGCGGCAGCTTTTGAAACTTTGCTCTTGAATACTGCAGTATGTGGAGTAAAGAAGGTCGGGTTGCAGTTAAGACTTTCAAATCACTTGTATATAGGCTGTGTGTGCTTTGCTTTAATGTCAGCTCTTATCCCCCTGGGTACTGGCTGAATATTGTGCTATGTTGCTATGCTAATGTGCAGCTAAAGAAACTTAAACGTAAGCTAGACCTTGAGTTGCGGTACTGCAGATCGCAACATTGAGTAGTGTGGGCTTGAGCTTTGATAGACTACAGCATTTTGTTCCTGTTGCCACGTCACCGGTCTTTTTAGTGTAGACTTCGCCATGATCATTGGGTTGTTGTTTTTTCCTACCTGTATTGATATGAATTGCTTCTAAACTTATTTAACATAGAGTAGCTTTCAATGCTTTTTCTTTCCCTCGTGTTGTGACTTGGTCAAAGTTTTCTGCAGCAGGACGGGGAAGGTCCCGAAGAGGATTGTTTTTTTTTTTATGTTGCCATGGAAAGTAATATACATTACTGTCTGTTGAGTGCAAAGTCAGAGTTGAAAGATTAAAATGAAAAAGGAGAAAAGCAGTCAGATCTCAGCACCAGTCAAAGACCAGAGGTGGGTAGAGTAGCCTTAACCTATACTCAAGTAAAAGTACCATTACTTTAATGAAATAATTGCTCATTTAGACTTGCAAAAAGCCTACAGAACTTGAGCAGGAACACAAAAGTATCAGGTTTTACAAAAATCACGATTGAATCTCTTAGTACATCCAGCATCTATGAGCACAGGAGCTGAAGTTGGGGGCTGTTCTACTCTTTTGCCCTGAAATAAACTGCTAAATCATGAAAATGTCAGGCCTGAGAAACAGCAGAGGCGCCTGGTGCTGGCATCAACAAATAAACCCAGAAAGAGAAAGAAACAAATAAACCCAGAAAGAGTTAGTAACTCTTTGTGAACAGCTAAAGCAAACCAGAGTAAAGTGTTCATTATTTTCCACTCAATTATACTCGAGTATATGCAGCAGAATTATCATTTAAAAATATTCATACTGCATATTCTTGAAGAACAGATTCTATACATGGATGAAAGAACTGCAGAGATAGAAAGGGGTGAATGCGTGCCCTTGTGAGAACAAAAGAACAAGAGAGAGGGAGAGAGATGGGGATAGAATCGAGTTATGATGGTGTAAGTGATGCTGAAGTGTGATGACACCTCTGCAGGCACTTGGCAGTGATCCTCAATTGTGGTGAGGGCAGAGACAGCAGGGCATGGCTCGGCTCAGGGACAGACAGACAGTGAGAGGGAGACAGAGACAGAGAGAGGAATGCGATGAGGACACAGCCGGGTCTTCAGCCACTTCATTCAGGTCTTTTCTCAACCACACGACACTAAACAATTCCACTAAAGCTGACAGTTTGTGGATGTCCTGTGGTGCGGTGTTGGGCTGGAAAGTAAAAGACGAGGGCAGGGACCAGATGGATGCAACGGTGCAACTGCAGTAGGCTCAGCTATTCTACAGCAATCATTAGGCTGTGACCTTATAGTGTTGAAGTGAGATAGCACAATAGAGGAAGCCATGCACATGAGTGGAAGGTTTCAGCAGGTCACTGAAAGGCCAGTTAGAACAGCAAGTAACCTCAGAAGCTTGTGTGAATACCAGTCTGGGCTTAAATGTGGAGGAAAACAAAGTTGTGCCATTTTAAAGAAATAGCTCAAAAGGTACACAGAGAGAGTTATATTCTTTTTCTGAAGAAAATGGTTCTTTGCCATGTACAGTTGCCATGTTAAGCGTACATATGTCCGAAGCAATAAATTCATGCCTGAAATGCTTCATGACTGACAAGATTTTATTTTTTGGTAAGAAAAACTTTGCTTTTAGCCTTGTTTTAGACTCTATTCACTCTATGTGTGTTTCTTCAGCTATTTGACAAGTCAATGTGTGGTAAAGGCTGATTTTAAAAGTGGATTGCTTTCAACAGTTTAAAATACTTATAGTCAAGTCATCAGTTGTCACAACAATGGGCATTTCTCTTTGACTGTCCAGAGATCTATAATCCCAAAACTAAGCCATGTTTACTTCTTCAAAAACATACTTGAAATCACCTGTAAACAATAACAATGAGAACATAAATGGTATGGCTCAAATAATGTGAAAATGCAGTGGCTACTACACAGGCAACCTGACCTATTTTTATTGAAAGGCAGGACTTCCCGTAACAGTCACCAGTCTACTCCCCCTTTACAGTCATAAAGACTTTAAGCATCAGCATTTTTATAGGCATCTACAGTTCTGCAATGATGCCACAGCTGCAACTAGTACCAGGTGATCAGAGACAGAGTAATCTGATTTATTGGTATCCTGATACCAATACTGATACTAAAGGTATTTTGGAATTTCTTGTCACTTCTAAAGTGAAAATCATTGAAAATGTAGATGTCAAAAGTTATGTTTGAAAGCCTTTGCATTAATGTTAAATAAACTGTCGCATAAACTAAAAGCGTGTTTAGTGAATTATTGTGAGCGTTCACTGTGTCTGCAACAGTGTGTGATGTAGAGTGCAGTTGAAAAGTAACTCCTATCCAACATGTTTATTTGTCTTTTTTCAGTATTTCACCAATTCAAAAGAAAGATATCCAGTTTACTTTTTAAAGAAATGGGATCAACATTTTAATGGGAGGATCAGTTCTCAGAAAGAAACATCAAAAACAAAAGTATCAATACAACAGAGCACAACAGCAAAACGTGACTTCAATACAACAGAACATGACAGCAGAGTGTTACAGCTTGTATTTTCAAAATAAATGGCGACTATATTAACCAGCATCTTTGAATATATCTAAAAAATACAGTAAAACATGAATAATGGTCATAATAAAAACCTAACTAGCTTTTAGTGTTACACTCAGATAAAGGCAAAGCAGTGTTGCACGCGCAAAGACATTCTAGGCAGCACTGTTCCTGTACAAAAAAATCCTACAGTCTTGCACCACAGAATAGAAGATTTGTTTGCCAACTTTTACCGAATGTCAAAAATGGCTTCCGGTACTTAAATTGTGAAGTGGAACTGCGAGGCAAGAGCTTGTCACTTCTTAATCTATCAATCTGGGTTTTCATTACTGAAGGATTACAGCACCAAACCTCCAGGCCTAGAAGATCATCTAAAACAGGGGACATCATTCTTATCTGCAAAGGGCTGGTTTGGCTGCAGGTTTTCACTTAAATCAAGCAGAAGCTCACCTGATTCCACTTGTTTAATCAGTGGGTCTCAAACAACTGAGGCCAGCTCCTGCTTGGTTGGAATGAAAGCCTGTAGCCACATTGAGCCTTTGAGGATAAGACTGGTGACCCCTGTGCCAACACCAGAAATGCTACGCTACTTATGTTCCTTGGCTACAGTGGACTGCGTGGTTTTTCTTTTTTCCCCATGTTCATCAGGCTCATGGCTGCTCTCCACAGGATCATAGCAGAGAGACTGCGTGCACGAATCGTTGCATCATGTTTTCCTAATGGCACAGTCGCTGCAGACCACTGCCGCTGCGGAAGAGGAAGGATTCCCCCGATTACTCCTGGGATTATGAACACACACATGCATTCGTGCGTGCTTGCACACTCACACACACACACAAGCATCCAAAGTGGAGTTCCTGGAGCAGATAGGATGGATGGATGGATGCTGAATCTGTCCTGTGGTCCTGTGTGCTGGCAACATCTGGCCTACATCTGTTTGTGAAGGATTTAGCTCCACTTAAGTTGTTTTTTTCATTTGATGTGTGCATACTGGGCTCCAGTTTAACAGACAACTCTACATCCTACATGATATGGTTTACCTGCAATTCATCGAAAGATCCACCTCAGTGTCCAGCAGACGACCTGCACGCATGAAAACAGAGGTGTCCAAAAGGGCTCTTTAGAGTAAACAAAACAATTTCGGTTCCCTGAAGATCTTTTCAGGCGATGGCTCTTTTAAAAAATCCTTTTTTAAAAGAGATCTGCCCATGTAAAATTAAAGATTAAGACATTTCCACATACATTTAAAGTTCTTTATCAATTAAACATTATTCATAACTGTACACCCAAAACCTTAAGGAACTGTAAGTTTTAAGAGTATAGCTATTAATGGACTCAGTAAAATATCTAGTAACAAACAAAGCTTTTACAGTGACTGCAAATGTTGTTTGAGCATAAATAAGCTGTCTTGTGTTTAACAACAACAAACCATGTTCTTATGTGCTCACTTCCTCACTTCAGTACGCATGAATCACTGCAATACACGACATTCATCTCTGCACACACTAAAGCACAGCATGTCAATGGACCTTTAAACCATTAATCCTCAGGAGTAGGCAGCAGGGCAGAATGAGAGGCTTCTCTTGGTGGCTGAAAGGAGTTCAGCTGCCTGAGGAGTCCACTCTACTGTAACTCATCCCTGCAAAGACCACAATAACTGTATTATTAATGTTTTGCTCAATGCTGATCCGGCTTTTAAGAGAACCTTATTTTATTCTCAGTTGCTTTTATGTGTTTCCTAATCAAACGCTAATGGATATAACATGTAAATCATCTGGAAAAATATGGTCAGATTTTATAACTAGACACCTCAATCAATCTGATAAATCTGTAATGCAGCAAAATTGTACCTTGATCAATTCTTTGTAGAAACACTACATTTAAATTCATTCTTGAATAATATTTCCATTTTTGTTGTTATTTTATGTTTCAAAAGTTAATGTCAGTGCTGCCTTAAGATTTTGTGCTCATTGAAGTTTTTATCATCTTAACTTTAGAAGAATATTAAGACAGTTCTAAAATAAACAAAAAACTAAAAGATGTTTTCTTTAATCTTATTATATTGTACAATGTAAAGGTTCCTAAAATGCTCTTAGTCTGGATGTACTGCCATAGAAAAAGTCTTATAATTGTCATAAAACTTTCATGTAGAGGTTCTTTAAACTTTTAATAAAGGTTCTTCGCACTCATATGTCATTTAAAAAAAACAAACAGATCTTCAGAGAACCATAATTTGAAAGGTTATTTCAGTTTGTTTTTCAGTGGAATCTCTGCAGCTAATCTTTTTGGCCCCTTTATTTTTTAGGAGTATCTTGGAATAGCTGAGAAGTGAAATCTCAGATGAGGGGGGCCAGTGTGCTTTTGCTTTATAGATGTGTTAAAGTTTGCTATCTGCATTACTCTAATCAACCACAAGAGGATAGTCTGCCATGCATCTGGACTGCTGGAGTTTCCAGCCTGGGCGCCACCACCAAAGCCACCAAGCTCACCAGGATGTGAAAAAATGGCTTAGAACTTCAGGGGACTGACCTTTACTCTTGCATGGCCTACATCCTAAACAGAACAGGATCAGACTCTAGAAGTTGTGTGAGTGTGTGTGTGTGTGTGGGGGGGGGGGCACACGTGGAACAGGGCCTTAAATCAACCAGTTGGATTTGGTTGTGTTGCTATTACAGTCGTTTTAAATCATGTCTCGTATGTGCTGGGATTTAAGTGGGCTTTGTTCCTCGTGGATGAGGTCTGAGCTTCCAGGGAGAGGTAGAGCTCGAGCGTGTTGTTCAGCCTGAGCGCGTGGGCGCGCGGGAGCTGTCCGTGGTGCTGATTCTCCCCCTCCAGCGTTACACTGCATATGTGACACTCGCATCTGTTCTGCCTCAGCCTGAGTAGAGGAATGCAGTTAAACACCCCCCCACACACACACACACACTCATACACACTCACATACACACACTTCCCACACACACAGACACACACATATACATACACTCACACCCCCACACACACATATACAGACACACACAGACATACACCCACACACGCACACACATATATACAAACACATGCACACACTCATACACACACATAAACACACACACACACACACACACTCACACACGCACACATACATACATACATACACTCAAACGCATATATATACACACACATATATATATGCAAACACATGCACACACTCATACACACACATAAACACACACACACACTCACACTCACACACGCACACATACATACATACATACACTCAAACGCACATATATATACACACATACGCACCCACACACACACTCATACACACACAGACGCACACGCAGCTTGGAGGTGGTAAAAAGTGCAGCATCGCCCTGTAGTGGCTGCAGAAGTGAAGGCAAAAATGAAGCACCTGCTCGCTCGTGCTGAATGAAGCGCACGAGCCTGTCCTTCACGAATGAATGTTCAGGCGCGGACTGTTTTTGACGCCGGACTTTTTCTGCTCCATGGGCGGCTCGCGCGATGGGGTCTTGAAACGTGTCTCTCTCGTGACACTCCCGAGGCAAAGTACAGGTAAGTAGTTGCAGGGCTCGCGCTGGAGGAATAACCTGTCAGACTGGGTTCTACACTCTAACATTGTATTAGAGCAGGAGCGCGAGCATAGCATGTGTAGGAGAGAAAAATCGTCTTCATATCTGAATGAGAGTAATAAAATAATAATAATAATAATAATAATAATAATAATAATAATAATAATAATAAAAGAAGAAGATGAAGATTCCAAGTTTTTTCTAATTGGTTTTGAGAAACCCATCCTGGCTTTAGCCCACATGACGTAATTTGAAGATAAGGGGGGCTCCTAGCGAGGGTACTGAGAAGCTTTTTTCCCTGAAGGTGTCCACTTCAGGAGTTCGCGCCCTGCCTCCGTGAGCGTCAGCGGGTTTGTGTGTGTGTGTGTGTGTGTGTGTGTGTGTGTGTGTGTGTGAGAGAGAGAGAGAGAGAGAGAGAGAGAGAGAG
>JBBIGA010000106.1:15667341-15686493 GCA_037576975.1 Alestes dentex | reverse complement strand
GGGGCCCCACGGGCCCCCTGCACCCCAAGGGCCCCTGGGCAGCGGCCCCGCTGGCCCGGTCCGTAATCCGTCCCTGCTTTAGGGAACAAAAATGTGTTATTCAATGTCATTGCTTAAAGAGCATATTGTGGCACATTTAAAAACTGTGTTTGCCTGATTTAATCCATCAATCCATGGTCAGTCATCCTATTGTCTATTTCATTATATTTAACTAGTGCATTATTCCATTCACTGGATGTGCATGTGCAACCATTTTCTCTAAATGCTCACATCATTAATGCCATTGGGGTTTTGTATTTGGAGAATTGTAATGGCTGTTCATGAGGTTTCAAATCTTATCACTCATGTGCCTTCAGCTTGTCTGTTGTTGACAAATTAATTAGCGTATCTATGGTAATTGTAGGTTGAGAGTTCATACATTAATGCTCTCAAACACAATGAGGGGAAAAATTGAGCGATGCCAGGGCTTCAGGAGCACTGATTGTTACAAATTTGTTTCTTCTCCATGATGATGCCTGCACTGAATGTAAACTGGCCTCTCGGACGGTCTCTGACAGGGTCACCTGACGAACAAGATGTGCCTGCTTTGATTGCTTCCTCCCTCGTGTGGCCACCCTGCGTGGCCGCTGATGTCTTAATGAATTTAGAGCCATTATGGAGTTTAATCTCATCTAGCCTGCAAAACATGCCCGGCGCACATTGTTCCCTTGCCTGGCAACAGACTGCCCATTTCTGAGCCAAACGCAGTGCAACAAGATTAGAAGGCTGTGAAATTATAAGACAACATTTTCTGCAGTATGTCACTGTCAATTTGTTTAGCCAGCAGAATAAGAAAAGAAAGCCCATTAGCGCCCCATGGGGCCATTCCTTCAAATCTATAGCACCAACACTTACAGCGTATTCACCATGTGCCAACCTTACAGCATTTAGACTATTTACACTCCAAGACTGCGATGTCCCCAAGCAGTCCGGTGGGATTCAAATGCCATAATCCAGACTGTAAATGCATGCGAAATCCCTTTATATGTATTCAGACTTCCTTTAGCATTTCTTCAGAAGTCACATAGGCCCTGGCAGACAGAGAAGCTTCTAACCCTGATTAAATTGGCCAAGACATGGAGCCTCTAAAGACCAGTAATGCACGCTGATGGTGGTGCACTTTGCCATGTAAGCGTGAATAGCTTGTTATGGCATGGGTGCATCAGCGAGAGAGGGCTAATAGATTTAAGAGATTGCTCTTTAAATGACGGTAGAAGCTGAGCATGAAATCCTGTGTATGAATTGTTTATGACACACGGTTCAATAATGCGCAAGTGCGGAAGAGAAGGCAGGGAGCCCCAGAGCATTGGAGACCAAAGACCCTGAAGGGCTGTGAGAGATTGGAGCTGGAGCTAGTGGTAAGCCAGTGTTACAGCACGTCTGCCTTGCTTCATCCTCTCAATCGCTCCTTTCAGCTCTTTCTCGCTGCCTGCTCTCTGCGGTAGTTTCTTACTTTTCATTTGACATCCTACTTACTCTGCTACTGCATTTACCTTCTATCTTCTCTTGTCCCTTATGTGTGAATATTTTCCCTTACCTAAATCCATTTCTTTGATTTTTTGATAATGTTCCCTCCACCTATCTGAAATGTGTATGTCTATCATATAAAACTAGTGTAAATACTACTGTAATTAGGCAAGTTCACTAGACTATTTATATATTTTTTCATTATAAGGTTACATAATATCTTATTTTTCCATTTAGAGCAGGAATTTGTATTTTGCTGCCTAAGAAGAAGGCTATTTCTAACCTGTCACATGTCCAGGATTGTATACACAAACTCTACTCATCCATTGTTTCTTCTGAAAGCAAGAGTACTGATAACCCCCACCCCTTGCTGCAGTAAGACCCTCTACTCTTATAAGAAAGCTTTACACTAGATGTTGGAACATTGCTGTTAGGATCAGCTACAAGAGCCTTAATGAGGTTGGGTACTGATGTTGGAGGAATAGGTCTGGATCAGAAACAACATTCTGACTCATCCCACAGGTATGCAATGGTGCACTACAACCAATTATTGGGGAATTTTATGAAATATATAGTACCCATAACTCCAAAGGCTTCTATTCTATAAGTAATGGTTTTCTATGGACATTATACAAGCTGTGTGTGTGTGTGTGCATCCAGTTACACACCAGTGGTTAAAGTAGCTAAATTCACTAATCTGAAGGTGTTGCTGGATAACTGTTGTTTTGCACTAAATTTCAGTGCCACCACTGGGGATACTTTGTAGTCTAGGCATAGGTTCAGCAGCAATGGGGGATCTGGGCAGCTGGCTAGTTGTGTACATTGGAGAGTATATAAAGAAAACCAAATCAAATTACACTTACACAGGACATAACACTCTCTGAAATCTCATGAAATATTTGAGGGGTCACATAAATTTTCTTTCCAAGAACATGGCCTTTACAACAGTGGTTTCCTTAAAAGATTCCAAAAAGACGAGAAAGGTGGTGCCTCTCTTTCTTGGACCTGGTCCTTTTTTCAGGCCATTTGCCTGAACACAGGCTAATCTCTGTTGTCTTCTTTTACCTCACTCTTCTCTTCAGCCATCAGCGTGGGCTAAGAAAATTGTCAATTGTTGGCCTTATCATTTAGAGATTGTAAACTTAAACTCTGCCCTCTGTAGATGAGAATCCCAAGTAGCATGATTGGCTTTGCTCTCTTTACTATCATTCCATTTCCAGAAGTGGCAGTTAGTGTTCTCCTTCAAGTGTGTTAAACTGCCCAATGACGTTGCATTAGCAGCTTTTACAAAACCGCAGTGGGTGGCATGTGAGTCAGAGGAACCATGTGCTGGCCTTCACCCTCTCAATGCTGGCACTATCATGTGATTAGGGGAATCCTAGCTGGTGGGTGGAACTGGACACAACTAATTTGTGGAGAAAATTGGGAATATTGTGTATGTATGTGTGTGTGTGTGTGTGTGTGTGTGTGTGTTGAGAGAGAGATATCTGATGATCTGATGGGACATCTGGTAGCATGAGAGAGACATCTAATGGGGTCCTAACCTTACTGACTGGACGGTCACTGTTAGAGTGTGCTTCACAGTGTCTCTCAGTGAATCTCCTAACACATTATGCCAGTTCACATTACCCAGCTAGAATCCATGTATAAAAAACAACATTACACAGAAAATCCCTGCTTCCCATGAGGTCTTACAGGTCGAGTGAACTTGGTGTTACAGTTGAATCAGGGTTTTAGCAAACCCACCAGCTAAGGCATGCCTGCTCATTCCACCTTCTGTTCTCAGGCTTTGTTGCCTCTGTGATGCAAAAGCATGTGGTTTAGAGAGAGAGAGAGAGAGAGAGAGAGAGAGAGAGAGAGAGAGAGAGAGAGAAGTGGTTATACGGCAAATTATGCTGAAATGTAATGACACCTTAGCAGACATCAAGCAGAAGTCTTAAATCAACACAGTGATTCAGCCTGATCCTTCACAAATGGTCTGTTTTTGTTTAGTAATCCTTGATTATCACATTTGTTAATTACACTAACTTTATCTGGACTCTGGAACGGCTTGTAAATTGCAAATCAAATCCTAAGATGATCCTTTTACATATTTGAACCATAGAACAAATCTGATCTGAAAGATGAGTAAGATCTGCACTATGCCTCTGAGAGGCTTGTTCTTCTTGTTGGTATCAACATATCGAAAGACCCTGAGCTCCTATGACTGTGATACCGACTTGAATGCATGTTTAATTTATCACTGGTATGTCTAACTTACTTCAGTGGAAAGGATGGGCTGAGGGAACCTGCTCCACTCACCTTGCAGTTCTTTTGTGGAAACTGCAAGGTTATAAAAGCTTTACAGATATTGTATCTTGGCAAAAATTCAAATCATTCAATTGAATTTAGATTCACTACATAACATTTTATTGTTTAGAATTCACCACTGGACTATGTTATTGTAGGTCATCAAAATTAGGTATCTTGATGTACCATGTCTGTACTGTAAAAATGATGTTTTATTCTGAATTTTTTGAATAACTGCAAATCAGGCCGATATAAAATGTTCAGTTACATTTGTGAATCAAAAGTAAGTGAACAAAAATTACTTTAGCATTGCAAGGACATTTCTGGATAACAAATCTTATGGGCTTTTCTGTTCTTTAGGTGTTAGGGCTGGGTTGCTTTCACTTCTCTCAGCAGTGCTTTGCTGTCAGAAGACGAACGATAATAACTGCTTTAATGTAAGACAGATAATTGTTTGTTGTCTGTTCTGTTATCAGTTTTCATTAACAGTTATTTTTATTAACATTTGTTAACAGGAACCAAAGTAAACTAAAAATAAAAATAAACAAAATCAGTGGAATGGCACTGACACCAATGAGAATTTGGATGTCGACAAGCGTTCTGCAAATCAGGTATTTTGGGAGTCAGAAGGGAGGCTGAAAATGTCACTCTTGTATGTTAGAGAGGAAGAATGCCTGGGGGAGAGCAGGCATGCTTTAGTGTGGTAGGATTGAGCGAATCAGCCAAAAGTTGAATGAGGCCAGAGAAAAAGAGGGAAAAGAAGCTGCTAGTGTTTTCCCTACTAGCCACACAGTGTATAGGTTTAAAGGTTTATCTTATCTTATCTTATCTGACATGGCAGATGCTCTCATACATACCATGATCACAAAACAATTTATAGACTGATTTTATTTTTTTTTATTTTGCGTCTTTATTCAAAACAAGAGCGAGCCTAAAGCTTCAAATACCTAATACAATAATGTCTGAACTGGGTTAGGCATTATATTCCATAGGGAAGGGCTTTTTGTAGAATGCTGCTAAAAACAGCAAATGTAACATGAAGCACATTTAAAGCATATCTGAGGATTTTCCTTTCACTTAGAAATCCTATGCAAGGCTTCCAAAGTGTTCCCACTTTAGGGCCCTAAACCTCCTACTACTTCTCATTATATGCTGACATTATATTTAAATGTGCCAAGACTTACTTCCTTCTCTCTTAAAAATAACGCATTTTGGCTAAGACTTATGGTTTTCAAAAAACAAACTTATATAATTTATATAGAACCTTCACATTATGTGGATGTTCTTTAAACTTTATAAAGGTTTATACCACTCTACAGTACGATGACATCTATGAAACGTTTAAAATTTTGTTTAGTTGTGGTTCTTAAGTAGGTCATAAACACCTACAAATCTTTAATAAGAATCTAACACCAAAAGGGGTAAAAGTGACTGGTTACTTGTCAGATGGTAAACCCACATTCATCTATACTGTTAAAGCTGAGATCTTGCTGATTACTAATCTTACTTTGTCTTCTCCATCAGTTAGCATTGAATCTGTCAGCTTAATCATATATTCACATTCATCCCACAATCCTGCTCTGTTTCGCCCCTTTAAATGTTGTGGTATATGCTTATTAATGGCATCTAAGATGCCTATGACCTAATTAGCAATCACTGATAAAGTACATTTAAACCCAACCACACAACTTTTCATGCAGCCATCATGATATACAATGTGATCAAAATCCGTGCTGTGATCACGCTTTAGGGCTTTTTTTCGTGCTAGGACAACGCATCACTACCCTATGTATTTTAATGTGCAGTGCGTAACACCGCCAGTATCTGCGCTAACTGGTAACGGCTAGGGGTAGCGTTAGGGTTAAGGTTAGGGTTAGGGTTAGGGTTAGGGACTTTCCCCATCTCATGGCATTTCAACCTGTTTCAACCACTTTGCAAACAAAAATGATAAGGAATCAACTCATTACTTCTCTCCTACTGTCCCTCAGTCACCAGTTACCACTGATACTGGCGATGTTATGCAGTACGCATTAAAATACATAGGGTAGTGAAGCGTTGTCCTAGCATGAAAAAGTGAAGTGCTGTCGTAGCACGAAAAAAAGCCCTCAAGCGTGATGGCAGCACATATTTTGATTACATTGTATAGCGTGATGGCTTCACGAAAACTCATGAGACTGGGCTCTTTAAACCATTCATAAATTCTTAAGGCAAAGTGGTACCAAAAGGTTCTTCACGGTGGGCTCATTTAGAGAAATGGATCTTCAAGGGACCATTCACTGGAAACTTTTTTGTAAAACCAAAAGTAGTTATTTTCCGGTATTGTTCTAAAGACTCTTTCTGGCACCTTTATTTTTAAGAGTGTCAAAAAATTGCAAAAGTAGACAATAGTGGTACAAACATAACATGAGTCAAAACCATGCCCAAAATAGTAAATATCTAAGGCACTTGTTTCAGAACCTTTATTACAGCATGACTAAAGTCAAAAGTTACTGAGGGCCCAAGGCAAAATGTTCTCTTCTGTTCACATACTTATAAAAAATAAACCTTCCCAAATGGTTCTGGGCTTGCACTTATGATTCTAGAAAATACCTTAAATGATGTAGATGTACACATTCATATTTTGTGCAAATTATGCATATAATTTCAAAAATTCTTGAAAAACAAGGTGCTTCACATTCATTATGCAAATCTCATTTACAAAAATCAATTTTTAGGGAACTGATAGACTTTATGGGAAAAAAAGACAAAGACAACCTTTTTATGATTTGATTTGATTCTTTTTCAGCCTCTGCTGTGTCCATGACTACAGCTTTAAAGAATGAACACCCCTTACTAACACCTCTCAGGTGCCTGGTCACACGCAAGGCCCTGATTTCTCTAACACAGAATAGCACTCTAATGGAGGGTTGTCAGAAAAATCCTTCCCTCATTTCAAAATCCTCTCACCTGCGTTGCTTTTTCCCCTGCTTCCACCTCCTTCCTATGTCAAAAGCAGCCACAGCTTTTAGCTCTTGCCAATAGAGCTGGTGTTTAACATGCTGATCATTGTGATCAAGTGCTCATGCATAGAGCCTAATCATCGCTACTATGCTTCAGAATGTTTCCTCCACACAAGATCAAATAGCGTAGTGACTGCTAGAACTCATATAACTTCAAATAACTTTTGTCCTTACAATGCCCAGACATTGCCAGAGTAATTCCACATGTACCTCCATGGTCCTTCACCGTAAGGCCAGTGTGTTGAAAGTTCGAGAGGTTTTAACCTTCTGTAATTGAACAAGAGTCACCTGGCAATGATAATGGACTTTAACAGATGGCCCAGGATCCTGTGATCACTCTTAATGAATTCTGACAGAAGCAACAGCTGTATGAAGAAACCTTGACCCAATAAAACCAAAACTGGTTTGACTTGTATATAACATTCTTAATTTATGAGATGACCATGACTCTTTAACAGAAATCTACAGAATTCCAGACAAAAATTGCATTAAGGTTGATTGTTTTCTTCTGATTTTACATCTTTTTTGCACATCATTTAATCCCTTAACCTACAAGATTGTTCTTCAAATATTAATCTTATCATATATAAAATCTATGACATGGACATGACGGTACCAAAAAGAGTTTCAGGGAAAAATACTTTAATAGATTTGCGTGAAGGTGACATGAGAGTGTAAAGAACCTTATAAAGTTTAAAGAACCTCTACATGAAGGTTCTATGCTAATTAACCTATCCATGCTTCTGCCCACACATGTATTTCATACATATTGATGCCAACCTAAATTTGAAGTGTTTTTAAGGTCAAATGGCAACATTATTTTTAAGACCATTTAAGCTTTTAAACATGAATCATGAAAATTATTCCTTTATTTTTAATACAAAACAAAGAAGGCATGAGGGCCAAAGCTTCAAACAAGGGATGAATCAGAACGAACACAACTCAGAGTAAAAGTGATGGAGAACAGACAACTGACACTAACACAGACAAACTAACTAAAGCCCAAAACACCTAAACATAATTTGATCCTTGGCCGGCTGAGAACCGTTATTCCTAACGCCCACCAGGGACGAGACCACACCCATTGTCAACATAAAAGTTTCCACAAATCAAGTCCAATGGCGGCCTCTAGCGGCTGTCAGCTGGGGACATTACGGGACGTTACAGAACGCCCTCCCCCCAACAGCACCACTCTGGGGGCGCCCAAGAGGGCTTCCAGGCCCACACAACGGTGGAGGAGGGGTCAAGGCCGGAACTCCCTCCAATACCTCTGGAGCCAGGCTCCCCTCGGAGAGCCCCTCCGATACCTCCAGGGCAAGGCCCCTTAGCGCACCCCCCAAAATATCTGGGGGAATTTCCCAGGTCTCCGACGGGGGCTGGCCAGTGACTCGCTCTGGTCGGTTCCTCCTCCTGCCAGGGCCAGCACGTCCCACTCACTGAGCTGACCATGGGTGCACATGGACCTGTGGCAAAGTCTGTTGCACCGCAGTATAGGGTCTGTTCTTCTGTCACATATGGACTGTTTTGAATACAAAACGAAGAAGACATAAGGTCCAAAGCTTCAAACAACGGATGAATCAGAACAAACACAACTCAGGGTAAAGGTGATGGAGAACAGACAACTGAAACTAACACAGACAAACTATTTATACTTGTGAATAAACCCAAAACACCTAAACATTATTATTCTTTGATCCCTGGCCAGCTGAGAAACCTTATTCCTAATGCCGTCCACTGATGAGACCACACCCATTGTCAACATAAAAGTCCCCATAAATCTAGTCTGATGGCCTCTAGCGGCTGCCAACTGTGGACATCTCAGAAGGTCATTTTGTTCATACCAAATTCACTTGATTCTCAGAAAATGTGATGGTTCTAATCCTGTCTTTTTAAATGCTTTTTCAATCAGTTAACATGTCTTCAAACCTATCTTTATAAGTTCCATTTGTTCTCCTGTTTGACTGTAGCTGGAGGATTAAAGCTAAATTAGTGAGCTGCACTTGTGACTGTATACCATTATTTTAGGAGAAAATCATTTTAGAAGTATAACAACATCTCCTGTCTTTGTGTCTACAGTGAAGCCCACGGTCATCGATGTTGATATCTTTGTTAACAGCATTGGACCTGTGTCCTCAATAAATATGGTAAGTGAACTGGATTTCCACAGTCTTTACACCAGACTGCACACTCTGGATATCTTTTAACACATGTCCTTTCAACTAAAAACCCCTTTCAAAACCACATTTACCAGCTTTGTGGCTCAATCTTGAGTGTACCCCAGTACGCTATGTTTTTGTGAATAATTGAAAGCAGAGCTAGTGGCAAGCTCTCCAAAGTCTTAGTTCAAACCCAAGCCCGAGCAGCCTTTCCCCTGAGGCTCTCAGAGGTTGACCTGAAGGAAAATGAAAAACAGTCAAATAGAAATGGAGCGATAACATAACTGCATTTTCTAGGCAGTGGGAGGCTGCTGATAAGATGGCACGATTAAAATAAAATTAAATACTTTTCGTTTACATAAAGAACATCTAAAAAGGTTGTTGTTTTTGATTTTTTTTGGGTGGTAACAACATCTGATCGAGTCTGCTACTTGGTGACACATCTGCCGATATGCTTTGAGAGCTTTAATCTGCAATTAAACAGACAATACTAAGAGTCCAAATTTTCTAAATTTGCTTATTGCTAATTGTTCTTTTTATATATATATAATCATAACTGCCGTAAACAACAATACAAATTGGGCACAGTAGGTGTAAACATTCTGAAAAGCTGTCATGCACTGAGTGAGTTCATGTAATTCTGGCAACACTACAATATGGGCACAGGCCCAGGCTGCTAAACCAAAGGAAAGCTTTAATATTACACTCCCTAATCGACATTATCTCATAGCACATTGGTGACACATAAAAGGCAAGCTCATCTCACAAACAATGATACCATATCTTAAAGTACGTATTTATTCATGAACTGACAGTGATTGACAACAATGCTTGCATCAAGAGACACTACAAGACAATTACATCTGGAGCTGCTTTACCACACTGAATAATGCTGTTGTAAGCCACCATACAGAACCTATTACATTATTGTGATATGGAGAGCCTATTACCTTACTGTGATTTGGAGAGCTTATTACTTTACTGCGATTATTGTAATTATTTTAGGCTACTTAGCAGCATCATTACAGCCATGGTCTACTTACTTTACATCCATTATGTCAACAGCAGCACTCTCATGGACAAATTATGATAGTTATCCTTCACTCAACCCACTGTGCTTTCTCCCACTCTTCTTGTGAAAATCTCAATTACATCTTCATTAATTGATGAGGTGTGTAACTACACCAATTAAGCAGTTGTATAATTCCTGCTCATAGAGAATGTGTTTTATTAACTATTTCAAATCATAGCCTTTATTAAATGTAATGCATATTATTCTGTCACTGTACTGACACCTGTGCACATTGGCTGAGTTATTCTTAATGTACAGATGTGTGTTACTAACATGTCGAAGCATACGGTTTCATTGCTTATTTCATATCAATCAACAATCATGTGAGTCTGTTTTTTCTCTGTTAAAATCTGTAATAGTAGTTCAAAGTATTGGATAGCTAAAAACGAATGAATGTCAATAGCTGGCAAACTGCAGTATTGAATTTGAGAACCCCTAGGCCAGCTACAGTAATGAAATGATTAGGCTGGCTGCTGTCTAGCTAGCTACTAGTCACATTTAAATATATTTTTAAAAATGTGCAGCATTAATATTACAACAAATTGATAAAGAATCTAAGGATGTTTCTTTACCTGCAATAGGTCTCCCTGCATTTAACAGAGGAACACTTGATGGGCTGTATGAATCTATAGCTTGGGCTAGCTGTAAATCAGCCCTATCGTGGGAAATTCATATTTTTCTTAATATTGAGTTTCTATTCATTTGTTAACAGCATTGTTAGCATTTAAAAGAATGCCAAAAGACTAAACCTTGTTTTTATGGGAGACTTAGCCCTACTAATCTATTTATACCGCTCACCCCTAGAGACTACCAGAATGCAATGACACAATTATCATTGTAACTATGTATTCTATCACTATGGATGTGAAATAAAATTAAGAGGTTAAAATGAAGAACGCTAGCTTTAGTTTGAATTGGCTTTTATCCTGGATGAATCGTTTGGGAACTGGCAACTTTTATACATTGTCTCTTTATTTATTCATAAATAATTGGACAAATTGCAGCATGTATTTCTTGGCTAGCAGCGTGGCTGATTAGTTTGTGAACAAGGGAGTTTACCAAAGGTTTATAGTTGATTCTCAGTCTGGACACTGTTGCTCTTGTTGCTACATGAGAACTAAAGAAGTGCAAGTAAAGCAGGCCAGTATTAGGCTGAAAATCTGAATGAATTAGAGACATGGGCAAAAATGATGTCAAAATCAAGGCAAAAGGCCAAAAAGTGAAATGTTTCTGACTGGGCATGTCCATCACTCGACCTTAACCCCATTCAAAGCTCATTTCTTGAAGACTAGACTGAAGATAAGACAACACTAAAAAGGTGTTCATATATCTGAAAATATCCATCCCCTGTTGACTGCATGCACTCATCAAATTCAAATGATTGTCAACCAAATGCTAAATGTCACTACATTTGAGACTGTGGCTTTGTTCAATTAATAAGGCCTCTGAACGAACTCTGCACTACCTGCACCCTTAATCTAATATAAATATTAGTAAGCTGACAATCCTTTAACCCATAGAAGTAACAAAACCATGGTGTACTTCTATATTTATTATTTTTTACTCATTGAAACTAGTGCAATTCTGACTGATAACTTTTAATTGATACATCATTTGTTTTTTTCATGCATAAGCAAAGGAAGAGAAATGTTATCATTTGAACTTGGTTGATTTGAAGTCACTGTTGTGTGTGCAGTTTTGGACAGTCTTTCCTTTATATTTTGACGGGTTCATTCTTTGACATCAAAACAAACAAAAAAATCCAGAAGTGCAAGATAAAAACTGTTCATAAAGAACAGTTACACAATTCCATCTAAATAGTATCAATGAAATAATGTAACACTAAATTAAAGTAATAACTTTTTACATCTAGTGGTAAAGTTCATTAGTCACTGTTTTGAAACCTACTTTGCTGAAATACAAAACTAAAATAACAGTCACTGGCCAGTTACTTATTGTATTATTGAATATATTTTAATCCATTTTTCTATTTTATTGGATCACCAGCTCCATACAGCCCTGGGATCCTGAGGATTTATTGATCGCTAATTATTATGCTCGAGTAGCTTTTCTGAGAACATAAATAACTGGAAACTAAAAAGAATTTTAACAACTACCTGAAGGACCTGGCTATATTGATTCTTTGGCTACATAATATTTTCTATGGACTGTTTTAATGCCTCGAGGCGCATTTTCCTTCCATTGCAAAGGCTGTCACTATCAAAAGACAATTTCAAAGGACAATGAGCTTTCCAAGGTTGTTCCCTGTTCTTACAAAGGTACTGTAAGAGACATACTGTCTTCACCCAGTGCTCACCCAAGACTCAGTGTGTCTATTTCAATGGCGTGTGTACAGGACATAATAACAACTTTTTTAAAGATGTATGGAGACTCATGTTAAAGAATCAATGGTGCACAAATAATACAAATCACCAGAGATATTTCAGAATATATCAGTCTGACAATCTTTCATTACAGTTTATTGCATAGATCTTTTGAGATAACAGTAGTGCAGAAGAAGGGAATGCCTAAAACTGATCACATTTATGAATCAAGTGTCACTATATCTCCTGTCTAAAATATCTAATTTATTCTTCATTACAATCTAGTATTCTGGCAGCATTTCAGGACTACAGTGACACAGTACAACAAGTTATTTGCACTTCAATGTACCAGAATACCATCTGCACTCTCAAAGGGACTAAATCTTGGAAAACCTTGTTATTTTTTATCAAAGAGTTTAAAGCCATGTGTAAACACTGCTGAAGTTCCAAAACATACCAGCAACTCCTCAGTCCATTCCGTTCATGCATGCATTTTTTTATTTACTGTTTTCTCGTTTGTCACATTTACATACAGCTCTGGAAAAACATAAGAGACCACTGCATTTTTTTAAATCAGCGTCTCTGACCATTCCATGCCAGTGTCTGTTAAATTCCTACACAAGCACCTCATCCTGTTTTAGGGGTTACTGATTAGTCACATGAATAAAATCTTATTTAAATGAGGAAAAATATAAAAAATCACTGCTGTAATCAACACTCTCCTCTTGCAATGTGACCAGTTGGATAGAAAAACACTACTAGAGCAAAGGTAATTATTGCCATTATGTTTAAGAGTGAACAAGAGATTTGTTTTCTTTGAATTATTCAAGTTCAGTAAACACTGCATCAGTTTTCCTATTTTGATGTATTTTCATTTCCTTAAAATCATGCTTTAAAGAACAATAATTTTATTTGGAAATTAGGAGAAATATTGTCAGCAGTTCTTAAAAACTAAGGCAATGCTGTTCAGTTCAATACTGTCACTTATAAAAGATAAAGCCTGAGAAACTGAACATTTTTGTAGTGGTCTCTTATTTTTTTCCAGAGCTGTATGTCTACTTATTTAGTCTATAGTAGTTAAGCCCCACCCACTTGTGATCATGTCATGAAAGAATAAAAAGAGGTTCATAAACATGTAAATCAAAACTGGTCTTTGAAGTAATGCCATACACCCATAAAAAAAAGGCCAAAAAATTTATTTTAAAATGTTCATGTTCGCCCATTTTATTAACAAAAATTACTTCCCTAAGAACTCTACAGGACTGAAGGATCCAGTGGAGAACAAAAATTATTTTATCACTTTCTGGCATGTGTTGAAGACCCAATTTTGGTCCCTAAAGATAATGGATGGTTCATTTTAAAAACCCAAAGGAGCTCAGTTGAAAGATCAGCGTAAAACATGCATGTAAACAAAAGGCAAGCATTTATTCAATTGTGTCACAAATTAAGAGCAGTTGACTTTGGTTTGGTATGTTTCATATTAAAAAAAGATGTTTTCAAATGTGCATAATTAATAGTCATCCAGCCTCTGCAATAGACTGGCATGTTCCATTCCTGCTGGTGTGAGCCACAATTTTCAGGGGTGTGCTCTGTTTGCATTGTGTGTAAACTCTTGAAAAGCGAAAATCCACCTACGCTCAAGGCCACCATGCTGATGATTCCAATTTGTTGTGTGCGGTGTCACTGGGGAAGGGATTTGTTGCGCTGAGGCAGAGGGACTGAATTGATAGACTCGGCTCCCAAGCCTCAGCGTGCAGGGAGCATTGTGCCGGGATTCAAATGGATCTCATACGTGGGCAGACGCACTGTCATCAGCTCCCATTGCAGAACGTCTCCATGTTTTAGGTGCCATTAAGGACACGCGCCTCTTTCCTTTATGGCGTGACAAGCTAATTTTCACCAGCTCAGTCTTGTCGGGAATTCATTTATCAGTTGTCACCATTTTATTGTTTTCGATTTTAATGGAGTGTATAATTAAATAGCATTATGGTGTCTCAAGGAAACAAATGAAGATGGATTCTTTGTGCTTTCTGAATAAGAATGTGCGACTTGCAGGATTTTTTTTTAGATCATTATAAAAAAAAATGTCAAATGAAAGAAACTTGAGACAGCGAAAGGTGTACTGCACTGGATCTTGAAAAAACCTTGCGAATATTCCAGTTTGCTCATAATCACAGAATTGTCCAGCTTTCTTCCATAACTCTTTCTTGTAATTTCTTTAATAGTTCTCTTTTCTCTCCCTAACAGCATGGATCATTTCTGTACATACATAAGTACAAAATGATTATGAAGTCAGTGCTAAAC
This sequence comes from Alestes dentex, assembly GCA_037576975.1. Classification (NCBI taxonomy): domain Eukaryota; kingdom Metazoa; phylum Chordata; class Actinopteri; order Characiformes; family Alestidae; genus Alestes; species Alestes dentex. The sequence continues at coordinate 15,671,843 of JBBIGA010000106.1, read as the reverse complement.
CTGGTTTAACTGTGACGCACATGGAATGCAACATGCACAATTTACTGAGAATTAAATGATCAGGCCTTCATTATTCAAGGGCACGCAGGGAGTGTAGGTAAGCTAATAGCTTTAATATGCACACACTATGCCATAGCACAAAACAAAGCCCGCTCTCTCTTTATCCCATATTGTGCAGGAGATCAGAAGTCTTGTTTGACAGGTTAGATTATTATAAAAGGTGAACATGGGAATGGAAACAGTGAGTTAATGACAGAAGACTTAAAAAAAAAAAGTAGTAATGAAAGAGTACTGAATACACAGGCATTTATACAGCTCTGGAAAAACATAAGAGACCACTGCAAAAATGTTCAGTTTCTCAGGTTTTTATCTTTATCTCTAAAAAGTATTGACCTGAACAACTTTGCCTTAGTTTTTAAGAACTGTTGACAATATTTCCAAATACAAAACTATTGTTCTTTAAAGCATAATTTTAAAGGAAATGGAAATCAAAATGAGAGAAATGATGCAGTGTTTACAGAACTTGAATAATTAAAAAAAAACAAATCTCTTGTTCACTCAAACATAATGGCAATAATTTCCTTTGACATACTTCTAGTGGTGTTTTGCCATCCATCTGGTCACACTGCAAGAGGAGTGTGTCGATTACAACAGTGTTTTTTTTTATACTTTTACTCATTAAATATTCAGGTGATCACTAATCAGTACCTCATAAAGCAGAATGAGGTGCTTGTGTAGGAATATGTTTGCAGATGGGATACGTGAGTGTGAAGAACATTTTAAAGGTTTATAGATCCTACACATGATGTAAAGGTTATCTTTGACAGAGTCTTTCCTATAATGTTCACACTAAGGAGATTCTTTGAACTTTAAAAAGCTACAGAAATGGTTCCCTGAAGAATCAGCCATTGAAAGGTGGCACATTTTACTTCTGTTTATATGCTTCATTAATTTATTTATCAAAATTCATTTATTATTTGAGTTAGGTTGCCAAGCTTCTGGCTTTCATTGCCTACTTCACTGCTTTCATTGCTGCTGCTCCTATATTTCTCAAGCAGGACCGTCTCATGAACTCTGCGAAAGTGAGACACTTTTGGTATATGGCCACATAAAAGCTATACACTCATCTGTTGTTTTTGTGAGTTGTCACAGGCCTCCTAAATGTAAAGGTGTTTGGATAGTAAATGCATAGCAACACAATTGCCTCCAACACAACAAAACATTTAATCACATTCAGCTGAATGAATAACAATCATGGCCTGAAACACGATCCCTGCTCTCCAAGGAAACCACAGCTGAGTGCAGCTGAGGCTTCCTCCCTCACTCAGTCTGACCACACCATACCGTCTTTTCATTCTGTCCTCTCTCCACTGAATAGATTTGGAAAAATGTGTCATTTTTGTCATTTGGCAGTTACGTATTCAAGTATTTTAAAAAAATGTAAAAGCCACTGTTTTCTGAATATCACCTTTTCAAAATGTAACATGGACTAAATACAAGATGCCTCATTTCTGTATTCTAAATACATTTTCTCAATACTTTCAATACATCCCAAGTCTGACGACAATAGTATTAAAACAGGTTCATTGATGACGATAAAAGGAAGTAACGGCAGGCAAGTGTATGCCAAAACATCTAAGATCGTCAAAATGTCCAGATAAGAAGCTTTGTATTTCTAAAATAGGGGGAAGATAAAACATTCTTAAAAAGGAATTTGTCAGATTTTGTTGATGTAAACTGTTATGATGTAAACAAACTAATTCAGAGTGAATTGAGTGTGAAATGTGCCACTGTAGAGAAACCTACTGAGACAGAAACTGTCTTGTTGATTCAGTCTGTTCACAATGGTGGTGATAGGAACCAGGATCCTATATGTATATAACCATACTACTCCTATATATTATATCCTATATAACCATTTTCCTGATCATTCAAAAATGATAGGTGAACAAACACATGTCCTCTGAGTTTCTATATGTAATGTAAATTATGGAAAACTGTGCTAAGTCTGACAAATACAATTTAGGCTTCTATTGTGCCTTATTGTTTTTATACATTTCATGTACCTCTCTGTCTCCTATACGTTTCAAACTATTGTAAAATAACATCTCAGGCATCAGGCAGCACGTTCTCAATAATTTTAGGCAACAGCTTTCTTTTTGTGAATTGTGAGCTGTTACCTTCAGACATCTGGTTCCTATCATGCTATATTTGGCTCCAAATCACTCTTTGACTTTAAGTACATTTTAACCCATGAATTCTGCAGATATTTGAATTATTTGGTGAGATTCTCCTTTTATAAACAAAGGGCAATTTGTGTGCATTTTCAATTGGTTTAAAAGAAATTCACTTTAAATATGTGAGGGATGCATACGTTGGTCAGTTAAGTGATTTTTCCCCCTCTCCTTTCACCGTCTCTCTTTCCATTCCATGTCTAATTACCTAGCAAATAAAGGCCAAAGAGGAAAGCATGAGCAGGAAAGGTCCTATTTCCACCAATGCCCCATGACATCTTTAGCTGGATGTAATTTGCACTGCACTGTTTAAAATCCCAGGGATTATAGGTAACAATTATATGAAAGAATGCAGGGATTAGTGAGTACTGCAGGCCATCACCATCACAAAACACAGTTAATACCCGGCAGGGACAGAGTGAGCGACAGCACAGGGACCGATCCATCCACGCTCCACGAGCCACGAGCCCGCTGCTCTCTCAGGAGAATAGCCAAGCACAATCCACACATCTTCCTGTTTTCTTGCAGATGCTCAGACCAGTCACACTCCATTGGTCACAAACCTTCGCTCTCTGAACTGTGTAACGATCCACTGCTTGGCAAGTCATGCCTCTCTGCTCGCCTGTTTAGGACTGAAATTATCTGCAATGGGTAGAGCAGGTTAGCAAAGCTGGCTCTGCCACCTGGGAAATCTGCTGCGCATGGACAATGACTGATTATTGTGCTTCTGGACTTTTTACGCCCACTTGTTGAATAGATAACTTTTGACGGAGGAGAGGTGGAATCAATACACCATGGAAAATGTGGGGGTAACAGCAAGAGATATTGAGTTTCTATTTCCCATCATTAACCCATTACTTGGCTTTCTCCGCTAGATAAGGTCTGCCAGATAATCAAACATGTATATGTAAGTCAGTGGCATAAACCAACCTTCACCCCTTGTTTCTTCACTGTAGGCTCATAGTCTATGCATCTGTTGATCGTGGGGGATTGATTGTATGTATTTGGTATACAGGGTGCATTTCACCTATGTACATTTTACCAAGGTATATCCTCAAAAGTAGTATGAGTATAGACATTCCTTTGAATATGGATTACAAAAGACCCTTTTCTGTTAATTAATTTGCAACATGTCGATGTCTATGTCTGTGGTGAACAAAAATGATCCAAAATGATTGATTCAGATCAAATTAAAGACCATAAAAGACAGACTAAAAACATAAAAAAAAACATGATAAACGCATCTTTGCTACTACTCAAGGAATTTATTTATTTTATCTTCTCACATAAAACACATAAGGTTCCAGTATGTTAAAACTGTGTTTTATGCCTGTAAATCTATTACCTATTATAACTAGACAGTGTGTAAAAAATTACCATCATAGAAGCTGAGAAAATGTGTTTCTCAATTTTAATTAGGTAATCTGGTCTTTTGTGTTTCAGTTAATTTGTGTTATTGTGTGCGTTGGCATTTGTGGTAATAACAGAAAGAAATGTGTTATATATTTTATTCTTAGTGGTAATTAAGATTAATTTTGTGAAAGTTATGTAAGGATTTAAAGTTATGTAAGGATTCAAAATTAATTTTAAAGACCACATACATAGACTAAATCGTGTCAGACTACATGCCATGTTGTGCCAAATGGAACTGTAAAAACTCTAGGCAAGCGTAAACATACCAACTTTTTAGCTTAAGCTATTCTTGAAATATTGAAAGTTGCAGCACCCCAATTCGGCATGCGCCCAAAGCATGTGGTATTAATGCAGCGTGTAAAATTTTGTGATGAAATAGTGACTACTGAAGATTTTTGCACAGACTTTATTTACTAGGTGCTGCTTCTTCACAAATGAGTTCATAATTTTTGGCCAAACAGATATTGGCCGTAGAAGGTTATTGTCCAAAAACGTGTTTTTTGTCAATCCCACTTTGGGAGGCACTACCATGAAGGGACACGGCCACTTAGGGGTCTAAACGTTTTATTCTGTATCAGCCATGTGAGGCTACAACCATGCCAAGTTTCATGTGGAATAGTGAAGCCTTAATATATTAGATCAGATAATTAATCTCTAAGTGTTGAATTTAATTTGGCAAACTTGAATAAGACTCTCTGGGTCAGATTCTCTCTGACAGGAGAATGGTGGCGAAGCTGTCATCCCTGTTGGAGAACATCTCCCACCCCATGCAGGAGGTTCTGACAGCACTGAGCAGCTCCTTCAGTGGCAGGCTGCGGCACCCACGATGTGGGACGGAGAGATTCCACAAGTCTT
>JBBIGA010000106.1:15626633-15662254 GCA_037576975.1 Alestes dentex | reverse complement strand
CTGTCCACTTTCTGCCGTACTAAGCAAATTTCCCACTTGTGGGACTAATAAAGGTTTATCTTATCTTATCTTATCTTCCCAGTTAGAAATTAAGCCCTGTCCTGGATTACTTTTCCCTTTCAGTAGAGAATCTCCGTTCAGAGTGATGTGAAGTGCAAGACTAGGCCTAATCCCTGTTTAAGAAATTGATCCTACAGGTTACAAAGGTAAATTTCAGATCATTAGGATTCACAGTTGACCAGAGCCAGAACTATCTGTCTCCACATGATACACCAGTCAGGTTCATCAGACATTCTTAGAACTCAATCTAGCCACCAGCCGAGCACTGGGAAATAGTAAGAGCCAGTAAATCTTTGAGGGGTACAACAGGGTTCCTTCCTGATATAGCCTGCAGGATTATTGATGGGAGATTGACTCAAAGGATCAGCCATGAGATAGCAGCTCTTGTCAGGCTGGAGCAAGTGACCAGTTTTACTTAAACACTCACCTTGGCTGGATTCACCTGGAGGAGCATCATCGTATCAGTCATGGGATGAGCCACTGTATCAATAAATACTGTGGAAGTAACTACATATTTATATTGAGATCATACCTGTATAAAAACAAACTAAAAATGCATTATAAATGTATTATTTTAAAAAATACATTATAAATGCATTAATGATACAGTCCAACACTGTTGTATATGAATGCAAGTTAGAGGTATTAACGAGGTATTTACTTCTATGGCAGCATGTCGGCTTACATCGGCTATTAGGTCATTTTAGGATCCATTCAATGTTTTCTGTGAAAGAGTTTCAATGTTTTGATTTTGGTTTGAGGGTGCTGCTCTTTGGGAGGTGGTTTAATCTTGACTGCAACAGATTTTAGCTATCAATGCATCAGTTCCTTACATCAGTACGTTTTTAACACTCCTGCAAAGCCACACAAAATACATTGTTCCTCAGATGCAAAAAAAAAAAACACTGGGCATTTGCCATTCTGACAGGAGAAATTGTTTGTTGATACCAAAGCAGTCACTCCTCAAAGTGTCAGTTTGTAAAAGAAGTCTGTCTAACATCAGGCCCAATCTTAAATCACCTGCTCTCAGCTCACAAAGTCTCACCCAGTTTCCACATACAATAGGCTCTGATACCTGCAGCCCAGCAGGTGCTCAATCTGATAAATGACACCTGTCATTAGAGTCCATCAAGAGAAAACACATTTCCCCTACAGGACAATAGCTGCCATCTCTCCAGATGACAGGCAAAGTGGAGGGAGAATTATTATTCATTCCCTCATTGGGAGGTCCCATTAAGCACAGCGTCTTGAAATAAGAGTAAAAGCATCCCCACTCCCACCAAAATAGTGTCTCATTCCATCACAACTTAAATCATTAATGACTGAAAATTCATTTGACAGTTGGCCTTTCAGGGGAATATGAGTTATGTCAAGTCAAGCAGGTGTTTGTCATTTCAACCACATGCGCACTACAGAGTGAAATGAAACAATGTCCCTCTAGGACCGTGGTGCAACAAAATGAACAAAAACAGAACAACCACCAGACTACACAAGTTTTGGCAGGACAAGACTTAAATATAGTGTAATAAAACCACAATAACAATGTTGTAATAAGTACAAGACTACATATGGTGAAGTATATAAATAAATACTTGGTATTTACAGTGGCAGTTCGAATTTTGGTATTTTCTTTGTTTCATGGCAGAACAGTTTAGTGTGTGTATGCCATGTGCACTATTTTCTTCCATGACAACAATCTTAAAATCATTTGGACCTCACCAGCATCTGATAAGGCTGAATAAAAATCTACACACCCATAACTTACAGAGTCTGTGCCCATACCTCCAGCTACTGTTTTTTGGTCATAAGCTAAATTCTTGACATTGCGGGCTGGGTAAGAGCCTGAAATTTGTCTGGGCCACATTAAGACAATTGCCAGTAATGCAGTAGAAAATCCACAGGACCATACATAAAATATTGCTCAGACTCTGAAGTGTATTTGTGCCAATTTCCAGTCGCACTAAAATGTTTCCGATGTTTAAATGTGTCTCATGTGTGCACCTTTACATGGTGCTGGGGTAATCGGCAAGATGCTCTAGGCCCAGAAAAGGTATTTCAGTGCAGTGCTTCAAAAAAGTATAGCTTAAAGGAAGTAACTGACTTGTCAAGGTACAATAAACTACAACAAGAAGCATAACTTTATAGTAATGCCCTTTTTTGTTGTGTTGGCTCTGTAGTCTAGCATACTGGTTTTGAAAGAAAAAAAAAATTCTGCAGTCGAGCATATAGTCTAGCATATTGGTTGTGATTAAAAAGATGTGTATTAAGGGATCAATAAAGAATATTAATATACATGCCAGCCATCTGTAATGTCATAGAACATTGTTTGAACTATCATAAAACTTCTCTAAAGAATGTTTCAGTTGATATTTCTCTAAAGAAGCATGTCCCCTTCTGAAAGGAGGCGTAGGCATAGACTTCCATTCTGAAATGCTTTTTATTTTAAATTCAAAACAAAGAAGGCACCAGGGCCAAAGCTCAAACAAAGAATAAATCAGAACTGGCACAACTCAGGGTAAAGGTGATGGCAGGCTGACAACTTAAACTAAAACAGAAGCACCTTTCATATCTAACATGCACAAACCAAAGACCAATGAAAAGACAAACGTAATTATTGATCCCTGGCCACCTGAGAACCCTTCTTCCTAGCCGACCAGGGACGAGACCACACCCATTGTCAAAGTCAAAGTCCCCATAACTCTTGTCCGATGGCGGCCTCTAGTGGCCGCGGAATGGGGATGCTACAGACTTACGCAAATGTAGAGCTCTTTTTAAATGTTAAAGAAGGCAAAGTCTTACCTAGAACCATTCATTCTAGCCAAGACACATTTGAGTAACTATTTTTCAGAGTGCAATTGGACAATTACTTGCTCATTTGTTGCTGAATCATTAGTTCCATCTGGAGATTGTTAATGTCTCTCATTATGTAAGCAGGCCATCATGAGGCTGAAAAATTTGAATAAATAACAAACATAACCAAAGCATTGGGTGTGTCAGAATCAACTGTTTGGTACATTCTCAAGAAGCACTGAGAGAGAAGCTTAGAAACCGGTCACAAGTATAAAGAGAGGGAAAAAAACTCAAATTGCACATAAAGTTGAGGGATCTTGACTTACTCAAATAGTCACCTGCCCTGAGGCCATCACTGTTATTTTGGCTCTGTGCTTATTGGACATTGGATTTGTAATGTTCTAATATATACAGCTCATGGTGCATTACAGATTGGTCAGTACTGTTAATTTGATACTTTCATGTTCCACCCACAAGTGCATTCAGTTGTAGCTAAGTGTTGTGTGATTAGACATGCTGTGTAAAACTGTGGGGGGAAATCTTATTCATCCTAATGAGAAACAATAACTTTCTTTTTTTTTTCAAAATACAGGCATTCAAAGTGCTAAAAACATGATACTTTTATAAAAGTGAAATGTAACAATGAACCATGTATAATATGTAATTTTTTATAATATAATCAAGCCTAATGTTAGAAGCATAATCTTGTCACGTTTTTTGATTAACTATAACAGCACAGTTAAGCTCTATAACATAGCATTTTAAACCAATGCAAACGTTACATAGCCAATATAAACTCCAGACTGAATTAATCAGGCTGAATGCCATTTTGCCAGTATCCTGGAAAATATTTTTATCCTAGAATATTTTAGTCTAAGACTATTAACATGGTCTTAAAATCCAATAATTTTTTTTTTTTTGCCACTTAACTGAACACAGACATGCTCTTGTGTGTGGCTTTTATACATGGCACGTGTGATAAACTAGCAGGTGTTATGAATGAGTCACAGAGAGTCACAATGAGTTTTTCCTCATTAACAGGACAACACTTGAAAAGGCCTGCCGCAACATGGCTGAGGGGCTATTTTTAAATGTCTGGGTCAAGCTGTGTCCTAGGCAACCATGTTGAACCAAGGAAATCCTTCAGCATGGCACCTACTGATAGCACCGACTGGCAAGCTAGTCTAACACACAGGCATAGGCATAAACACACACACACACATATATTACAGTTGGATCCATTTTAGGAGACTGCAAACTCCCTTGGAATGAATTCTTCAAAAAGCCAGGAGACACTTGCAGATTTCTTTTTGTAGAGATGTTATATATCACAAGTATTCAATAATGTTCTTTTTTGTCTTCTCCTTTTCTTAAAACATCCAGTGAATCTGTGCTATTACTGCTAGCCATGCCCACACAAGTAAAAGATTCATACAGGACAAAAGGATATGGCTGTTCACAGAAAGCCTATTGGTCACAGGGCAAAGCAGTGTACTGTTGAGCTTTAATCATTTCTGTTCATCTCTTGAATTCTTTCTGATGTCAAAAATGTAGTTTTAAGAGTAAACAGAGACTTGACTGACCTGCCCACCTTCTATCCACAAACATATACGTTTGCCGAAACTGAATGAGCTTTACCAAGCGTGCACAAATTCCATTCAGTCTAATCAGAGACTGTAGTGCACAATTCAGTATCTTGGCAAAATACCTACATTAAGAGAGCAGGAGTAATTTCAGATAGTATTTATATGTATGTAACTGCAGATGGTGGCAAATTTGTTGTTGCTGTTGTTTTCTACTTGCTTAGTTTCTATTAACTAGAACAACATTGTCCAGCTTAGTAGCATAGCATTGTATCCTGAAAATATTTTAGGCAGTAACTGTGTAGGCAGAGGATAGGACTTCCCTTATAGAACTATATACTATGAATATACCATGTATGAAATGTTATAAATGGGCTTTGGAGATGGTTTTGCATTTCTTGTATATATTACATGTATTTTCAGAGAGGGATAGATGGGCTACAACCTTCACAATAATTACTTGGCCATATTATTAGACTCAAACAGAGATTAAGGGTAATGTTAGATCTACGTTCATGTTAACCTAATATCAGTTTGTGTTCTTTTTGTAGCAGAATGCCATATTTTTAAATAAATATTATGTGTATAAACTCACAAGTAACTGAAAATGTTAAAAAATCAGGAACGTTTTGATTGTCATTTATTGTGCACCTTAACTCCATGTTTAGATACTGAGAGATTGGCACTGCTCGAGTTTGTGTATACAGGTTTGTGATCGGATGGACAGTGTCCAAGCAGTGGTCGCATTTGCTTATTGGGATGTCACTTAATCTGCCAGCTGGCATAGCTGTCTCTCTACTCTCTCAAGCTTTCATTAGTCATCCCAGACATTGCCCTGTTGACTTTTCCTGAAGATTTCTCTAGCTTTTTTTTCTCTTCATTGTTTTCTTTTTGACTCAGTTTTTTCCGCATGTAGGACCTCATCGTTTTAGAAGCTAAACTGCTTGCTATATTTAGCTGCACTCTGTGGTGAAATGAGTTAACAATGCTGTCTGAACTCAGAGATTGGGAGTTCAAATCTCACTCCTATCAATTAAGCAGTTTCTCTCTTCTTTCTTTCGGGCTTTAATTTCTATGCCTTCTCCATGTGCTTACTGGAAATATTTTCGCACCCCCCCTTTGTTTCCCATATGTTTTTGCATTCACCCCCACCTGTGAAACTAAAGCAACCAGTTCGCATCACCCTAGCAATCACCAGCACCGCAATACACTTAGCCAACACCTAGAAAACCATGGCAACAACCTAGCAACACCCTAGGTACCATAGATACAAGACCAAGCATTGCATACCATAGCGATTGCATGGGAATTGCTTACGCTGTGCAATCACACATTGCTTTTTCTTGCGAAAATGCATCTCCAGTTTAATTTTAGTAATTATGTTTTATTTCTCATTTGTGCCTGAAAGCATTAATTTCAACTCACTGCCAAACCCTTTATAATTGATTGACCACAGCTGGACTTAACAAGTGTTAATATACCTCACTAAATCACACGATAAGATAAATGGTTCTCAATCTGGGCTTCTATTCAACAGTACTTAAGACAATCACCCAGACTTTACTTAGATGTATTCACCTTAAGAGTGGGACTGAACAAAGCATCCTTGAGTCACGAGACATCCAGGTTACAGAAGCTACCAATCAGTGTTCCTGAGTTCTGCAACTGTCACAGAATACACGGCTCATTCAAAACAAATAAAGAAATAAATCAACAATGCAGCAACAAACACTTTATGTCTAAGCAAAGTCTGGGTAAATCTGAAATGGGACAGGTTGAATAAACATTCTGCACTGATCTTTTAGAATCGGTATCTATAGTGATGATGATGGCACCGGAAATGTTTATTATTTGAGGTTCATTCAGGGGATTTCATTAACAGCCCATTAACTAAAGAGTGGAGCAGCAAGCTTTATTTGGGCTGCTGAACTGAAGGTTTTTCATTAGCTGGGTACAATCTAATAGACTTCTAACTGAGCGGAAGGAGCTTTCTCCACACTGTCACTACACAGTCACACTCTTAGGGTGATTGTTACAGAAAGCAAGAACTATTGCTGAAAGCATTAGGAGGTCTACAAGTAGAGCAGGACAAGACCGGACAAAACATGCTTCTGTGGTGATTAAACATGTGGCAGACCTGCATTCTATATGATTAAAATAGCACCTTTGTCTTGGTTATCATTTAATTCTCAGATGTCTATTATGTGCCTATCTGACCAAAGTTACAAAGTTACCATGGCTAAAAATCTATCTCTGGTTCCAATGGATTTTTTTCAGTGGTGGGAAGAAAAGAAATTGCACAATATGGAGTGTTTACAGCCCCATGATGGGTAGCGCTGTTGCCTCCCACCTCCAGGGCTTGGGGTTCGACTCTGGATCCTGGTCTTGTGTGTGTGGAGTTTGCATGTTCTCCTCGTGGTGGTGTGGGTTTCCTCTGGGGTCTCCGGGTTCCCCCACAGTCCAAAGACATGCGTGTCAGGTGAACTGGGGGTTCTAAATGGACCGTAAGCGTGAGTGTGCGAGTGAATCTTGTGTGTGCGTGCAATGTGGTGGGCTGGCGCCCCGCCCAGTGTGAGTCCCTGCCTTACACCCGCAGATCCCGGGATAGGCTCCGGGTACCTGCGACCCTAGTAAGGTTTAAGCAGTTACAGTGAATGAATGAAGTGTTTACATAAAGCAAGGGTCTACTTGAGATCTGTACAACCAAGCCAGGAAACACTGAGAAAATTTTCTTTTAAGCAGTTTTGACCAACTCTAAAGGAGTGGAAGACGAATATATACTATTATATATAATATGAAACCTCTTACTTAAGAAGTTGTCAAACATCGCTAGAAGAAGTGCTCCTAAGTATGAAAAACACTGCAATCATTATTTCTTAAAGGGTTTGGCTTCAATTTTGGCTTTACAGTGATAATCACGACATAATCACTACATACTAAATAAAATGGCAATGACTAGTTAATATAAGGTTGTCAAAGAAAAGAAAAAACGTTGAACAAATGACAAATCATCCCTCCCAACAGTGAAGGTCTGTCAGAGCTTCCACAGCTAGTGAAACACGTTACAAAATATTTCTGTCATTAGTTCATTTTCATCATCAATTTACATCAAGTGCAACATGCCAGTGAAATATTCAAGTACAGCATTTTGTGAAGTGCCAAACTCTATTATACTTAAAAAGGAGTGAAGCACAATCAGAATCAGAGTCTAAATCAGAAGATTTTTGCTCCTAACACACATTTTTAATAATTTCAGGCAATCTGTGCCTTGATCTTAAGATGTACATAATGTTAGCCAGCTAAGTATATGTGTATGTTCTGCACTCATTTTGTTGCTATTTAGAAATTAGGGATAACTTGGAATTAGGGATATAAATGGTATTTGAGGTAGTTTAACCATTTTGCTGAGCAAATGTCAGAATCTTTCAACAAAAGTATCCTAAAGATAAATTATTTCGTAATATGTTGTTCACACAAAGCATCAAATATATAGTTTGCTTACTATCAGAACAAAACCTTGTATGTATAGTTTTCAAAAGTATTGGGACACACCTGTTTTTCGGGGTTTCAGCCAGGCCCCTTACTTCCAGCGAAGGACATTGTTAATGCTTCAGCATACCAAGGTATTTTGGTCAACGCCAAGCTTCCAACTTTTGTGGACCCAGTTTGAGGAAGAACCTTTTCTATTCTGTGTCCCTAAAGACATAAGTTCAGTGTGGAAGAACTTGACTGGTCCGCACAGAGCTCTGACCTCAACCCCATCCAACATCTTTGACATGAACTGGAACAGAGATTGCAAGCCAGGCCTTCTCATCCAACATCAGTCCCTGACCTCATAAACGCTCTACAGAACGAATGGGCATAACTACTGTAAACACTACAAAATCTTGTAGAAAGGCCTTTTATCATTGTTGGTGTAATGGTCAGGTGTCCCAGTACTTTAGTCCACATATTGTATTTGAAGTTTAAGATTAAGTTAAGGAGCCTGTTAGCCTCTTATCTTTCTACAAAATCACATTATTTCACAGTGTTTTGGGGGGATATCCATGTATTGTTGCAACCATACCTGCATTTATACATACTCTGCTTGTCTACATCGACTCAGACAGAAACTGTTCCCCACCAGAAGGGTGCTTTGATTCCTCTGATAAATCTGTAAAGGCAATAAGTTTTAATGAAAATGTATGAACCCCTGAGCTCTGCATGGCTGTCCATGCATGTGTTAGAACTGTTTGACATCTGTGTGTGCATACAGCCTGGAAAGTGCACGCCTTTGCTAAAAAGTGCATACATTGTAGTGTTTGTTGTCTTTGTTGTTGCAAAATACCCTTAAAAATGTTTGTGATGAGAAATAACTAACCAAGCTCTCTCTCTCTTCATATAATTTTCGGCACTGCACTGACAACCTATTAGCACGGAAATTGTTGTGGAAAGAAATGATAGCTGTTTTGCAAGTGCGCAAGGATTTCAAATCCATTAAAAAATCTGCCATGATGAAATTATTTATGCCATTTCAACACTGTTATTCCTCTTCCGATGGAGCCGAAATGTCACCAGTAATAATTATAATCGGAAACAATAATCGCATGTTTGCAAATGGCACTTAGTACAAGTATACGCCATCACATTTTTTATAAATTACTGGAGGGGCTTCTAGATGTATTCTTATAGAATGGCAATAAGTGGATTTTACACAAACAACATTTAGTCATCTCCAGCTTTTCTTTTGTAGCATTTCTAAAAGAAAATCCACTTTGCCATGTTCTTGCTGTTATGAGGACTGGGTCAGTGATGGAATTCACATTATGAAGATTATCTCACTGATGGGATTCACATGATTTAGAACCATGGGTGAAACAATTGCCTTTGTTCATATCATCTGACGCTCAGGCAAGATTTTGGCACGCTATAAACAGAGATTTTTTTTAGAGAACCTGCCACCCACACACTCACACTCAGACACAAACAAAAGGCCCAGATGAGTGCTTTTACTGTGTCTGCACTAAAGCACTGCCATCTGCTGACACTGTGACGAGACCTCTCTTATGATCGTTCTATGATTTCCGCATGAAAGCGTACAGAGGGGCAAGTGCCAGCCTATTAGCAGTATGCATCGATCCTGACCTAATACTGTGAAATTATCACTACAGCAAGGAATGACTGACAGTAAGCAGGTAACTGACAGTACGACAGCTGTTTTAGCACTTTTAGTTTGTAGTTCAGTTTCACTTTATCTCCTGGTTTGGCACTTTCTGGGAAATATATAGCCTTGTTGCTGCTTTAGCCATTGATCTGCGATTGATCCAACCTCCTTGACACACTGAATTTAAACCTACACACTGCACCGGCACATAGATTCTGGGTGTATAGCAATAACCAATAACTGGCAACGCCACAGTACCTTGGTGTGGCCGATACTGACACAAATATCCAATCAGTCAAATGAATTGCTTAAATGGCCAGTACCTGCTAGTAGGTCTATAGTGTACACCATATATCTAAAACCTTTCATAACTGAATGCAATGTCAGCCAGTATGGATTTGCTATTGAATAATAAGTCTTATTTTGTAAAGCCCATTAACAAAGATGTAACAAGTCTGGAATTTTAAAGGATAAAGACATTTAGCATATGCTGTCATCCAGAGACATTTAGAATGGTAAGTGAATACAGCCCTGGGAGTCTAGCCTAAGGACTCTTACAGAAATACGCTATTGCCATAATGATGATTGCTATCCACACTTCATTGCTATTATCCCAGCAAGAGTGACTCCACTACAATGCAGTGTAGCTGTTCCACTAATAATTACACTAATAAATGTTCAGTTTGTGAGCAAGTAATAAACAGGTGCTCAATGTATTGTGAGATCCTATAAAAATTATTAGTGTGTTGCTTTGTTTTATTTTTACTTTGGATTTTGTTGAACTTCAAACACAGAAACTATAGTTAATCTATAGCTTGAAGATCGGTAAACTCAACATTTACAACAATAAATAGAATTTTACTACTTCATGGGCAGCTCTGAAAACTTTGGTCATTTAACACATTGATGGAGAGAGTTGTGCATTCATAAAAGAATGTTATTTAAAACAACAACATTCAAGAACCACCTTCATCATTCCCAGAAAAAAAAAAAATCAGCTGTCTGAAATGTGAACAAGTATTTAAATTAAAAACAAACACATAAATAAATACCTGTCGCTCAAAACAAACCCCTTAAACAATGTAGAGTTATTTTTTCCTTTGCATTCATGACATGCAGCCCATCAGAAGTCCTGATAATCTGCCTCGTCAGTGTAATCTTTTTGGACTCCTATCAAGCATCATTCAGAGCCTCAGTCCCCTCTTCTTCCTTCAATCAGGTCAGTGCTCTAAATCCTACTGTCGCTATGCCTGACAGATCACAGTATGAGAGGACAGATTGTACCTGTTGCAAGGCAATCATATTTTGCTTTTGACGTAACTGCAGGCAGAGAGGCAATTTGTTTTTCTATTACAGCTGCTATCTGGCATAAAGGTCCAGGTATTTATGTGCAAGAGAAGCTGCACCAGTAGCCTGCAGCACTGACACAGAGTGTCTTTTAAAAAATCACATGTACATATACCATCCCTACTACATACACAACACGCTGACCAGCCAGAACATTAAAACCAACACAACTTAACATAGTGTATGTCATAAGCGTAATTTATTCTGTGGGTGCTAGGGACATGGCCCCACCACTTTTTGTTGTGGCCCATTTTGTCCTGACCATTAATTTAAAAAATCACAAACATGGGTTTGAGAAGGAGCAAAGTTGGCCAGGGATAGTTTGTGTTCGCACATGTTACTGATCAGGACTTCCGTCATCAGGACTTCCGTGATATCGTGATATTGTGATTGCCAGTCCATAAGTACCCTCAGTCTTTTCGTTTTGTTCTTCTTAAAGCCCTGTATTTTTATTACTGTTAATTAAATTAATGTGTTACTGTATTTACCTGCTTATACAAAAGAAAACGACAGCACAAACCAAAGAAAGCACTCTTGCATGAATTACAGTACAGTCTATACAGATATATATGTGTAGAGTGTATGTATTTTAAAAACACTGATGCACATCTTTATTTTTCTTTATTTTTCTTTAGGTCTCAACCCACAGAATAAGAAGCATCCTTAGGTAGCACTAAGACCAAAGCAGGTGTTCCTCACTATCACTATTTACTATCACTATTCACTAACACTTCACTGTTGGCAACTCACTGTTCTCACGAAAGTATTTTGTGTAGCAAGATTTTTTAAAAAGAAGCATTCTCATCAACCATAAAAGTGAAACAAATCCTAAAGTGTGAAAAGAGCATTTTTAAGGCCAGCTGCCAGTCTCACTCTGAAGTGGGTTGCCATATGCCAACAAGGATGAGGCATTCTACACCTCTGGTACTCTGTAGGCTCTCTGCACACTCCCTGTCTAATCATGCAGAGTTTGTGGAGGTGATGCATTTTTTAGAGTTAGGTTTGATATAGATGTTATTGATTTTGCTGACTGGTGATTGGCTTCTGGATTAGCGACAGCATGAAAAGGCAACACTGACAGTGCTATGGTACTTTGTCCAGGCATCAATTTTTAAATCAAGTCTCTGTAATAATGTGATTAATTAGAAGGAAATAAATTCATATTTAAATGACTTCTTTCTGCTCTAAAAGGGAAAAATTGATACCAGCTCGGTAATGCTTGAATCTATAATAGAGGAGAAAATTCAGGGCTTTCATGCAGAGCACAGAGGGATATGTGGGCTTAAAGTCCCCCAATTACTCAATTTCATCAGCCTCTGGCGACTGTGGAACAAAAGAGTGCACACTGTTCTGTCTATTTTAGGTGGATATTAGTTAATTTACTGAAAAGCTGTTCTGACTGAAAATCTCAGGAAAGAATGTATAATTCAACTGCTTATGCATCCAATTCTTACTTTTTAATATTGGAACATCTGTCATGTCATAATGTGGGATCTATGAGAATGGCCCTCATAACTGAACGCTGGAACTCTCACAGTACATTAAATCCAGTGACTCTGTAATAGAACCAAATAAAAGAAGAAAGAACTCTGCCGTGCCAAATTAGTGCTGTAAGTAGGTGACGGACTCATGAGGAAGGAATTAAATGTGACCAGGTGACGGTGAAGGTGACACTAACTAAATTAATAAAAGAAGACAAAGCAGAAGAACATGACTCTGCTGCGATTAAACATTTTCAATTTCAACCTCACTGCTTTAAGAAAAGTTGAAGCCGAGAACTTGAAACGTTAGTCCAACCAACATTCCCGTTTTTGTTCATGTCTTGTTTTGCTTAGGAGACAACAAAGTTTTTTTGCTGACTTAATTGCTTCTACACTTTAAAGCAGAGATACAGCACATGTCAATTATTTTTGGAATATTTACAGTAACTCAAACTCATATGAATTTATTGGTGCCTCTCTTAAAGATGATCAAAAATGAGAATAATAAAACTGATTCTGAGCAAAAAGAAAGAAATAAAAACATATACACAGTCAACTGAGTTTAAGAGCAAAAATAACATACAAGTGAATAAGTGCAAACTTAAGAGTAGAAATCAATTTTCTTGATGTTAAATGCAAGTGCAGAGACATGTCTCAATTCAGAACAGTTCATAAAACAGACTAAACTATTTTATCTGTAACAAATGCAGTAAGGACAACCAGCTCAGTTGCGGCTACTAATTTTAAGCCATCAGGTTAAGCCACATTCAAAATATCAACAAATACTTGATATCCACATTATTTTCTTTTGGCCTAATTAGCTACTACCATTACGGCTGTGGTTATTGTTATTATTCATGTTCATTTCATTTTTTTGCTTCAATTGCATATTGTATTTCTTTTTTTCAATCAGTTGCTTGGGGACATCGTTAAAGAGGATTATTGCTTTAAAGCAATTAACTTACCAAATGTGTTGATTTTCATATGGACACTGACAAACAAAATAACCCACATTCACATGAGAAGACAAAAAGTCTGTAGCAAGTTTCATCAGCCTTTTATCTGCTACTACAATATCAACGTGAGAATTGAATAGAAACAGAATACTATTTTCAACAAAGGTCTTGGAACTCTGTCATCAAGTTGATCTGCTGGCACATGGCTCCTAAAGAGAAATCGCTTCAGCAGAACCTGACCATCCTGCTGACCATCCGGCTTCATTATAACCTCAATCCGTTTTAGCAGCTGAATTACAAAAAATATTACTATTACAAAAAATTTAAATTAAAAAATATGTAATACGTACATGCCTCATTCTTGTGCTTGTCCTAGGACTGTGAAAATAAGGCCTCATTTCACAGCTATGGAATCTGTGGAGTGTCTCTGATTTTGTGGTCAGATATTTTTGTACACACTACATTTACATGTCACTCACTTAATATTTCCTCAAAGTACACTCAATAACAAATACATTTACAGTATGTTGACAACTGTTGGATATGTAACAAGCTATTAAGTCACAGCCAGTGGGATGAAACAGTTAACTGGTGCATTTAAAGTTAAAGGTGAGTCTAGAATTTGACTCTGCATCACCACACAACCAGTTACACAACCAGTTTTGACTGGGTGATGAAGATGAAGTATGAATATTTCAGATTTTACAGTACTTATAAGAGATAGGACTAAATGGAGACAGATGATTCGCTGTGGCGACCCCTGAAGGGTAAAGCCGAAAGAGAAAGAAGAAGAAGACAGTACTTATAAGAGAAATATTCATTTTTTTATATGGATTCTAGGAATAATGTTACATAATTGCAAGGTTAGACTCCTATTTTTACACAGATAACCGCCATGAACTTTTTTGTTGCTGTTCAGGTTTATGAGTAATCATCAATAATTCTGGAGGCAACTGCAGTTCTGCCAACTCCCCAAGTCAATGCACTGAATAATAAGGGCTGAGGAGAGATATTTAGTACAAAAAGTTGGAAAACAATCACCTCTGGTTTTGTGAATATTGCTTCGTCGATTAACCACTTGCAATTAGACTGATTGTTCTATAAAAACGCTGAGATTGATGATGATTTTTTTAAATAAGAGAACAATAATGGAAGGACCCCCTGAAGCAAACGTCATTATTATTCCGAAAACGCATGATTGTCTAACAAAACAGAAAAACAATTCAACAACCCCTCAACCTCACCATGGTTCAATACATCTCATTACACAGAAAACCACCCTCCAATTACTGCAGCCCAAGGTCAATTTTTAATTACTTATATTAATATGGTATGATGCCGCACCACAGTGCGTTTTCAGCAAGCACACACCTTCTTCTTCCCAACCAGACATCTTTCATGTTTGACTGCCTCCAGTCCTTAACATGACAAGAAACTAAACTCAGGCAAAAAATAACAATAATTGAAGCCAACAGATCCCAGAAATACACTGGAATAGCCAATGGGATCCCTACATTTTACAATTGAAAAACGTTCACCCTAAACACCCCCACACATGTCCTTAAACAGTGTATGGCTGTATGGCTCTAGAAAAAATGGGTTCTTTAAGGAAACATACACTGAAAGGTTCTTTATTGGACCAAAAGTGGTTCTTCTATGGCATATCTCTGAAACAACTCTTATTGCATCTTTATTTTTAAGAGTGTAGGTGAAAATAAAGTGTGGAGGTGTGAGTATGGTCATGGCATCTCATCATTTTCTGTAGGCCTCCATGACAAATAGCCTTGGTTGTCACACAGGGTGTTCTCCTTCTGCAAATAGAATTGTCAATAACAGCAAAGCTCAGCAAGTTGCTAGCTGCATCATATGAAATCAAAAAATAAGAGCCTGAACTGATGGATTGGTTTCAGAAATAGGCTGAACACCCCCTTATCACTCCGCCAGCACAGGCAACATTAATTCACAGCACTACTGCATGAGTTAAGCTCTACATCGCCTCACCACCCAAGTGCAGGTTCGGCTCTTTCTCGGGTGTGATTTTCAGACTCTTATGAACTGTCGTGCATGAGGTTGTGTGAAATTGCTCAGTAAATTAACAAAACAAGTTGACAAAACTCGGTTCTTACAACTAAATGTTTCATTCTGAGCGATGTAAAATTGAAACACTCTTCATTGTACATTATGTAGTGAAATAAATATTAAAGTGCAAACGGAGCAAGACATGGAGTGAATTATTGATGCTGTGAAAGGTAAGAATTAATTAAACTTGCGCAGGATAAAAAAAAATTATTTTAGTTCCAAAAACCTAAACTTGTGGGTTTATTTGCATGTGTTTAACTCAGCTGCATGTATAAACTGACACTTCGGCATGTAGTACTTCATGGAAGCTCTGTTTGCCAAACAGCAAATAGTCTTCTGATATAATGCTTGATGAAAAAAATACAGGCAACAGGAATACAGACTACAGAGATTACAGGGCTAGAAATATGAGACCTTTTCTCAATACACAACCCCTTCAGACCCTCCAGGTTCTCTCTTTGTGACTTTTTTTTTGTGCCTTTTTTTTTTTTTTTTTTTTTGTCTTATTTGACTATTGAACCAAGTTCCAGTCAAGGAACTAGGTTCTATAGTCACCATTGAACTGTAATTTTTTCGTTTTGTTTTGAGCTTGCACGCTGCACATGGTCATGAACTGTGCACAGTTTGCGTGATAAGCTGCAGTCTTAGCAAATTCACTGTTACATCGTGAGTAGACACTGCAGATGCATCAAGGGCGAATGTGTCCATGCAACTTCAAAACCCAAAAAAACATGTGCACAGTATGAGGAAGCTGATCAGAAAAATGCATTTGCGCATCCAAACACACAACTTTTTATAAAAAATGTATTGGTGTATTGATTTTGAATACAGTTATACAGTAATTATTTCTTTTAAATAAGGCTCAGGATTCTTCTCTTTTATATTTATGACTGTATGTTCTCTTCATCACATGACAGTCCTCTTTACTTTATATCACATGTCAGTTTAACGCTAAGGACCAAAAACAGGTCTTAGAGGTGCTAAGTATTTGAAAAGTTTCTGCAGTTAACAGACTACGTGTTTAAGAAGTGGTAGCGACACAACTGGGCATTGTGCAAAATGGTACGGTGCCCAGTGTCCTGGCATAGTTTACGCCTATGGATGTCTCATAATAACACAGCAGCAACTGCAATTACTCATTTGACTATAGAACCCAGTTCCAGTCAAGGTTGCAGTATTGATTAGTGAACTGTGTGTGCTCTAGACATTTGAGGCCATATTAAAAAATGTTGTCGTATAGAATACTTTCTGAATACTATGTTCCAATTGAGATGACATATAATAGCAGTTTTGAAGAAATGGAGACCCCAAAATTTGACCATGTCCAGCTAATCACCAACCATACTCCTTGGAAATGTATGCCTCTCTAACCATCCTCTTCACTGTATGTGGACGCAAAATAAAACGTTTTACATCTTTTTAGTTACTGTCTTAACAGTGGATATGCGCATGTTTTTACACACAGTTTTGAGTCCTTTCATTTGTGTATTATGTAATCCTGTATGAAATTAAATGTATGTAATGTAGTACATATCTTTCCCAGGTTGATGAACTACTAAGGGAGTTTGGTTCCTGTGTCACCTCAATTTTTTTTACCCCATTGAAACAGAAATCATGAATGAATGCCTAAGAAGTGAAATGCAACTGCTGGAAAAGCATCTGATGGTTCATAATAATTTCATTGGATGTCAGCAATTATGACACATGGCTTTGCTAAGCATACATACTTTAGAATAAATGTTTTATTTTCTTATGCTTAATTTTTTCTAGAAGACTAGAAGATTTGTCTCATAGTCTCTCTTTACACTTCCAATAATAATGGAGATGACTGCAAGTATAATTACCTACTCTATTAAGTGTCAGAGTGATGTTACAACTGCCTGCCCCAAAACACCCGATCCAGCCCATCAGCGAGTTATCAAGCTCTTCATGAGCTCGGAACTGTGCAGGGCAGTGGGTCCCTCTGCGAGTGCAAAACTGTGCTGGCTGAGTTAAGGAAGTCATTTGTTTCGATCACTCTGAAGTATGCACTCGAAAGTAGGTCATAGCTCAAACTCTGCAGAGTCAGGGCCGGAATGCAGAAGCTGGGGAACCACTGGACTTGCTCAGGGTATGCATTTTAAAGTGAGGTCATTAATCCTAATCACAGTCCTGCGTAAATAAACCAGTCAACTCAAGTCGCAAACTTGAGGCATTAGGCCAGTTGAACAGAATCCGTGGGTGAAGGCCTCTTCGGCCTCTCCCCTGAGCTCCGCTCCATGCGGTGGAAGCTGATTTAGCTGAGTCAGTACAGAGATGCTTTTGTCTGTGTTTCCCAATCAGTTCTTAAAAGTAATCAGAAAGTAATATGCCACAGTAAAGAATGAGGCGGATCTGGAGGATTTGGCAAAAGACGACATTTCGTAAACAATCAGTACTTCAAGGTAACAGATTATGTCAGTATTCAGCCTGAGTTGCTTTATGAAATTACATTATACTCACATAAATGAAAGTAGGCACGACAAGTGTCAGTATTATACTCCTCAAGTATTGCCTTTTACATATCTTATACAATGCTTAGGCTCCATTTAAACAAAGCGTAACCAAACAATCTCGTAGTTTGAATCCAGCTATGTAAAGGTAAGGGGTGTGATCAAATGGAGAGAAAGAAAACATCCTAGAGCTGTTGCCAAATCCCCAACCCCTTCTTCCGACAAACAGCGTGTGAGAACATAGCAGCTTTTGCCTTTGATCTTTACCTTTATTGAGCTTGTTCAAATCTTCAGCTTTGCTGTTTCACTGACAATAAAAAAATAAAAAACAAGCAGAATGGAATTACAGAATCGAAAGGCAGGCACGGCCTTCTGAAAGAGGGCAATGATTCCGTGTAGAGCAGCATGCAGCACATAATCATACAAGATGCAGTGAATGATCAAAGAGGTTGGAATCAGTGCTCAAAACGCAAACCTACTATTTGATAGGGAGACAGTGCTACTTGTTTAGATTGATGAAGCAACTCAGCCTGTGTAGGGGGTGCATGAAATCTTCCAGTACTCTGAGATAAAACTCTACTCGACCAATTTCCATTAATACGTTTGCAGGACAAATAACATGGAAAATATTGGTCAATATGTGTAAAAGGGCCTGTATCATATTAGTTTCTTTTAAATGAGAGTTTAATGCAGCAAATAACCACTGTAGTACGTAAACAGGCTTCAAAGCATATCGTTCAGTCTGTAAGGCCATTCATAGAAAAGAAGCTGCCTGACGGCACAAAACCCAGCACATTTATATTTATATAGTGGAGTCCAATATTCCAAGACCTGTTTCATTTTAACATGGACATAAAACAGATAGTTTAACCGTTTTAAAGAATGTTAAATATTGAAGATTAACTTACTTAGAAGGAAACATGGATCTGATATTTAAAAACAAAAGGAGGACATCCCATAGGAAATTCAATGAAATTCTAAAATTCATGTCAATAATTAGGATGTTCCACTTTTCACTTAATCTGTGATGCTGACAGTATAATTTGCAATGACAGCCTTTGTATTCTGTCACAAAAGTACATAAAACAGAAACATTTTTTCTAGTGGTCTCAGATCTTGGATTCCTTAGTACATTCACCTACACCGCCAACTGGAGTTTAGCTCTGCCTGTTAATGTTCAAAGTTTTAAGAAGTGTTTCAGCCTGGACTGGATCCTGAAATGAGGCACTGTACCTGGCAGACAATCATGTACATGTATCAGTCTTAAGAAACAGTAACAAAGCCAAAGTTTTATTCTGAGGATCAGTAAAGCTGGAAGGAAATTAATTGTATTTTGCACACATAAACATCATAAGTGGGTCTTAGGTAAAGAATAAAAAATAAAATAAAATGTAGAAATGGGCCCTTTAACACAGCAGCTCAGAAGATAGTAGATTTTTCTCTTAATGACATCCCAAGAGTCCGTAGCCGCTGATTGCATTCCATTTTCTGTGGGTAATTTATTGTGTACAGACTCACTGGCTCACCTACATGACCCTCAGCTGGCTGTGCAGGAAACTGAAATGCTTCACTTAATTTATTTTCTGTAAATATACAAGATTAGCTGTCAGTTTCAGTGCCAGGTTCAAGCCACTATATTGAATTTAGCAGTGTTGTCCATAAAATATATTGCACATTAAGCTGTATTTAGTGAACAAAGTTTGAGATGTGATTCGAACTGCTGATGCAACTGTACTGTGAAGAACAGTTTTAGCCAAACAAGAACATCATCGTACTTTTGAAGCTTAGAAACGCATTATTCACAGAATATGAGGTGAAAATAAATAAATAAATAAATAAGGAAACAGCAGCTGCAAATCTGTTTTGGTATGCTCATGTTATTTTCTATTTGGACATTTCTATATTCCTGTTTTATGTCTTGCTGCAAAACTATGTGCTTAATCTATCAGTTCATTCCTGAGAGCTCTTAAAGGGCATGGAAGAAGATGTACGGCATAAAAGCAGACCTCACCTGGTCTCTCGATAGTTAATTCCATCCTTATACCTACGAGTATTTTTAGAAACATAAAAGAGCCAAGTCAAAACAAACTGTTGATTGGGTTACATAACAGCGACTGCCAACTGGCTGTGCTCATTCAAAGGTGTATGTGGGCCCATTACCCAGCTTGAAAGAAAGAAACGGTGCTATCCCTGTGACAGATCTAAAGCACAGCAAAACTACCATCAACTCAGAGCCAAAAATAATGAAACCACCCTATAAATAGCAATTAATAGTACATTTCATATATATTTATACATATACTGCATTTAAGGCTGGCAGAGGAAACAGCAGTGAAATGGAGGCACAAGGCTTGAGCATGTGCTGAAAGAATGTTTACCATCAGAATAAAACTGTTTAATCTCTCGAAATGTGTGAGATGACGGAGCAGGATATGCTGTGATGCAATTACAATTTGTGCATACAGTCTGCGTGTTTCACCAACTCTGTTCTCTTTTCTTGGGTAGAATCACACCCCCGGAGAATGTTTTGCTGGAAAAGAATTATATTCATTAACACCGCTATCTTGTCACCATTGAACTGTAATTTTTTTGTTTTGTTTTGAGCTTGCTGGCAGCGCCTTATTTCACTGAGCCTTTTAAACACTGCACATGGTCATGAGCTGTGCACAGTTTGCGTGATAAGCTGCAGTCTTAGCAAATTCACTGTTACAAATGAGGCTTATCGTGAGTAGATACTGCAAATGCATCAAGGGTGAATGTGTCCATGCATGTAACTTCAAAACCAAAAAAAAAAACAAAAACATATGCACAGGAAGCCGATCAGCAAAACGCATTTGCACATCCAAACCAAAATGTATTGGTGTATTGATCTTGAATACAGTGATACAGTAATTATTTCTTTTAAATAAGGATCAGGATTTTTCTCTTTTATATTTATGACTGTATGTTCTCTTCATCACATGTCAGTCCTCTTTACTTTATATCACATGTCAGTTTAATGCTAAGGACCAAAAACAGGTCTTAGAGGTGTTAAGTTTCTGCAGTGAACTATTATCTAACATTTTTAAACAGACTACGTGTTTAAGAAATGGTAACGACACAACTGGGCATTGCGCAGAGTGGTACAGCCCCCAGTGTCCTGGCATAGATTACGCCTATGGATTTCTCATAATAACGCCGCAGCAACAGCAATTACTCATTTGAAAGTTTCAGGCATTAAAAGAAATGTGCAACTGACTGTTAAGCTGCTTGTAATATCCAACTAAATGATTGCTTAAAAAAAACCCTGTTTAGACTGAGTTTTTAAGCTTAGCCTCTAGCTTGCAGCGTTAGCCTATTTAACTGCTCAACTTTGGCTGGGAAACCTTATGATTCCCATCCACAAAATAACCTTAGGGTGCTGATAATGAGGACAGAACAAACGGCCTCAGATGCAGCAAGTAAACATTTTTAGATCTCTGTCTAAAGCTGAGGTTAGTTCAGCCATTCCACTTTGCAGTAGGATCATGCACAGGCAGCATTTAGTTGCTCACTTTGTAATCTGCTGCAGTTGTGTGCTGAAGTCGATAGGTGAGGGAAAAACGATGTTTACACTTTAATGGTGGGAATTCCATGTCCTTTCAGTGAGTCGGATCAATTTGCTCAGCTCATGGGCTCTTTCAACCAAAGTTAGCTATTTGATGACTTCTAGGTGTTAATTTTCAAGTAAACTATTCAGCAAAACATTGATACCTTCTAACTGACAAAATAACATTAAGTATTGAACGACACAGGTCTAGATCTTTAAAACAAGCTGGAATACAGTCAGACGTTTACCCTCATGTTCACTTGGCTGCACACAGGTAAGGATCAAACAAACATCGCACTATTTTTCCTAAATTTGGCTCTAAATCGTTAAGCTATTGCGTGCAAGCCCATTTAAAAGAAGCGTCACTAGATGCATTTTGATCAAAATCATTAACAACCTCAAGCATGCAGAATACTGATGAAGTTCCGGCGAGAGCATCAGATGATCTATTTGTCTTTTCCTTATAAACTAAAAGACCTGAGTCACCACCTGAGGCTTTTTATTATCATTCTATTTTCATTACATTTATCACCTCAGATATGATATTCTGCTGGATTTAAATGACTTTAAACCTGTTTTAACCTAGGACATTGGAGTCACCCACTCATGTTGTCGACAGAATTTACAATCAAGATCCTGAAGGCCCTCAAGGCCCATGCTCTTTTTTGCTTGAAAGCATTGCACCATAAAACTAATTTAAGCAGAATTCCTTCTTAATTTGGACAGTTCATTATTTCATTGCATCATAACATTTTGTATATGTATCATTTTTATATCCGTATTTTAATCATTGCTATACTTGCTATGTAATAAGTTAACAGCACCATTTTCTTGAGCTTGGGTCAGTTTTAAACTAAAATGGAACACGTTTCAAAAACGTTGATGTGCTTTTGGTTGGGTGGAGTTTGAACATTGAGAATATAGAAATAAAAACAGGCATCACTAATTAATGATAAAGCGAGCTGGTTTACTCTCAACATTCACTTCATAGAGAACTGGTTCACAAAAAACACATCGCTATTTCACATCGCACCTCTCCATCAGGCATCGGCCTTGTGGAGACTAGCCACAGTCTCTAGCTTCTCTTTGTACTCTCTCTTAAGAGTGTGTGAAATAGGGGGGGTTGTTTTTTTTTGAAGTGGTCAATAAGAGCAAAGTCCAGGAGGGGTTGCAAGGTGCTCTTCTGAAAAGGGTGAGACAGAGGAAGGACTGGGAGGAGAATGGGAGTCAGGGGTGGTTGAGTGAGACGCTGATGCCAAGAAAACACAAGAGGGATGTATCTGTGCATGTGAGAGAGTGAGTGAGAGACAGAGAGAGGTAAAGCTGGAATAAAAGAAGGTTATAACAAACAAAGAAGAACTGAGGGGACATGGGGGGGCTAGCTAGGCAAGAGAAAAGAGGACAGAGAGAGAAGATAGAGAGATGGCATAGTAAAGAGCAATGTGAGCACTTTTTTTCTTCACTTGAAAGTCCCCAAGAGGACTGGATGAAAAGGTTTTCTCCAGTAGGATATTCCCATAACATTACCCCATCCGTACGTGCTATTCAGTTCCTCGGTGTGAGTATATCCCAGAACGCCTGCAGCTCTACTTAAGATATGTGATCAGAGGAGAGCAGATGGCATGTTTCTGAATCCATGAGGCTACCCTTCTGGTAATGAGATAAAGATATGATGCAGACCAGTCCACAGAGAAGCTGATATCTCTAACTAGATTTTTTTAGGGTCAGGAATTATCTGCTACAACGAGTACAGCAAGTTCCAGCATTAAGCTATAGGAGACACTCTGTTAATTAGCACGCTAGAGGCTGAAATCTTTTCCTTTTTTTCTTAGAAAGAACAACGTCTTTGAGTGAGTCATTCAATATGAACTGAAAGGTTGCACCCACACTCTGAACACCAAGATAAATAAAGGGTTTCATATTCGGTGGAACATTCCATCATTTAGTCGAGCATGAAAGCTGTGTGCCGTCAATATTCTGAACAAATGGCAGTGCCACGCATTTAAAACCAAAGTCAGTTTTAATAGCCATTAAATGGTGCACTTCAACTGACATTTCACATTTAGTTATGCTTACCACAGATGCCACAAGCCCGGCAACTGAGAGTTGGCATTGACTCACCAGTTTTAAAAAAGTCATAAAAAATGAATTTGTCAACCTTTGAACTAGGAGTATACCTAATCAAAAGAGGACAGAGTATATATAAAGTTGCTTTTTTTTTAAATGTAATCAAAGGTAATGATTTCTGTGAGTGCTGTCATTATTTTATGGCCAATCAAAATCATTACCCTGCTCACCAATGTCTTTTGTGCCTGGCCAACCTGTAAGAGTAAAATCTTGTTTTCAACAGAGTACGACATTTTCTACTCATCCAAACACAAAAACAAATTTATAAACCATGTTGTTGTCAGTGGTCTGTGAATTTGGTACTTGAGTACAATGCTTTTTTTTTTACAGCAAAAGCTAAAACGAGCTCTTTGAAAATGTCAAAGTAAACATCTACTTCAATGCATTCAAAAATAAATGGCACAAATGGTCTAGAATCATTTGTAGACTGCCATGGCAGTATGTTTAGCCTAGGATGATAAGGTTTAGGTTGTAAACTTGAATCCGTAGCTCCATCTCAGCTGTGTAATTGTAGGCTGTCTGCATTGGAAAAAAGTGGTGAGCATCTTTCAGTGAGGAGTGTTGCCATGCTGTTGGCTATTCATGAATCCAGCATAAATGGTCTGAATGGCATAAATGGTCTAGAATCATTTGTAGATTGCCATGGCAGTATGCTTTAGTCTAGGATTGTAAGGTTTGGGTTGTAAACTTAAATCCATAGTTCCATCTCAGCTGTGTGATTGTAGGCTGTCTGCATTGGAAAAAAGTGGTGAGCATCTTTCAGTGAGGAGTGTTGCCATGTTGTTGGCTTTTCATGAATCCAGCATTCTGGTCAGCCTTGACATTTTGCCACCACACTAACATCATGAATAGGCTAATGCAAATTAATTAATTCAGTTTACATCAATGACTAGAAACATTAAATTCGATTCTTGAAATCAAAGAAGAATGATTTGTGTGGCGCGAGTATTTCAGTTAGCTTTGGATTCCTCAGTCTTTCAGAATGCATTCCAGTCGTCCAGAGTGAAGTGCAAAGTGGATTTAATGAAATTCTACAAATTTGGCATGCACATTTCACAGACTACATGATTAAAATGAAAAAGGTGCCAAAAGGGTCCTTTGGAGTGATGCCATAATTGAACCACTTCTGGAACCACTTTTTGGTTTAAAAGTGGCAGCATAACGAACAGCCTGGTGAAGTACACGTGACTGGGTGCAAATGTAAGTTGCATTTATTAGATGTTTGATTTTCACACAACAGGCAGAGAAAACTAGAGAAAAGGAATTCATGGACTGACTAGTGGAGGAAAAACAGGATGACCAAAATAACAAAGATGACAACTAAAAACAAACTGATGATTGAAACACGCGGAACAAAACAAGGAGTAGAAACAGCAACAAGGTGAGATGAAGGAACGTGACCATATCTCAAATTCAAGGATGCAGCCATGGTAGGTTGCATTTCTCAGCTATAATGAAACTGGAGGCTGTCACGTTTTGCTGCATGCTTAGAATGTAAGAGAGAAATGCGCCTTGCTTTCTGAGAAATCAAATGACTCAACTGGGATCTCCATCCAGACCTTCAGTCACCCACAGTACCTCACAGACAACACAAAACCTGGGAATGAGTGAGATGCTTGGAGACCTGAGTGTGAATATATACACTGAACTGAAACAAGCAGCACAAACAGTTATTTTCTAGGTTCCCTTCCCATCTGCCTTGGCACTCCCCCACACTGTAAACACCGTTTAAAAATAAAAGCCGAGAGGATATTTTAAAAAGGTTCTTTTCTCGTGTTTTAAGCTTTTATAACAATATTACAAACAAATAGATAGTTAGACTTGTATATAATCTAGGTGTGAAGATTTGTTTCAAAATGCTATATTTCAATTCGCGACAGTTTTGAACATACAAATTGACTGCTGTAATAACTGTTGTAGAATGCAAAGCACATATTTATTTCTCTAAAAAAGAGTGGAATTAACCATATTATTTCATCACTATGTCTCCAATGTGTAACATCAATTCCCAGCAATGTATTACATGACAAAAAAAAAAAAAAGGAAAATTCCCTAAACCGGCTTTTAGAAGAGAACCTTTGCCGTATAACTGGCTAATTTGTGCACTACTTATGACTGGATGCTAAAGAATGCCACTTGGGATTTTATTTGTGTTTTAGATAACTGTCTCAGCATTTGCACATTTCTGTCTCGCAAATCAGGATTTTATCAACCCGCTAATTTTAACCTTGTTGACGGACAATAGTGGACGACTTTTTACTGTCATATATCACCAGGCCAACACACGCAGCACATCTAACCTGCTCTGAGGCAAACAAGAAACATGGCAGCCGTGGCGACCATGTTGCCTTATAACTTTATAAATACTTAACTTTCTACATATTTACAAAGTATAATTTCTTGCTTGACTTTTTATGATCTTGCATCATCTTTTATGATGAACTGGCTGTTCATCAGAATTGCCACGCTTTCATGTGCATTCACAAGTTTGAGAACTAAACTGGGATTAACTGAGATATAGAAACCGGTTAACTGCTGCTTTTGCTAGATTTTGTTTCTTACTCAGGAATGTTGTCTGTTCTGAATTAACTACACGGGACAGGGACAAACACCAGATTAACTATGTTTGTGGTTCAACCAACGTCCAAACTCTACAAAAACAATTTTACCTAGGCATGGTGGAAGAGAAATATTCATTGAAAAGAAACATATTCAGATCACATTTGAAAGATGAGAGCAGCAGTCACGGAGGGTTTGCAGAAGAGAGTCCCATAGTTTGGGAGCCATGGCACTGAACGACCTACCACCAAGAGTGGAGAGTCTAGTGTGTGGAACAAGAAGAATATTAGTGCCAGATGATCTGAGAGAGCGAGAGGGAAAATAAGAAGTCAGAAGTTGAGTAAGGCAGGGAGGCTGTGGAGAGCTTTAAAGGTGAGGAGTAAAATTTTAAACTTAAATCGAGCCTGAACTGGTAGCCAGTGTAACTGAGAGAGGATAGGGGTGATATGGACAGAGCGTTTAAGTGTGAATACATCTTTCATATTTCATTTGGAAGTATAAAAGTGGTAGTAGAGCAGTGTGAATGACATGAGCATGTACATTAACTTAGTTTGCTGGACTGTACTGAGATAGGCTCAGTGATAACTGGCAAGGAAAGCATGGATATGTTCCAAATGAGAGTGTTAAGCATAGCAGTCTCCAGGAATTTTTATGTGCAAGAACGGAAATTGCAGGCCCAGGCATGGCCAGCAGAGATATCATGACCTGTTATACATTCAGAACATTTTGCCTCTGCAACATGGGCTGCTCCAATGAAGATAGAGAGCTCAGTTACTGATATTAAATGTTGGTATAGCAATAGCATGAATATGAGACATAAAGAGATTTTTTGGGACTATGCAAATATGCCCCAGTGGGACAAGATCGTGGATTCTTTTGCTGGAAAGAAATGTGTGTTTTTCCCCCAGTTTGAGTTGTTATTTTTTCAGTATCCTTAAATGGCTTCTTTTCTGCTATGTTGTGATATAAATATGGTTGTTAGGAGCTCAGGAGTTGGCCTGAGCCCACACCTGCAGCACAGAATGCTTCCCTATTGACCGATCAGCTCTGCTTACTCATGGCTCCTTAGAGTTTGTTTCTGTCTGTAATCCTGATACAAAAATGACCTGGAAGGTATCTGTTCCTCTACTTTTTGCTCCTGTCAGGAGAGCCAGGTCCTCATAATCTTAGTATTATAATTGTTTTTTCACTGTTCACAACTGATTAAGAGATCTTTGTGAGAACTAAAATACATATTGCAATGCTTACATGTTTACAGACACAGGGAGTTGTTTGCACAGGAAGCCCATGAAGGCAGTTGCGAAAAAAGGTTTACTTTCAAGAGAAAGGCTGGCACTCCTCTGCAGTCTCCACACAGATCCTCCTGCCTCATCAGAGCTGCATTTCTGGGTTATTATGCTGAGCAGTTTACCACAAAGGTTTTGTTGTAGGCAAAACAGTCACCAGAGACGCCCTACAATGCTCCAGTGCCCAAATAGCTGGGTAACGCTCACTGTGCCTGCCCTATTCCTTATTCATCCGGGTTTTATTTCTCTTTCCTCTCGCACAAAATGATAAATGGCACAAGGAATTTAATTAGAGCTAAGGGAGGAGAAGGGCTGAATGAAGCTCCACGTCCATGACTCTCGCATACAAATCAGAGATGGGGACTCACACAGGATGCCACAGTGCGACCATAGTGTTTACGCCAAATGCTGTGATGTCTCTGTCAAGCGTGGTGGCATTACCTCCCTCATTCTCATTCCTGCAGTTGAGGGAGCAGCCCAGTGCAACGTGGGAAATCACTCATCTGTATGCAGGTCATTTCAGAGCATGACAAGAACTCGAGTAGAAAATGATTCCTTACAGGCCAAAGTTCGGGCCACACCGTTTGCAGTAATGAGTAATATTCCTTCTAGTCCTCCCTGATTTAAAAATTAAATATTAAAATATTTCTCCAGTGAAACAGAATTTAATAGATTTACAGCCTAATATGGAATGGGACAGGAATTAGATTTTATGGAGACAGGAAGCAGCCGCTAAATTGCGTTAGAGTCGTGTTCTATTTGTCTTTCGACTACTTAAAGTCCTAATGCTTGCTTTGAGAATATGCAGTGCAAATTATGGATATCATTAACGAGATCTTGTTCTGTTCTAACTAAGACACGGCTAATTTAGACATATATGATCTTTGGAGGCCAATTCCAATAACTAATCACCGTAATATTCACAGTACGACCATGTGAGTGCCAGAAATTCAGAACTACTGATGGATCTCGTTTATCCTCTTGCCATGATTCTAGCAGGTAATTTAACAACTTTGATTAAATCAAAATCACAGAGGAAAAAAAGAACATAGTACTGGCAATGGTTTTCTAAGTAAAGTGAGTCAGAAGTCTCAATAATGGGGCAACAAGTCCAATCCTTCTCTGTATGTGACACGTCCATCACAACACATTTGTTTGCAGGTTCCCATGAGGATAGAGTGCACACCCACTGTGTTTTCATTTATTATTTAAAACACAAGCATCTCTAGTATGATCGTACTCTACCCAGGGAACCATATACAGTGAGCTTTCATTGTATTTTACACTCCATATAGCAATCTCACAGGATTCAAGTAAAACCGTAAGCCTGGCAGGAGGCTCAGCATTCACACAGTTCAACAGCTAAATTCAGACATACATCTATCTTTTATGCTTTACCATGTTTATTCATACATTAATATATACTTCCATTATAGTACTTTTGTAGGTCCATTAGTCAGTTTGGGTCAGAAGGGACTTTTTTGGTTTACAGCTCAGTTTAGGCATGTTTCGATGGGTATACAGAAACCATGCTATATCTAAACCATACTGCAATGGCATGGAAGTTATAGTTCATGGAGTTGCAATTTTTTCAATGAAAGCCCCAATACATTTTATTTATAGGTGCCTTTCTAGCACCCAAGGACACAGTACAAAAAGTGCAAGTAAATAAACAGGAATAGAAAAAACTAAAGCAATAAATAAATAAAATTGGACAATGCAAATAATTTAAAGACAATATGCAAGCTTGAACAGATGAGTTTTGAGTTTGGATTTAAGAAGTGAGAGGGAACTGATGTTTCTGAGGTTGGGTGGTAACCTCCAAAACATCAGGTTGGGTGGTAACCTGCTCCCCATAGTGGTAAGACGGGCAGAGGGAACAGTTAGGTGAATGGAAGAAGATGATCTGAGGGTACGAGATGGAGTGGCAACATGAAGGAGGTCAGATAGGTATAGAGGGGCGAGGTTGTAAATGGCCTTGAAGGTTAACAGAAGGATTTTTGAATTCAATGCGGATAGAAATGCTTGTTAGTTTGTTTCTCTACTGTTGTCTTTTTGCGACCTCTTTCCAAGTCCGTTTGTTGTCAGTGACATAGTCAGCTCAACTGCAGCCCACTTTTGGCCCTGCTGTCAATCAGGGCCTTGACAGCATGGGTACAGCTTGGGCATGGATTACTTTATTTGTAATGGACAAGCATTTTTTATGGTGTGGCATGGTTCCCTGTGCTAGTGGAAAAGTCCTATTTGATATTGTTCATTAATGTGCACTGTCAAAGTCATGTGTGTGTGTGTATATATATATATATGCATGCATTTACAATGTAGCAATTCTGATGCACAAAAAGTAGACTGCATTCTTTTCCAAAAGAAGTGTTTCAGAAACCTATATTCTACTTTACCATCACAGTTCTTGTTATTTGCAGTAGTGAAACATTAATATGTAATTTTTATACAGATGTATAATACACAGATGTGCAGTAAGTATAAAGTTACTACATAAAAGGTGTCCAGTGCTGGTGATAATATAGATGACAATGCACAGATAAATAGATGAATTATAGTTGCACAGTCTGTTGGCTGCAAGGAGAAATGACCTGCAGAAGCATTCCTTCCTGCAGCAGGGCAGAAGCAACTTGCCACTCAGTGTACTCCTTCTGTCCCTGTATAGTTTTATGAAGTGGGTGGGAAGAGTTCATGATTGTTGACACCTTTGCAAGCATTTGCCTCTCTGTCTCCATCTCCACTGTGTCCAGTTTCACCCCCAGGACTGAGTCGGCCTTTCTAATGATCTTGTTAAGTTTATTGGTGTCCTTGGCTGTGAAACTGCTGCCCCAGGACACAACAGCATAAAAGACAGCACTCAACACTCTAGACTCATAGAGAGTTCTCAGCTGGCCTCTCACACCAAAGGACCTCAGCCTTCCCCAGGAAGTGGAGCTGGCTCTGGCCCTTCATGTACAGCCTGTCCACGTTCAACTTGTCACACAGGTGAACACCCAGAGACCACCTTGGTTTTCTCACCCTGGATGGTGACAGGACCTGAAGGAGACTTCTTCTGAAGTGATATTCTTTTACCCATGCACTCCCTATTTGCTCACAGCACAAAAGGTCACAATTATGGCCTAATGATGATCCTTCCCGTTCACTAGAGCTAAATGAGACTGGTATTAAAATGACAGGGCCTACTGTTGTGGAAACATCACAGAAGGTCAAATCACTGTCAGTGGTGTTAGAAAGTGGAGCAGGCATGTGACAATCACCATTATTATTGTGAACTTGGCTGGATGGTATTTAGGATAGATTAGAAGAGTTAACCACATAACCAAGAGTGCCTTTCTAAAACTACTGAAACACCAACTATGAAATCACCAACTTTAAAATCACTAATCAAAATCACTGAATGTTCAAGCTATCACTTTTCAGGTACTGTGCATTTAAAGGCTATTCAGTTGAAACTGCTGGGATGAATTAGCAGGACATTTGTGGGGTTGCACTCAGACATCAAAGCTGAGAAAGATAATGAGACCATTAGTTCTTCTACCTCACACTGGTATATTATACCGGATTTACACTTACACACAAACACACACACACACACACACACACACACACACACACACACACACACACATTTCCATCTGCCTGTTCCTATCGCGTTAAAAATAAAAATTCCGCGCAGGCTATTTATGCATCATTTTACATGTAGTGACTCTTACGCTTCAGAAAGTGTCACAATGCATTAAAGGTCCTGTGTCAACCATCAGCATGCATACGTTGCAGTTAGAGATGATTTTCGTACTCTGATGACATTAAGTTTCTAATGACTTTCAGAGAGGTGAAAAAGATGGTGTGGTGTGCATATAGATGGAGCTGTGATACATTTCTGTAATTTCAGGCTGTTTTTCTTTTACAGATGATGCTGATATTAAAAATAGCTGTCTGCATTTACACAGCAATGCTTCAACTATCTTTTGGATTGTGAAAAGTTTCTGGATCAAATCAATGTTTATCAACCTCAAACCTTTATTTAATAAAACTGAGAAGCACACCACAATATTACAAGGCAGCTTTTTTTAAACTGCCACCCCTATTTACTAAACAATAACTGATAAAACTATGCATTTGGTTTGCTGCTTCTATTGTGTGAATATCTCATGCTCTATAAGTCTAGTGAAAAGTATCCTCCAGTAAAGCCCTCTCTGCTCCAAAAGCTATAGGAAATAAATAATATACGCACCAGATGGCTGCCTCCATTTTTACCAAAAGAGAGCTAGATGTGATTAAGCATTAGAGCCAGCCTACTTGTTGCCCTGTAAACCTGAAGGCCGGAGCACATGCAATATTTAGCTGCACTCAGGAGTTGCTCAGCAGTCCTGGGGGATATCTCATGAAAGGCTTCAGGTCCTAACAACACGTTTTGTAAGTGCCTCAGCAGACACATGTCGCTGCCTCTGAAATGGTCACAATAGTTTGGAGAGTGCTGACAGTGAAATGGCTTGAAAGCTGAGGGAAAACACTGCCTGCTGGCCAGGTCCCTTCTCTGGGTCTTCCCTGCCAGCCTGCACACTGCCAGGAGCCTCATAATCCTCATTAAAGCAACTCAAAGCTGATTCTGACCTGCACCCAGTCCTGTGCATGTTTGGCAGAGCACCACAGCTGAATGAATGCTGAATGATGCTTGTCTGCATTAATAAAAAAAAATGCAGATTCTGTGAACCGAGAGTTCTGAGCATCAACAGTGAGGCTGTGTACTAAAACTCAAGAGAATTATAGCGTAAAAATGGAAAACAAAAACACAAATGAACATTTTGGGAGTTAAAGCACCACTCTAGATGTTTCCTTCGGGAAGGTATTAAGCACAAAATAATATTTATTACGTTTCTGTTTGCGTTCTAATTCAGAGCAGAAATTTTGAAGTGGTATTAGTTCCATTTTCAGCCTGATCTTGTTTCTTCAGTGTTATTCTTGGAACAACTAAAAATTCCTAAAACGCTCAAGGCGAGATGTGTTTTTAAATCCATTTAAGCTTTTAATGATGAGACAAATGTAAAGCTTATCTCTTAAACTCATGTTTGCTTTTTCTGCCATTCCTTGTTTTCCAGGAGTACCAGATTGACATCATTTTTGCCCAGACATGGACAGACAGTCGACTAAGATATAACAGCACAATGAAAATATTAACTTTGAACAGTAATATGGTTGGACTCATTTGGCTACCTGACACCATCTTCAGAAACTCCAAGAGTGCAGACTCACATTGGATTACTACTCCTAATCAGCTTCTCAGAATATGGAATGATGGGAAAATACTTTATACCCTAAGGTAAGTTTCTCCTTTCATATTTAGCGGTGGTATATTACCTCATACACAATACATAACGGTATATATTTAAACAAAACTGCAAATGTTTTCAAACTTAAAAGCTCAGTATGTTTTACACTGTGTTTTAATACAAAGGTCTGGGGTGAAACATTAAAATTAGATATCTCTCACATTTCGACAGTATAAACAAGTCTTCAAAACCTTGTCAAGTACTGAATAATCACAACAGAGTTTTCAGTATTGTTGATGGCGTCCTTCAAAACTCTGAAGAGGACTTGCCTTTTAATATTAATATTGTAATATTAAAATACATTAGAATCTGCCCATTTTACATGAAAGTGATGAAAGCCAGATTCCTCTGGGAAAGTACTTTCAATCAACAACACAACAACAAAGTACTTGTTCATCAACAATCTCTATTTCATCATGTTTTAGGAATGTTTTGGCTTTCAGTGATTAGCTTTAATCATTTTTTCTATCTCCAGCTACATAGCCTGATGCAAACATCAGGGTGTGTGATGCTGTGGGACGATGGCACTCGATCATCTCCTGCTGGCACAGTTTGGATTAGTGCTTAGTCTTTGTGACAGAGCCATTCAACACAAACCTTGGCAAGGTCTGGCCAGAATGAGGACACGAAGATGCAGGGATTGGATTCAATGTCTAGTAGCGTTTGTCAGGCCTCTGCAAATGTGACTGTAAATAAACTGTTTGAAATAGTGAACGGGCAAGGACAATGCTAGGGCTCAGGAGGTAATCTTTCTGGGGGGTGAACTGAACTGTGTGTGTGTGCAAATGATTGCATGACCATTATTATTATTATTAACTGTAAAGTACACAGCAATATCTATGTTGAGGTTTGACACGAAATCATTTTTAACGGTCTATATATCATACACCATCAGCCACATCATTAAAACCACTGACAGATGAGGCGAATAACACTGATAATGGCACCTGTCAGTGGGTAGAATATTTTAGGCAGAAAGTGAACAGTCAGTTCTTGAAGCTGATGTGTTGGAAACAGTAAAAGCTAGCAAGCGTAAAACTCTGAGCAACTTTTGCAATGAGTAGTGTTCACTGTATGCAATGATTAGTACCAACCAAAAGTGGGCAAAGAAGGACAACTGGTGAAACAATGACAGGGTCATGGATACCAAGGCTTACTGATATACATGGGAGCAAAGGCTCACCCGTCTGATCCGATCCACATACGGGGTTCTATAGCACTATTGGCTGAAAATATTAACTGGCTATGATAGAACACACAGTGAATTGCAGCTTGCTATGTATGGGGCTGCATAGCCACAGACCGGTCAGAGTGTCCATGCTGACCAATGAAAGAAGTTGGCCTGGTCTGAAAATGAAACTTTTCCTTTACATCATGTGGACAGCCGAGTGCATGTGTGTCACTCACCTGTGGAAAAGATGGCACCAGGATCCACTATGAGAGGAAGGCAAGCCAGTGGAGGCAGTGTGATGCTCTATGTTTTTGTATTGTCCAGAGAAACACAAAGAAAGCAAGTCTTGGGATGGTGAGAAACCGCTGTACTCAGAGGCAGGAGGTTTGAAAGAAGCCATGTATCCGAGAATGTTATTCATTATTAATTAAGTATCCGAGAATGTTATTAATTTCTCCTTGCTGCTGAATGCATCTGTAGCAGCTGCAGACCATGGAACGTCTCAAGTGTTTCTCTTGTTTTTCGTTTTGTTCTGTAGTTTTATTACTCTAAATTAATTTAAAAGAGGCTCAATCTCAGTCTAGTGTCTGCTTTAACCAGCAGGTCACTACAATACGACTCCAGAAGCTCCTGAATAAGAGTGCCGGATGAAAAGTAAATTATTGAACTGTAAAAAAACACTGGTGATTACCCATATCATTTTACTGTATTTACTAAAAAATTACATTAAATTATTACTGTATTTACCTTTAATTGTGGGAGACGGCAGTTCAGTGCTGTCCAGCGGCGTATATTGGTTTACCTTTACATATTCGTTAAGGGTAATAATATATTAAGCTGAGTTTAAAATGATAATAAAGTGTTTCGGATTCAGTCATTTTTTCTTAGAACGAACTAATAATTGTTGGTGAAAAATTTGAGAAAAATATAATTTACTAATTTTGTAACAAATGTTAATGTATACTCAGCTACATTTTCATATAAAATATAACTGTATTCATGTTTTTGTACTGTCCAGAGAACACAAAGAAAGCTCGTCTTTCCTGTCATTAACAGGCTGCTTGCTGCCTGAGGCACAGAAAATCTCAAGAGTTCTTTTTATTCTATTTACAAAGCTCCATCCATATATTTTAATTAAAACACATATTTGAAAACTAGAAGATTCATATGTGTTTCTAGGACAAAAACTTGTGGAGCTTTAGATGATTGTTTTGGAACAGTCAAAATATCCCTCATGAAGGATTGCCAACCTCAGAGGGTGAAATACTGCTGTACTCAGAGCAGGGGTGGACTGACTAAGACTGCCGCCCAGCGAACAGTAAATTATTGAACTGTAAAAAATATTGATGATTACCCGTACATTTTACTGTATTTTTATTACTAAAAAATATACTAATTTATTACTGTATTTACCTGTTTATACCAAAGAAAATTACAGGCATACCAAAGAAAATGCCCCTGCATGAAGTCTGTAGGGGGTAATAGCGGTAATTTACATTCTAGCACTGCAGGAGTTCAGTGTAAACTGTACAGTAGGAATACGGGCTTACCTTTATATTTTCGTTAAGGGTAATGTATTAAACTGGGTATAAAATGAAATTAAAGTGTTTTGGGAGCATATTTGGGGGCATATTTAGGATTTACACTATGAAAATAGGCATTTTTAG
>JBBIGA010000106.1:15613058-15626533 GCA_037576975.1 Alestes dentex | reverse complement strand
TAAAGTACAGATACTCAAAAACTGTACTTAAGTACAGTACTCAAGTAAATGTACTTCGTTACTGTCCACCTCTGCCAACAGGAACATGTAAACAGCAACACAAACATGTTTACTAAAGGCGGGGAAAAGTCAGCATAGATCCCCTTTCAATGTACACAGAGGCACCAAGATACATTACCTTGGCAGGCCACAAAGGGTTCTTAAGGCAG
Source organism: Alestes dentex (assembly GCA_037576975.1). NCBI lineage: Eukaryota > Metazoa > Chordata > Actinopteri > Characiformes > Alestidae > Alestes > Alestes dentex. Next base: position 15,626,324 of record JBBIGA010000106.1, on the reverse strand, counting down.
AACCCGTGCAACTGTTAATGAGGTGTCTAAGTGTGAACCTTTCAAAATGTAAACAACTTTCATATAATGTAAAAATCTCATTTAAATAAACCGAGAGGTTCACTGAAAGAGTTTTAGGGAACCAAAGCAGTTTCAGATTTTTCTGGCATACTTACCTTCATGTGTACATAGTACCACTTTAATTAAAGTCAAATACACTTTTAAATATAAAGGTTTCTAAATGGTTCTTGACTTGTTTCACCAATGTATTTTTTTTTTTCTTTTATAAAAGTACTTAATACTCGTACATCTTATTTACAGCCACGGTTCTTTGAAGAAACACATTAGAGGAACCATATGAGGCTCCTCGATTGCATCACTCCAAAGAACTCTTTTTGTCACCATTATTTTAAGAGTGAAAGGAGCAGGAGACTCCTCTCATGGAAAAAGCCTATGGCCAGTTACAGTGATCTACATAACAAGCTCAGTACACAGCAACACCATGGGCACACAGCGTGCCATGAGCTGGGAAACATTATCTGACCCCAAAAACACACACCATGTACTTCACACACACACACACATACACACACATACCGCACAAACAACACGAACAGCCTTGCAATGCAAAAACACCAACACCTTCACTACATGGGCAGCACATGGCAAAAGCATGGTAAGCATTCTATTGGACAGAGACCTCAAAGCTCCACCCCCTTTCCCCCCTTTTCCACCTGTTACCTTTTAAGACAAAATGCAAAAAAGGGAAAAACTTGTATTAGCGACACACACTGTAAACATCACACCCATCAAGATCATGGCCAGCACTTTACCGGATGTTGCGGAGTAAACCTTGATGTCCAGCAGCTTAGCAAAGCTTGTTATGGGTGAGAATAAGACCACTGTGCCAAGACCTGTGTTTACACTCCCTGCACCAGCGCCAGCTAATTTTAGAAGACTGAAGGAATCTACACATGCTAAACCAATCAAGAGGCAGCATCAACACAGGATTAGAATACATTAGTCTTGTAATAAGACACTGAGTAAAAATACCTACTGATGACTGAAGCGAGCAATAACCCCCCCCCCACCCCCCCACCAACCAACACCTGCAGCTTAAACCAGTTCTGTCTGCCAGAAGTTTTGGGGACACCAAAATGATGTTTTTCAACGGCATTGCAAGGACTCATATGGAAAGAAAAATGTTTTGGCCTTTCCATTTTCCATTACAAAAATGACAACATGAGAGGAACAGCTAACTAAAACCCTGTCTTGGTAATAAAGATAAAACACACATTTTTTCTTCTTGTTGTGACATTAGCACTCAAACCATCCAAGTGTTTAACCATTTATACTTAGCTGTTTGTGCTAACAAAGAAAGGAAAAACAAAAAAAACAATGAAGCACTTCATGGCTCATGAGTGATATGGGACATAATGAGCAATTGTTTTTTATTGGTTTCCCACAAAACATTTACAGGGGGTCCTCAAGGGAGATCCGTTCCTAGGACGATGATGTAACCCGAATTTTGCTGTAAGTCGAAACACAAGTCAATAACCGATCATAACACAGTTGTAAAATCTTGAACATAAAACACAATTAAGTCACAGTAAAGGGAAAAGGACATAAATATACTGTACCTATACACTTTTCTGTAGTAACAGAAAAAATGACAAAAAGTGTCAAAAAAAAAGACAAAAAAAATCTGCTCATTCTGCGTATCTCCTGCCGCGCTCCACTAAACTAATTCGCACACGTGAGCATTGTAAACTCGAAACGCCGTATGTCGAGACCCATGTAACTCCAGGACCCCCTGTACTAAATTATTTGTATATATTTGTATTTATACATATTTATAAATGTATATATAAATAATTTTATTCAATATAAATCTCATAAAAAAAGTGTGGTTTTGAGCTGTAAAAGGTTATCTTGGCTCACCAGGACCCCAAACAGAAAATGAGGGTTAAACCTGTGGCCTGGTATCTGTCTGTCTTTGGCTTTGGGTTAGAGCAGGTGAGGATACTTCTCTGTCTGCTGTTATAAGTGAAATCCCTGTAGAATATATTTCATTATCTTATGCTGCAGGTCCCCCAGCAGCCCTCATAACAGCTTATGTAAGAGTGCCCCCTCTTTTCTTCGATAAACTAGTACAGCTTCATAACTGACCCAGTCTCTCTCTCTCTCTCTCTCTCTCTCTCTCTCTCTCTCTCTCACACACACACACACACACACACACACACACACACACACACACACACACACTCTTCCTAGTTTTACCTCAGTGTAACTTTTTCTTCTTTCTAACAACACACTCAAATAAAGTATTCATAGTTGAACACAGGGTCACACAAAGTACAATGACTGTGAACATTATTACAGAGGAACACACACATTTGAAGGGGCTCATTCCCGCTCAGGCCAAAACATGTTCACTAAGAAACACGGACACGTACAGACACGTAGACAATGCTTCACCTGTCAGGCTTGTAGTCTGATTTAAAGTGATGGTTAGGCCAAAAATGATAAGGTTCACCTTTTTTCTCTTTCACCAAGATTATTGTTAAGCTTATAGCATCTCACACTTGCTTGAATTCCGGATACTGTACACACACTGACATGTTGTTACCTAAATAAAAGGTATAAAAGTGTGGACAAAATTCTGGTGTGAAGAAGGCCGCTACTCCTAATGATAACTGTCATATATTTTGTCTGTTTATTTTTAGATTATAGTATGTACAGTGTCAGAAACCACATAAGCAGGCTTATTTGGTATTACTTAACATGGTTTGAGTAAGTGTGTGATGATTAAGGTATGCAGGTTACACAATTCTAACTGGTGCATTATAAGCTACCACTAAGCCTCTTAGCTCCATTGCAAACTAATGAAGTAAATGCCAGATTTCTAATGGTTTTTGACTGACCAACTACAATTGAGGTAAGATGGGAACCTGCATAAACTGGCCTTCCCTTTAAAGGACAGTCTAGCAGACTTCGATCATTAGTCTGTATGGACGTACATCGCCGCCTGGGACAGGCTCATATAAACCAGGCCTCAGGTCTATCAATAGTCTACAGATCAGAGTGTGTAGCTCTCGCAGGAGCTGTGATTATGTCAGACTAGCTGAATGTAGGTTCCCTACTTTATCGAGTCACAGGGGGACAGGTGTGTGTGTCATTACATAAAACAAGAACCAGGGCTCACTGTCACCATCCAAATGGCAAAGCAGGTGTAAGTCAATCAGCTTATAAATTTGTTGTGCCCATTAAAAATATTTTTGAAGAAAATTGTTTAAAATGATTGCAACGTGATGTTAGTGGTCTTGATATTCATTGATGTCCAACAACGTCTAAGAGGCTATTTGGAAAGCAAAATAAATACATAAACAGCCTTTGCTTATCAGAATGCAGTAGTGGTGTAAAATTACATCCAGAATACAGTTTGATTCACAGTACTGGGCTTATGATTCAGTCTTGTAAACAGATTCTAAATATATTATGTTCATCCATTAACAACACTAGAGCTGAAGGGCAGGGGGAGTGTGCCGTATGACATCAGTGTGCTGCAGTGGGTTGTTTATCAGTGTTGTTTTTGTTGATAAGTGGTTATTTTAAATTCCGTTGTCAGGCAATGCTTTTGCATCATATAACAGAATGCTCTTTCTTCATGATGCACATTATTATATTGCGGTTTCACAATTTTTCTATTCATCATTGTACCCCAGAAAGCAGTAGAATGAAGAATAACAAAAATATCACCTTGCATCCAGAAAACTTAAATAGTGAGCTTGATCAACAGATCAATCAATAGATTGGTAGATAGACTGGGTGGGTGGGTGTTTGGATGGCAAATGGGTGAATCAGACCTATAAACAGATAATGGATAATCGTTCCAGAACTCTAATAAATGACCAAATGTTGCTGTGTTCATCATCAGGGTATCGAGGGTGTATTGTGTGATGTGTGGGGGGAAAAAGGGGGATACAATGATGTTTCCAAAATACACTGTTTATTTCCTATTTTGTACAACACACTACTGTGTCTTCTCCAAAGAGACAAGACAGATGTTGAGTACACATTCAACTGGAATAGGAAATCAGCCAACAACAATTTCTTTCCAACTGCAGAATAAACATTCCTCAGAAAAAAATGGGACATGAGCGAAAAAAAAAAAAAGGTCACAGAAGGGCATATAAAAACGTTTCATGCTATGTACAGTAGTAGGGCCACAGACAGTTTTTCCTGGTGTTTTCAAAATCGTTGCTGACGTGAAGGATGTGACGTTGGTTGAAAGACTTACACCTGCTCTCCCAGGTTGAGCACTCGGAATTTGTCCAGGTTATAGAAACAAGCCTTCACCACTCGGCCTCCAAAATACCTTCCGTTTAGATCCACCACGGCTGAGGAAAAACAAAAAGCCATTTACAGGTTCTCTGTTACACACATCCCACACGTAACACAAGGCACTGAATTCAGACGTCACCAATGAGTGAGACCATTTATTACTGTTACACTGCCCAACCCTACAAAACACACTTTACCTGTAAATGTGAGGTCATTGAGTGAGTCACTACTTGGGCTACAGCATATATCATCTGATAATCATTATCTCGATACCCGTCTCTGCAATACTGATATTGCGGAAGGCTGAAATATGCAAATGAGCCTCTAACGAATCACAGTGTTTCTGGATCACAGGGTGATAAATCACAGCTCCTGAGTGTCTGATAAATCAAACTGAGTGTCTGATAAATCAAAGTCAAATTATTTTGGCCAGTCTTTAACCATTAAAGGCACTGATTGGCCAATGTGTTTAAAGGGCCCATATTCTATATTTTCAGTCTATTTTATTTATTCCCTCATGTTTGTGTGACAAAAAGATTTTATAATTCAATATAATTCACTTTTACATGACCATTGTTGTAACTGCAATATGTAGCAGTATAATCGCAATATGACTATTTCGTCCACATCATGTAGCCCTCATTACCTTTATGTAACCACACAGTTTCACTAGGTAAACTTTATCATGTTATAATGATGACCTGATAAGCGTATTGATTTCTGCTAGAAGACAACGATTGCGATCTGAACATTAACTCTGGATGCTGTCGTACACCTGAGACTTTGCTTTGTTACTCAATTTGTAATTGACTGTGTTCTTGATTAGATACCACAGATTGAACTGTTGAATCAAACACATTAATGATGGCCTTTCATTCTAAGTAGTAGCAAATTAAGTTACTGCAAAATACATATTTTGAGCAGTACCCCAAGATTAAAACCTGAATACTTTTTCCAGTACACACAGAATTTGCTATAGAAAAAATCATGTCCTCATACTATGTACTGGTGCTTGTGTGATAAGGAATTACTGAGAACTTGCGTCCAGTCGTGCCACTGAGAATAATATATGCAAAGGGTGCATTGGTGCCACTAAGACCACCCTTCCTTTCTTGACTGAAGTTAGCTGAAGTTAAATTATTTCACTATATTTGCAGACAACTGCTTGTTTCATGTATACTGAATGTTAAATAACCTCATAACATGAAACAGAAGCAGAAATGTTAGATCGGTTGATCTGTATATTGTTATCTTACTTTAACCACTTCAGATTTCTCTTTCATTTAAATTATTTGACAACTTTATTGCACTTATTTTGACTCAAGGGCACATTTCACTATGTGTTGCGCTTGTATAAATAAATATGAACCTTAAAGAATCTTTAATTTAGAATCTTTCGAAGATATCATATTTCATCATTTGAATAAAACTATTAGTAAAAACTGTTGCACGTAACAGGCTAAATGAGTCCAAACGAAGGTGCTGAATTGAGTGAATGAACTGTTCTGGTTTGATTAGCAAGTTCTCTGGAGGATGTGATGTAACTTTGCAGGTGATGTAATGCCTGAGGGATCTTACTTACTCCCCTGCTTCAGTTTCAGAGAGACAGATATCTGGGACACCTGAACTAGACACTACCAGGTACACACACATACATTACAGGTCCAAAAGTTTGCTTGGCTGCAGTAACAGCCTCTACTCTTGTGGGGAGGCTTTATACTAAATGCTTGAACATTGCTGTGAGGATCTTATTGCCTTCAGCCAAAATAGCTATGATATCATGTGCTAATTAGCTCTGAATCACAAATACCATTCGAAGTCAGGAGGTCCTGTATGGACCTCCACATTCCTTGCATAGCTCTGGGGAGTTTATACCCCTGTAAGTCCATGGCTGAAACTGAGCATGGTGATACAAGGTGCATGTGTGGCTGTTCCAGAGCATCCCATTCTACTGCCAGTGCTGTGAATCCACAAAATAGAAAGGCTGCTAATTTTGGACATGGTAAACACATTTCTCACCTTTAATGGCTGACTCAACCCGTTCAAACTCCAGGAATATTCTTACTGCTTCATCATCTGCCACATCCGAGATCTAAAAATTACACAAGAAAAATGTATAAGCAGCAATTCCTTATGAGCAATTCCACCATAATATAATGCAATTCTAACACAATTAAATCAAAAGTTTCCCAGATTTTGCAGGTCTGCTGTAAGACTGGAATGAGCAACCAAACCTTGATTCACGGTAGCTTAGGAAAACTTATACAAAAAAAAAATGTTGGGTGAGTCAAATCTTTCGCAAAATACTCAAAACACACACTACTATTCTGTGCAAAGTTATAACCTATTATCCATTTCCACAGCCTACTGTTAAGAGTACATGGTAGAAGAATCTTTCTTTGTGATTATGTGGTTCACTGATGCATTTTATTATCCAGTGGTGCCTTGACTTACAAGTTTAATTCGTTCCGTGACGGAGCTCGTAACTCAAATTACTCGTATGTCAAATCAATTTTCCCTATTGAAATGAATTGAAATGCCCATAATCTGTTCTGTACCTCCAAAAGATATCGCATTTTTTTGTTTTTAAATAAGAAAAATGTGCTTATAAATAACGAATATTGTATAAAAACACAATACAATAGCATGTACTGCAATAAAAGGGTTTTATTAAGTATAATGTACAGCATTTGCCTTGGAGATCAGATGACTTAAAGATGCTTCAGCTGCTATAATTCCAGCAAAAGTTTTGAGGTAATCCTCAGCGCCTTCATATCCGCGCTCGCTGCCTCACCAGGCCTGACAACCGAGTGAATGCCGGTCCTCTTTAAAATTCTCGAACCAGCCCTGACTGGCTTTAAATGGCTCGCATGATGCCTCGTTTGCCGAAGTGCCTGGGTCTGCTGCAGCAAATCATCGTAAACAGCTCGAGTCTTCTTGCAGATTATATCCTCCATTACGGGATCTCCTGCGAGCTGCTTCTCCATCAACCACACCATCAGCAGCTTCTCCATATTTTCATGGATAGATGTCCGCTGATTAGAAAATATTTTAACGCCCTTGGCTGGCATTATAGCCTTTCTCGACTCCTTCTGCTTCAGTAAGGTGCAGACTGTAGACACGCGATGCTCGTACTGCTTCGCCCAAGTCGACTACACACACACATTGGTCATGCTTTTCCAATTTCTTTCTTTAATTCAATGTACATCATCTGCTTCTTCTCAGCACTCTCCTTCGCACTCACTTTCTATGGACACATGGATGGATAAACGAACTTTTGTAAAAATAACTGCAAGCACAAATGCTTGTAACTCTCAACTCAAAATAAAAAATCGACCGAGAGACAGCGCGTATCTCGAAAAACTCGTAAGTTGGGACACTCATAAGTCAAGGTACCACTGTGTGTATATATATATATATATATACACACTAACCCCCCAGTTTTACGCAGATCGAGAGTCGCGGATTCAGTCACACGCGGATTTTTTCTGAGCAAATATTCTCCTCAATTTTTCTTTGCTTTTTTCATGGCAATATGTTTCTTTTTACGCATTCCATTTCTAAATTATTAAGAAAAATTTACTAATTTTGTAACATAAATATGAACGGAAATTCAGCTACATTTCCACATAAAATATAACTGTATAAATGTTTTTGTACTGGTTCCCGTGCAAGGCGCTAGGTTTTTTAAAGACTGATGCGCTCCGGCACTCACGGTTTCTGGCGAATAACCCATGATCTACAGGGGTTAAAATTGCAAATGAGGGCTCACTGGAAATGTCTCCTGGGGATGTATCTAACTGTGAAGTTTGAAGTGTCTGGGTGGTCGCGCCGCGGAGGAATTATTCGGGGAATAATAGACGTCGTGCACCGGACAGCCGTTCTTTTCCAGAACGCACAGATTGCCAGTCCGCCCCTTTGTTCTTCTTAAACCCCAGTAGTTTTATTACTGTAAATTAAATTAAAAGAGGCTGTTGAGCTCAGTCGCCGTCCAGTGTCTGCTTTAACCAGCGGGTCACTACAATACAGTCCTCCTGAGGAACCCTGAATAAGACGCGCTGCTGATGAACAGTAAATTATTGATGTAAAAATTATTGGTGATTACCCCTACATTTTACTGTATTTTTATTACTAAAAATTACACTAATTTATTACTGTATTTCGTGTTCATACCAAAGAAAATGACTGTGCATCAATTACAGTACAGTCTGTATGGGCTTACCTTTATGTTTTCATTAAGGGTAATGTATTAAACTGAGTTTAAAATGAAATTAAAGTGTTTTGGGAGCATATTTTGGGCATATTTAGGGTTTACACTATAAAAATAGGTATTTTAGGCTGTTTTTCACTATAGGCGGGTGCTCTTGGAATGTAACCCCCCGCGAAAAGGGATTACTGTATATGTATCCTGTTATATAATGAAGCTAGGCTAGAGAGTGGTTTGCCTGCAACAACAGAAGGTTCTGCTGTGCGTAGGACCTCCTGCCTACCAGAAGGCCTTTGTCAAATGGCTTGCATGTTCTTTCCCTATGGCACCTAAAAACCCCTTTTTGTCATGGACGGAAGGCTTGTTAGTAGCACTCAATCCAAGACAGACCACCCAAGCCCTCGGCTGGTAGTTAAATGCAGCAGGAAAGGCATTGCAAAATATTTGCTCCTTTTCACACAGGTTGCAGCCTAGTCCAAAATGTCAAGCACAGGATTAACAAGAAGTCTGGTTTGACAAGAAGTCATTTGTGGTATAAGTCTCATCTCTTGTGGAGAATCCTGCTCTCATTCTGTGCATAAGACTCAACGCACTCTTGCTCCATTTTCACAAATACAGGTCACAGTGTGCAAAGAAGTGCATTCTGATGAGTGGATACTCACTGAACCCAGCACTGCCCTAGTTATAAGAATAGGGACATCCAGATGCATTGCTGAGTTACCTGCCATGTCCCTTTCACTCATCTACATCAGAAACCCACTGCTCTGTGATATTAGGGCTTTGCTGTGGCATGGTTCAGCGGATGACTGCATTCTAGTCCAGTGAAAGTAGCCCGCCGAAAATACTAAGAAAGTAAGAACTACTGCTGCATTCTTATAGTGTCATTTATTTATTTATTTACCTACCATATGTGCCATACCATGGGTAGTGCAGGCACAAGACAGTTTGGCAGGTAGGGAGGTGGATGGGCTCCTTTGCCACAAGTAAAGGAAGGTAGAGATGGAAATTTATAGAACATTGAATTTAAATGGAAAAGCTGCTTCAATCATGATCCTTCTCCAGAACTCCAGTTATTTCATAGCTACACTGAAATTCTAATATACATGTATGATTACTGTATTTAAAAAAATCATTATCCACAGTATGTTTTTGGTCACTGGTTGGCAAAAGGTGAATATTTTTGTGGTTGATACTGGGGTATTATGGAGATATGACTGGTTCATTATGACACCTGTGCACTGATACAGATCCCATATCTTCAATAGTACAGTATAGGCAATAGAGAATACCGATACAAAGAAATGTACCAAGTGAGTCCTACATTTATTCATTTATTTTCTGTAACTGCTTAATCCTTACTAGGGTTTGACTCAATATAATATAAATGGCTACTGGACAAACCTATCCTTAAACATTAATGCTTAAACCTTGAAATACAGTCAGGGGAAATGATCTTTCAGAATTTTGCATACAATAATGTGTGTTCTTATCCTATTTTAACAAAAAAAGAGTATATTTCGAGCTGAAACTTGTCTTGACTCCAACCTCATTATTTTGTTTAAATTCTCAAATGGTTCCACTATTTCCTTTTTCTTGGTAAGCATTTACAGTTTATAAACTTCAAAATGTCTGTTAGTAGGTTGTTGAAACAAAGCAGAGTCCATTAAGAATATTGAGTCTGGACATCTTTCATCATTCACTTAAATGAAGGCTCTTGAGCAATGCAGTGATTTTTCAGGATTATGTCCAAGTTAAAGGAACCACATTCACCTCGAGGACAGAGTCACTTGCTGCACTGGAAGCTGCTGTTGTCTCTTTTGGAGGCAAGCAGAGCCAAACTCTGCTGCTTTGGAGGAAGGCAAAAATAAAAAAGGACCCTTAAAGGAATATGTAAAGTTGCCTTAAGTTTAAACACTGCCACAAAATGTTCTATGTCTCCTGTCTTCAAGGTTAGCACTAACTCTACTGTCAGGCACAGTCCAAGTCGGCAGACATCACAAGCCAGACACTGACGGAGGTCTTTGTTAAAGCCCTGCTGTCAAAGGCGTCTGAAATTCAAAAGACAGACAATTGCATTTCAAACCGTGCTCTGCAGGTGCAGGATGTATTTTGGGAAGATTGCAGCTTGGTTAATTCGTCTCTCGCAGTACCAGGCCTTTCTGTGCACTGCTCAGCTGCCTGAGGGGCAGACGATACCGAGTCTGTATTTGGACCGGGAGAGATTTCACAGGCCAGTGGAGGGACTCCATCACGCCGTCTACGGTGCTTCCTGAAGCATTTCCTTGGCAACAAGACAAGTAGTGCAGTCGCTAAGGGGCAAACGCTAAGGGCAAAGCCAATCTGGAACAAAGGCTAACTTGTGGCTCCCATATGGAGCTCTATTGATTATCAGTGTTCAGTCTCACAGAAGATTTTGGGCAGTGACATATGGTCATGATGGTAAAGGTGCGAAGGTGTGTGTGGGGGAGGAATACAATAAAATGTCAGTCTCCATATTAATTGCGATAATTTGTGGCTTTGGTTAACGGAGGTAAACAATGATGGCATGTTGTGTGCTGTGAGCTTTCTCGGTTTCAGCAGAGCATGGAGGCATGCGTTCGGGTCTAAGTTCAGGAATGAGGTTAATTCGATTTACCACACCTCTCCGTAACACCTAATATGTGTTGTCAAGCCATTTATTTACTGTCATGGGTCTATTTTTCAGTGAAGTTTCTTTGGAACATGCTAGCTTTGGAAAAGCAAACCAATTTTTGTCCGAGTCACGTATTACCAAGAGGCCAACCGCCTTTCTAAACAGGGATAAAATGTGGAATCGTTATAAATATCTTAACTGTGGAGGTTTTCTTCTTCCATAAGGAGGTCAAATCTTTTTCAAGTGCATTCTGTAAGTCAGGTCAGTAGATATCACCAGGCCCGAGGGCCACAATCAGCCATAGGAACTGCAAAGAAAGTTTACCCTGAGAAAATGCCCGACCATGCATTCAGCCTAAGGTAATTTTGCAATAGTTGCTTCTGTTCTACTTTAATCTTACCATATAAAAGTGAACAGAACTCCACTGAATAGCTGTGCATGCAGGCACTTGATGCTGACAGCTCTGGCTTGATGTGAAAGGCCTGAATGCACTGGACAAATTTGCTTTAATACAACGCTGCGCCTTTGGATTAGGGTGAAACCTCTTCGGTGCTTCATGCATGCTCAGTGATGTAGGCGTAGTGTTGAGCAACACTTGTGGGAAGTTTATGCTTCAGTGTCTAATGCAGCAGAATCAACAACTGCCTCTTTCTGCCTCTGCTACTGTTAGAAGAATACATTGAAATACAGATCCTCCCCGCAGCAAACAAGACAATAACAATGGCATTTAGATCCTAATCACACTAATTATCACTGCTTGTCTTTACACTGTATCTTGCTCTCCTCATTTAATCTGGTGTCAGTGTGCACAGATTATTGGAGTATTTCTTAGTTGCTTAAATACAGTTTTTAACATACATAATAGCCCAACTTTGGCATGTTCTCCTACACTATATACTTTCCCATTGCTTAACTAAGAACTATATAACAGTGAATGCTTTTCTTATTTGCTTTTGAATATGTAAGTAATGTGTTGGAACATTTTAGAAGCAATGTGTTTGGAAGCAATGCTTTGGGGTTGCAGCAATCCATTTTAATTTTTGTTTCTAGAAGTTAGTTTTTAGCCATTTTAAAAAAGTGTGGAGTTCCACTGTGACATGCATTGTTAGATGCATTTGACAGCACTTGAAAACCATGTACTTTTGTTCATGATTTTAAGTTACATTTTTTACATTCCATTTCATGACTAGAGGTGGGTATTATAAATGAATTGTCCAACAACTGGGAGAAAGCGGTTTGATTCTTTTATTACAAATTACTTCATTTCAGTTCCTCAGTTCTTTGCATATTTAGCCTCACGCTACATGACTTTACCTTAAGAAGCACTCTGGCATGACCCATAGTGCAGAATATTCCTGCAAGCTTTTGTTTCATACTGGTGAAAATGCCACCAGAATGGCAAAGAAATCTGAATCTGGTTGCATTTTGTGTAATGCGTTTGAGACTGTATCCTCTAAATTTTGGCCTGCTATCGAGGCTATTGTCGCCTTGGCTAAAATGCTACATTTCAAATTTACCATATAATGAGTTTTTATTGTCTCCTTGTGTCAGTAAAGCACCTGTTACCAGTTAAAGTAGCTGTTGTTATTCTAGCAAAGCTTAGCCAATAGATTGTTGAGTGATCAAAAGATTGTACACTGCTTTCACTTATTTAATTTGGTAACAGTGTAAGCAAACTCAGTTTTGTGATTGTTTTTGATTTTGAAATAATGCAGAATTATGGCACAAAAGTGCCAGGACCCAGAGAGAAAGGTATTTTATTTTAAGCAAAATGTAAAGAAAGAAAATAAGAAAAAAGCTAGAACAGCAGAGTGACTTGAGTTTGCATGTCAGTAGTGATGCATACTGTGATTTTGTTTTGTTTGATGATGTTTAATGTGTTGTGGGTGTAGACACATTAATATATGCGTGGGGCGGGGTTTGGGCGTGGGGCGGGGTTTGGGTGGGGGCGGTGTTGCTGCGTGCGTTCAAAGTCTCGTGTGGGGGTGTTCGGAGATCCCTGTTGAATCTTGAATCTTGAATCTTTAGCGATAGAATCCGCTCCACGTAATCGATAGAAGAAAACACACACCACTGGAAATCCGCTCGGGTTTGCCTCCAACTC
>JBBIGA010000106.1:15593763-15612958 GCA_037576975.1 Alestes dentex | reverse complement strand
TGTCGATATTATCTCAGAATATCATTTATATGCTGCCTCATTTTCTGCTTCTCCGCACATACAGAGATGCTGCCCAACACTGATTTATCTTTCCAAGTATACAACTATATATATATTGGCCTAAAAACTGTTGTAGGTCAAGCCCTTCTTATTGATTATCAGCGTCATTCCATCTGTTCCAGAAGTCCAGATTCAGTTGCATTGACATCACAACTGAACTGAAACCACCCTCACAGAATTGATTAGCGAACATCTACAGCTTTGCTGCTATAGGTCCAGTGCAGCAGGTGTCTGACCTCATGCCTGCTCAGTTCAGTTCACTCTGTATTGCAGACTAGGTACACCGTCAGTCGGTAAACAAATCTGATTGGAGAGCTCCAGAGTGAGGGCTCCAGTGTGTTCCAGTCCTGCACTAAACTGATAAAACACCTCATGGAGAGAAAAGGTCTCACAGTCAGAGCTCACACTGACCAGGTGTGAATTCCCACTTGATTTCCTGCACAGTCAGAAGCATGCCACACAATGTTACCAGCAGCTAGCAGGTTTGGCGTTCCAGGTGTCCATCCACAAACAAAATGAATTATTTATCGAGGTGTAGCAGTCAATGCTTTATTTCACAGAGAAAGAAGTCGCGTACTGTTTGAGCTAGATCATGACCCCCCCGTTTTACCCCACTACACCTAAACGGTTGACAGAAGCAAGACACACAAACTGTAATCTATGGCCTTGCTCATATTTTATCTCGCCTAAATCAATAATAGCCTCATCTTGTGATGAATTCTCCAAATTACAAAGTGGTTTGCTCTGATAGCACTGCACTCCCCACACACAGCGCATTAGGTTTAAATCACTTGCTCTGTCCATTTCTCTGAGTCGCCCACTGCCACAGGGAGCTCTTGTGCACTCGGCTTCATCAGCCCCCCATTCTTCACCCACAGGAGCCGATGGAGGGTGCTCTGGTTCCCATGGTGATTGCTATTTTCTCCTCTGATTAAGTGGAATTTGCTTACCTTTTATGCTATGATACCCTGGGGACATTCCAGTAATGAAAGCAGTATGATACAAATGTGGGAGGCCGGAACAGAAGCAAAGAGAAAGACTGCTGAAATGAAGCAGGGTGAGAGTTTGCCTTTGACACTGGCCATGGATTATAATCATGGGTTTCGAGGTCTCAACCCCCACTTAATTAACAAAGTCTAATGGAAGCTGAACACGAGTGCACCATACAGCTGGAGATGAGCTCTTTCTGTAACGTATATCCTAGGAGAATGCTAAAGCCAAGCAGAAATATTTTATTTGTTCTCAGCTGACCATGTAGAGCGGCTGGGAGACTTTTTCTGATGCTGCTACAACCTATTTTGCAGCTGATTTCACCAGTGTTTTGGAAAGTCCATACCGAACCACTAATTATTTCCACAATTCAGTGGCATGACCCATGGGATCCTCTCAGACAGAAAAAGTTAATTTTCAGATCAATCTTCATACACTTATTAAAACACTTTACCTTCACAAATCTTCCTGGGTTATGGCTTCCCAGTAATTTCTCACTAGCGCCCATTAAAGGGATTATTCATCTAATGGTGGTTCAACAGGTGCTCATTATGGGACACATGGGCCACAGCTATATTATTCCTTTGAGATGTGTCACTCTTAGACTACACAATTTTTTAAATCCCACAGTGTAGTCCGCGCTGAACTTGTCACATTGAATAGACTCATTCAAACGGCTGAATTGCTCAGCAATTAGAAGTATTGATTTTTCGAGTAGATCCAAGAGAGAATGCATTGGATGAACACCTTATTCTTCTGTGTATCGTTGCACAGGTCAGGTAGCTCCTTCAGACTGATAATGATAATTGAGGTAATTTATCAACTTGGAAAAACAAACTCATTCATCAATCGTTTATATACGCAGAAAACTCTGATATTCAGTAATAAATTAAAAACTTGCTCAAGGGGCAAATCGATTTTGTTTCTCAGTGGACTACAGATATTGCTGTCCAGCTAGTGTGCTTGTTGGTTAGCTGCTTTAGTGTTCTTGCTGTTCTTGCTTAAGCAACACTCACAAAAACTGTTCTTGCAATACTAGACTGAAGTTAGTTTGGGTGCAATGATAGTTCCGGTCTTACTTGGCTATGTTGTTGAGATTCATTCTAACTATGATTTTATTTACATTTTTCACTATGAATCTTCAAAACCGGTGCAAGGTATCTTCATGGCCAACCTCATGGTTATGTGCAGATGAAGAATGCCAGCAATGTCAGCTAGAATGTTGATAGAATTTTCTCAAAAAATATTTGAAAACCACTGCCAGATAAGAGCTAGCTTCTTACCCTGCACTTATGTTTGCACTTTTCATTGAATGACGATTACCTCAGATGCCCACAAGGCATGATTATCACTTAACACTCTGTCAATGGGATTAATGAGCATTTGGTAAGAAATTGAATTATATCGTGCTGTTAATGTCTAAAAGTAAACAATGGCCATGCAATGAGTGCACTATTTGAGATGAGATCATTTCTCAAGTGGAGTATAATCTCCAGGGGACAGGAGAAGTACTATGATTTCAGCCTCACGAGAATGAGGACAGTTCCCTTCAGTCCCTTTGCTTGCTGTTCTCCTGGGATACACGGCTGTGTTTGAGAAAGACATATACCTGAAGGTCAATCCCAGCATCAAGATTAATGCAGTGCAATACTGAATCAAACCTCTCATTTACTCCTGTTCTTCACCTGCCTCTGTCTTTATTTTGCTGCAGAGTGGGTTTTTATTAGCTAGTGCTGTGCCACAAATTAATGTTACTGATTGTGTGTTGAAGCTAAGCTGCACTCAGACATCCATCACCACTACGTACAGAATCAGAGGTCATTGCCATGTGCTCTGTCATAATTACAGATGGATACCCAAGAGATGAAATGATTTACAAGTGGAGGAAGAATTCAGTGGAAGCTGCTGATCAGAAGTCGTGGAGGCTCTACCAGTTTGACTTCATGGGCCTAAGGAACACTACGGACATCATCAAGACGACGGCAGGTAACCGCATCATTGGTGTGTGCTTTATTCTGAATTTCATTTACATGATTACATTTAATTTGATTTGAAAAATAAGAGTGGTGTAAGAAAGAATGCTGATTACTGTGATGGAGCTTCTCCCAGAGGTTTGGGCCAGAGGAAATGTCACTTGATAATATAAGAACGTGGTGACATTTTCTTAGGGCTTAACAACTGTGAGTGTGGGCATAAAGTTCCCAAAGCACCACAGATGACATATATGCGTACCCTCAAATGCCAAATGAAATGAATTGTGGGGGTCAACTTTTTGACTCATGGATATTCTGATCTCAACTGATTGCGTGTCAAATTTTAATAGTCTAGGATTCATATTATCATTTTTCACCACATGATGATTTACAATACATTTAAACAAGTATTTATTTGAAATTGCATTATTAATAGGCAGCATTTACATTAGATTTACATTTTGCATGCACAAGTTTATGCCTGTACCTGCTGCACAACAGCATTTCTCTTTTTCATGTTTCCGTGAGCTAAAAGTGAGGGATACCAAAACCTAGACATGTTTCAGTGAGTATAGAAGGGTTAACCAAACACAGCTTTGTACAGTTTCAGATGAATAAAAATGAACAAATGAAGAGTGAAAATAAAGCAGTGAATCTTCTGATGGGGTGTCTGCTTGTAGACATGTGGGCCTGGTCGACATATTTTTATACAGCGGGCATGTCATATCGTGCCAAACGCTTTAAGGATGTGAATTCGACATGTCTAATTTGCCAGAACAATTCTGGCATCTCAAACAGAGGTGACGAGACTGAGGTTTGTACGTGAGACTTTTAGCACAGCGAGCGCGTCATGCTGTAAAATGGCTGCCAAATGCAACACTAAGTGTGATTGAGACACAAAGGTCAGGGGAATTAATGGGGCGTGAATTGTACTCGTACCATCACTGGTTTTCATCCCCTGCTTGTAAAAGAAGAAGTGTTCATCCACTCTGTGCAAATGAAAGAAGCTTGCTGTTAGCTAAGAATGTCAGGAACAGTCCTTTTACTGTCAGATCAAGTTCAGTACAATAAATATTATGGGCTCAGTCCAACTATAAATGAAGAGTGACATGATTTAAATGCATGATTTATGTATATTGATTTCACACTAATATAGTGTTTAAGGTGAACACAAATCTGTCTATCAGTATGCAGTGAGGAACTTCAAATGAGTGCTCTGAGTAACTGACTAGTGCAGCCATTGTAAAAGTAAGTACATGCTGTGTTTCGTATGTTGAGAGACTGAAAGAAAGTGAACTATTTGTCACCACTAATCACCTCTGTGGTACCCCAGAGTAACACACTGCTCCCCCGGGTGCTGTGTTCCTTGCTGCCCGCTGCTTCATTTGGTGAATGGGTTAAATAGAGAGGAAGAATTTTGTGCTGTTCACACTCTGTGCTGTGGTGTGTTCACGGATGACAGAATGGTCAATTTCACTTTTCACCTTATGTGAAAACACCACAGCACAGCACACAGTGTATACAGGATGAACTTGTTCTCTGCATTTAAACTATTCACCAAGTGAAACAGTGGGCAGCTGATGGCGCATCACCCGGGGAGCAGTGTGTGGGGACAGTACCTTGCCCAAGGGTACCTCAGTACTGCCCCTGCCAGTCCAATCACAGAGGCAAGTCCCTAACCACCTGACTTGTGACTGAGAATACTGTATGTGTTTGCATATTTCTGTATGTGTTTGCATATAACTATTACAAGTTGTAGCAGCATCAGATGCTAAAGCATATTACAAGGAATTTGGTTCCTTGTATGTGTTCATTCACACACCTGGCCAATAAAGGCAATTCTGATTCTGATTCTGATTATGACTGTTGTGTTATGTCTGTTCAGAATCACATTTATTGGCCAAGTATAACACCAGTCATAACACAACAGTCATAAACCAACAGCAGTCACAACAGTAGTCATACAAAGGAGCACTTGTAACACAACAGTAGTTTTAACATAACAGCAGTTGTGAAACAAACAAAATAGATTCCCTGACCAAACTTAAAAAAAGGGGGCTTGCTCTGCTTTACCCCACTCTTTCTAGAGCAAATATTTCTGTAGACAGGAAACGAAGTCATGAAATATATAGAAATGTCAACCTGCCACTGAAAAAAGGAAAAAAAAGAGGGGGTGGGGTGTAAATCCATGAAGGATGCAATTAAATCCAAGCAAGTGCCATGACATTTTCAGGTTTGCAGTTACCTTCTTTTATAAAACCCATTTCCAGGTGACAAGGTGGGATTTTGAAAGAACATAAAGGGTTCCAGCTCTAGCTTCCCATTTAAGAATCTCTAGTCGTGGATCTGAATTGGTACCTATTAGTTCAACAAAGTGATACACAACATCCTCAGATGTAACTACACATTTATAACATAAATGTTGTTTGGACAAAATGTTTTACATAGTAATTTTTTAATTACTTTAATTATTTACTTATCCAGTCATTTACATTATTTGTTTCTATTCTGCAATGTCAGTTTATTGTGCAGAAGGACTAAATAAACAATTTCCTCCGGGATAAATAAAGTTTTCTGATTCTGATTCTGATTCTGAATATGTCTGCATTAAAGTAAAGGCATTATTTAAAAAATTATGCATTTTTTTATTATTATTAAGAAAGTACTAAAACAGCACAGACACATCTCTAAACCTTTACTAGAAGAAGTATGAATATATGTTGAATGGATTGGAACAGTATTTGGTAGTTTATTACATAAACATGTAAAAGAAACTGTCACAATTTATAAGTATTATCTTATTGTAGTGTCCAATCATCCTGCACATTAGACCTCAACTCTTCTACATATTTAGTATATTATACCATAATAGGCTCTGCTAATTTTGGGATGTTAAAAAACTAAGTCGATACCTAATACCTCAAGAATCGTTGAAATGCTAAGGAAGTCAGGGTTTTCAGTGCAGAATGTAAAATTGTGCAGTGGCAACACACTTGACACAAATGCCAGTCCATGAAATTTTTATAAGACATCTAATTTAAAAAGCAGGTTTTGAGCGGGCCTAATGTCACATGTAATATAGATGTTTTAGCTGTTTTCAAGGATCACCGGGCCAGATGTACATGTGCCTTCGGAATGACCCCACTATACGCTCAACATGGGTCTGAAATTAACCATCGATTTACTATGGCCAGAACTAATCAGTGACACTGTACGCTTGAGCACTTGCTAACTGCGCCGGTGCAGGTTTTAAAAGGTACAGAAAATCACCAGGCAGTCAAGTGGGTACAAAGGAGAAAATGAAAGGTCAATCATTTGTTAATAGATCTCTATCTTGCCACTGTGACTCTTGCTATAGTCAAAGAAAGTCTTCCAACAACGTGCTTCTGAGACGCTTTTGCTCATTTGTAACCGGTTTGAAAAGGTGGAGGAAAATCCATATAAACAAAGCCCCTGTTGATGCCTAAACTTTAGTAGATCAAACTGAGCTGCAAATTTCTGTATATTTTATTCTTCCTTAAATACACATGGATGAAGGATAGAAATACATTTTGTGCATTAACATGTTCATGGACTGCAAATGATGCATTTAGGCGTGTAGTCCACATAAGCAAAATGCATTCTAAATGAACGTGACGTGGTGCATAATGCTAAGTATATCAGGGCCACTGTGTTTTTGGAAGCGCTGGTGCTGAATTGAATGTACTTGTTTCAAATCTACTTGTTTTGATTTTTAATCATGTGGAAAGGCTGCACACTTTTGAATTCTAATTTCAGTGCATCACATGTTTCAGTATGTTCCCGTTACTTGACTTAAAGGCAGTGCATTCCCATGGCTTGATAAAAGACTTATTATGTTGTGATTCTTCCACCAGGTGACTATGTGGTGATGACGGTTTATTTTGACCTGAGCAGAAGAATGGGCTACTTCACCATTCAGACCTACATCCCCTGCATCCTAACAGTGGTCCTCTCTTGGGTCTCCTTCTGGATTAAAAAAGATGCGACGCCAGCCAGAACTGCTTTAGGTACAGGCAACTAACAAAAACACATCCCCCCCAGACATTTAAGTCCCATTTTACACCGCTGTGTGCCTAACTGTGTCCATCATTTGCTGGCAGGCCGCAAATTCTCATGCCTACCATTTTCAAACAGGCTTAGAGCAATGTGATTTTGCATAATCAATGTCTCTACATATTCCCATGTTCATTTCATTTCAGTAAATGTATTCCATTTCACTCAAATCTCCTCATGGCTTTCAATTGCATTTTGAAAGATTTGTTCATTGTTTAAAAGAAGAAAAAAATAATCGCACCAGAAAATGTGTTTTACTACAACTTACTACAAATTTAATTAAGTACTTAATACACCTGTCTGAAGTACTGTAGGCTATGAGAGGAATGTACCAATGGAAATGTACTTTTTAGTGATGCACTAGATATTTAACATTTTCTTCATTAAAATAATAAGCAAAGCTGTTATTCTTCTGCATGTTTCCTGCTGTATGTCTTGAATACAAGTCTTAGATGAGTTCTGTCTTTGTTGCTAACCTTTACTTGCTTTGTGGAAATTGTGCATGTTTTTTTTTTTTTTTCTGTTGCCTTCATACATTTCTTTGTAGTTTTCTGCTTTCAGTAAGCATGTGCAGCCCTGCTCACTGTTTGTTCAAGGTAATTTTTTTCAGTTTAATACCTTTCCTTCTTCAATTTATCATTTTTTTTCAGAGGTCATTTTTAATTAATTTCACTTTGATTCCGTCAAGCTTTTTTTGTTTGTACTGTCTTTAATGTTCCTGTCTTCATGTTCAAGACTTGTATCTCTCAGATTCCTATCCTTATGAATTCAAACCTAAGATTAAGAAAGCAACAGCTTTAATTTCACATGTGCAGCATCCAAGATGCATTCTTTTGTTGGAATTATGTTGTTTAACATTGCAAGCAGCCTATGACATAGAATTTCATGTGGGGAAATGCGCATGATGACAAGCAGGTTAATATTACTTCTCTCTGTGTAAAGCCAATCCTGATTTACGCTCAGTTACTGAATCTGTTTACTAACTTTGTGCATTCACACTGCAAAAAGTGTGATAATCCATAAATCTCACAACCTTCCACTTCTCAGAATTGTCTGCTGACCTTCTAAACCCCTCTCCTAGCAGGTCCTCGGGTAAATGGATCTGGTAGAATAGCCCTCCTGTGTATTTTCAGGATAACAACAGGATCAGTGGCAGACAAAGCCCATCGGTTTTGCCCTGCAGATCCTGCGGCTCAAACACAAGAAAGGGAAATGGAGGGGAAAAAGGACAGGAGTCGTATGTTCCACGGTGGGAAGGAAAAACAGCAGGCAAGACAGTCCAGGAAGGAAAGAAGAATGAATGCAATTAATCAGTCTGACAAAAGAAGTCATTATACTTTCCGCAAAGAGAAGGGAAAATAGGCTACAAAACAGATTTGTTTTACAGGCATCTTGTTCGATCGATGGAATACAGGAAAAAAGATGGGAAGGATAAGAGAAGAGAGAGAGGGGGCTTACAGTCACAGCCATGGAAATGTCAGGCCAAACAGTTTGCCGACCAAGGTCTGGACTTCAGTGGAAGAATTTTAGCCCTAGAACAACCTGCTGGACTTTGATGGGTGATTTTTAAAAGAACACCAATATCCAGGTGTGTGGGCCTTGAAGCTGACTGCTGAAGAGGAGCAGCTAGGCCTTGAAGAAGTTGTGCTTGAGGTTAACCTCATCTCTTGAGCTGCAGTCGTAGAACAGATGGTGTGCTGATAGGCCACATGGACTAATTATTTCACTGGTGAATGAAAAGGCCTTAGGAGCTAAATCAGTGAAGCCAGACAGAACAAAGTAAGAATATTATAATACTATTGCACACCGAGTCTTCTCGCTTACATTTTAACAAGCCTTTCTGCGCAATGGCTAACCAACTAGTGCAAAGTGATTTCACCATCCACACTCAAAAATGAACACTTAGATGTGTGTTTCACTGAAAAACTTCAACTATCTAAACTTCTGAATAGTTAAAAGACTTTACAAAACTGGTTCTTCAAAGAACTGTCCATTAAAAGGTTCTATAGAAAGCCAAAAGTTGTTCTTCAGTGGCATTGCTCCACTGAAGTCACTGAGTAATGATGTTTCCAAGAATGTTTAGTAGGAACCAAAAAATGGAAAAGCAATGTTCTGTAGCCCTCTTGGTTAAATATGAAATACGAATTCATGACAACAGTTTTCTTTTTTCTCACCAACAAAGAGAATGTGGAGCAAAGCTTTTTGGAAATACATTCCAGTGAGCTTTAATTTTGGCAGCCCTTTGACTAAGTGATAGAGTATCAGGAAATGGCAGCCTAACAGGTTAAGGTAATCACTATGGCCAGTGGTGGCAGAGTAGAGAGGAAGAGAGTGTAAAACGTCCGCCCGAAATAGATGTAGCTCGCTTGTTTCCATAGAAACCTCTGGAAAACAGTGGCACAGTCAGTGGGTTTTTGTA
Source organism: Alestes dentex (assembly GCA_037576975.1). Classification (NCBI taxonomy): domain Eukaryota; kingdom Metazoa; phylum Chordata; class Actinopteri; order Characiformes; family Alestidae; genus Alestes; species Alestes dentex. The sequence goes on along the minus strand of JBBIGA010000106.1, from coordinate 15,603,442 downwards.
CCTCTATAATGTTCAAGGGGAAACAGAGTGGGGATGTGTAAGACTTAGTCTAGATACGTGCGAAGGATTTTCAGTTTGAGACTTTTTTCCATTTCCATCAGTGGCTAAAGAAAAGGTGTTAAAGCAGGGGATAACACAATAACTCAGTCACAGAGGAGGTATAATACCAGTGAATGCTGTACTAGAGAACATACCATGACAAATAACATATTAAATGTTCCTGTGATGCATTCACCCAGTTATGTATTAATGGTAATTTTTTTTTCACAAGATTTCCATCTCTTCAGTATGTATGTAACATTTTATGGCCAAAACAGAAGGGATCATCGAGGAAGACAATTCAGACATGAAGCAGTAGAGATAAATTCACAGAACGGAGTCGCTGTGTCATGTAAAAATCGTCCATTGTATCACTCACTATAAACTGGTTTCCATAGCAGAGCACCTGCACACGAGCCTCAGATCCCAATGAGCAATGCTAGCTGGAATGGTGTGAAGTATCTGTTTATCAGGGTTTGGGTTAGGCCCCTTAGCTCCAGCGAAGGGTAATGTTAACACTACAGCAAACAAAGAAAATTCTGACAATTACAGGGGGGGTCCTCTGTTTCGAATTTGCAACACTTACTCCCATTACTAATTTGGTTGCGCAGTGCGGAAGAAGAATACGCAGTGACGCAGTGTATGAGTGAGGGAGTTGGTGTCCCCCAGTACTCCTACCTTCGCCATTTTGGATTGTTAAAAGTGCAAGTGTATTTAGAACAGGTGAGTGACTTAGGCTAGGGTGTGTTTTGACAACACCAAAATTCGGGTTACATCACTGTTGAAGGAACGGATCTGTGTCATAACTCGAGGACCCCCTGTATGTGTTTCCAAAAAGTGGGACGGTCAGGGGTCCATATTCTTTTGGTCATATAGTGTATGTATGAACGTTTCATTATAAGTGGACCAATATGATTCAAAACAACAACGAATGAAATACTACAGTAGTGTACATAACAGAATTTTTCAAGATTACATTTTTTACAGTTTTGGAGATGGTATGTCTGCTTAAGACATTGACTGTACGTGTGTAAGATGGTGTCACACTATATTTTTGAAAATCCTTGTATGATCTTATTCACCTAATTAATATTTTTTCATACAGGAATAACCACAGTGTTAACCATGACCACCCTCAGCACAGTGGCCAGGACATCACTGCCCAGAGTGTCATACGTTACAGCCATGGACCTCTTTGTCACCGTCTGTTTCCTGTTTGTCTTTGCGGCTCTCATGGAGTATGCAACGCTCAACTATTACTCCTACAGTGCTCGCAGACCTACCTGTAACAAGACAAAAAGATCGGTAAGAACTTAGGCTAAGATGATCACTACATGATGTCCTTCTTGAAATACATGAAAATAGCCTTGTTTAACTTAAATGATTAGCATTGTTTGCCTTTTAATAAGAACTGCGTCATGATTTTAATTGGATTTTTAGAAAATTATTTTAATTAGAATTACACCACGGTTAGTCAGCAGGTATAACAAGATACTGAATTAATAACACTCTTCAGGAGGCTACAGTAAGTACATAATGAGGCTCAGCACTTCAAATCAGTGCCTCAGGTCCATTTCCATTTTCCTTTGCAAATAGCATGGTATGAGTAATGCATGGTATGAGTAGTGCAATCTCCAGTAAAAGGCACCTGAAAGGAGGATTAAATTGTACGATTTCAACAAAGCTGATAGAACATGCACTTGGTGACATCGCTATGGTACCATGTGGGTTCTGAAAGAACAGAAGAAAATAGGGGCTAAGACTTGACCTCAGATTTGTTTCACTCCCCTCAATTAGAGCAGAGATGGATTATGGCCAGTGGTGTCTGGGCCTCAGAGCTCCCTGGAGAACTGAAATCACTCAAAGATGCCATGATGGAGATCCTGGCCTTTAACTAATCTCCTCTTTGAAAGAAAGAGTAACAGGGCTGTGCCTCACCAGCCTGACTGTCAGGCTTAGACTCAACTCATAATACTCAAGACATCTATACTCTTAATTGACCGTTCAGCCTTGAAGGCTTGTAGTTATCACGACCGTGGCAATATACCCTCTTGATCTGAAATCTAGGATGCTGTATAATATGTGTTTATATCTGACAATGAGGGATTTCTTGAATATTAGACACACAAGCAGAGTCTCGTTACTCTACAACCCATAATTTAGCAGCAAATGGATAGATGTTGATAGTCTTGGCCTTGCAGCATAATTTGCTGCTAAATTATGGGTTGTAGAGTAACAAGACTCTCACATGCATTCTGTTTCTACAGTAGCTGGCACAGCAGGTAAGATTTCCACACTCTCTCCCCAATCACTCATTCTGATTAGATTTTATCCCTGCTGAGGAATCAGGACAATTACCTCTGAAATTTTCCATAAAACAAATACCACCCTATGGGTTATCTCCTATAAATAATCACCTACACTGCTGTGTCATTTATTTGCATATGTATCTTAATAGCAATATTGGTCATTAGCAATAAGGACAGGCAAAGGGAAAATACTGTATGTCAGTTCAGCAGACTCAAATCCTGTAGGCTGAAAGATTGATGCTGGATGGAGCCCAACCACTGGAGGGGAAACTGCATGTTAAATCAATGAGATCATTCCTTTGAATGACAGACACTATCAGGACGAATTGCATTAGATGCAAATCATGCTTCTCATCAGCAGAAAATCATTTCCTGAGTTGTTGTGAACGAGTCACAATTTTATTTCCCTACAGTGAAAGACTAGAGCATATGTTCTGGACACAGAGCATATGTAAGCCTGCCAAGTGTTGCACCTAAGTGCTGTTGTTGTTTTGCAGAACTACTCTGTGCTGGATGTGGGACCTCCTCCTACAGTCATTGCGCTCAACAACTCCATGTACTGGCAGGAATTTGATGATGCCTGCATATATGAGTGCCTGGATGGAAAAGACTGCCAGAGCTTCTTCTGCTGTTATGAGGAATGCAAAGGAGGGGCATGGAGAAGGGGCCGAGTCCACATAGACATCTTAGAACTAGACGCATACTCCCGTGTCTTCTTTCCCACCTCTTTCCTATTGTTTAATGTTGTCTACTGGGTAGGCTACCTCTATCTTTAGCAACCCCACTTCCTTTTCCAAGACACAGATGACTTGACTTGCTCCCAATGGAAATGGAAGGACAGACTGAACCAAGACATTCTAAGGTACATCCAAAATGACTGAATGCTGGTTTCCAGAAAAAAAAAAAAAAAAAAAACTTTTCTCCAGTAGGTTAGGACACAACTGAAAATGAAACTTTGCCATAACAAAGTTACAGCAGATACTCTGAAGCCCTTCAAGTAAGCAGTGGGGCTCTTTCTACTTGGTTTGGAAGGGTATCGCCCACAGGCTTTTTGTCTGGTAGCATTTACCCTGCCAGAAATCTTTGCCTTTGTTCTTCAGGTACCAAGGAAAAAAAGATTCACCATTCACTTATCACAGGAGAAGCTTGATTGTTTTGGCTGAGAAAATTGCAAGAAGTCAAGGGAATGAGGATGCTCTGGCCAAGGGTTTGAGGGGGAAAAGAGCCGTGCACAGCAGGTAACCCCCTGACCTCTAATACCAAGATGATCCCAGCAAATGGTTCCCAAATAGAGGAACCTGCCAACCAGCCATCAGTCAAAACCAGAGACATGGGGAAGCATTCAGAGACATCCATAGTGCCTTCTTCTGGAGGGGTCGCCATCTGCCAGAATGAGATGAGTATCAGTGACAGGGACAACTTCTGGTTTTGACTGACCGCTGATGTACTCACTCCATGGTTTATTTTGTCAAAGTCTGCTCAACTTTTATTTTATGGTCAGTCTCCACTTATTTTTATGCATAACTTATTTCTAAAATTCACAGTCACAGCATGCTATAATTAGAATATTAAGGCTAACTCTGAATCTGCACAATTATAGTGTAACAGGTATGATTTTTTGCATATCAATAGCCTATTGGTATGGGAATTAAAGAGGTTTTCCCATATTTATAGATTTTTTATTAAGAGTTCCCAACACAAATGAATTGAATAGTTCAGACCTATACAAGCAATCAGTTTAAATAGTAATTGCATGTGTTCTATAGATTATCATTCCAAATTATTATCTTTTGGCATGGCCTAAGTTGGGACCTGTACTCATTCCTTATCTATATCCAGCAAAATCAGTCACAAAAAGAGAGGTTTGGGCTGTGAACGTTTGAATCACTCTGTTTCCTGGTGTGTTTTACAATTACTTGTCATCTGTTATCTCAGATTAATGTGCAGGGGGATCAACACTAGGCAGTTCAGACAAAACAAAGTAATATCTGTCATTAGATACTTTTTCATTCTGTTGTCAATAACTTGACATTATCCCTAAATCACCACTGTGTTCATAACCAAACTGTAGTTCACAATAATTTGCTACAGAGTTGCCTTAGGGTCACCAGCACAGTCTTAGTGTAAGATGATCCATATTAGAAAGAGAACTATAACATCTGCTTCAAAGTGTAGTCATTACCAAAGGATTTATTCTAAGAAGGCTGAGAATACATGTATAAAGGCAATCTGCAGTTTCTTTAACAATGGCTTTTTTATTCACTTTTATTTACTTAGTATTTTTGATGTGTGTTATACACTATGCCAAATCATTGCAATGATGCTCACAGACATCACAAAGTAGTATTTTTAGTTGTAATGTGCTTAATAGCAATATATCATTATTTTCTTTCTTTACAAGAGTAGCATTTATTTGAGTACATCATAGTTCTTCATGATAGTTCTTCAGTATTCAGTGCTAGACCACTGTGGTGGCCTGTGTAGTAGATTTTACTGTTCTTTTGGCAGCTTAGTGCAATCTACTCTACATGCTTTGGCAAACGCCAAAACTTACTGTCAAAATAATTTTCTACTGATCAACAAGGGGTTTCTCTCATTTTAAACCCTGAAGTCATGCTTATGATTTGATGCCTATTCTGACATATGCTATATCTAGTATGGTACACTTGACACGTACTGATGGGACATGTCAAGTGCCTTTTTTGAGGTTTTTGAGGTTTGTCTTGTGCTCTGTTGTTGACGTATTGAATTCATCAGAAACGTGTGGTGAACTGCTGACAAACTGATTCTCCTCTTGCGTTTCATGACGCTATCGTGACTTTTTTTGTGGCTTCTTGAAGGTGTCAATCCATTATTGACCTGTTTTGTGGTTTATCTGATAATAGTTTGCAAGTGTTTCAACATACTATTGTTCTTATTGCAGTTGTTGACTCAGTTTGGCGTACAATAATTATTATTAGCTGTTCATTATTGGTGGTGCTAACCCTTCAGACTGACCCATCATAATGCAGGTGATGGTGTTGCTCTCTCCTACAGAAAAACAATGCTGGAAGGTTAGGTAAGTTAATTAAAGCCATACATACAGTGTGTGTAGGAACTGAATCTAATTATGCTATTTTTAACTTAGCCTTTATAATCAGACCGCCAATTAAAACATGGAGAAAATACGGAAGCGTGGAATAGAAGGGAATACCATCATCAACCCCCTAGGGACAAAGTACTTCAGTGCGAAAAATTTAGGCCAGCGACTTTACATTATAACATTTTTTTTATAAAAACAAGAACTGCTGAATATGAATATCTTCATGAATCAGTGACCATTACAACAGCAGTTTTCTTTCAAGCCCTCGATCTAACTCTTAGCTGGATTCTTCAGTGTTGACCTTAGACACTCAGAACTTCTCTCAACCCCGTTTTTTCATTTCAGTTTATTTAATTAAGTAACACCAAAATACCTGACACCTGCTTGTTTGGCTCATGCATGCCAAGGGCTTATACCATGATACCAGGTAGCTTAATTGGCAGTCACATTCATTAAAATTCACGTCTAATGTGTGCTCCCCCAAAGGAAACAGTAAAAGTTAAGCCAGAATGCCAAAGAAATCATGATGGTGAATCATAAATCATGATTCACCAAAGAAATCATTGCTCACAGACATGGATGGAAGATGTATTATTATTTTAGATCCATTTCTTTCTTTCGGGCTTCTTCAAACTGTAGCTGGGGTTGGTTTGTGCAGTAAAGTAAATATTGAATATAATGTGGTATGACGAGGAGCCATCTTTGGATATATTTGTCAGTGGTCTGCTGCCCTTTAGGGAAAAAAAAAGCTATTCTCTTTTTATGCCCCAGTCAGACACCCTTCATACACACACACGTGCAACACCTCTAATCACACCAAGGCATAGAATTTCATTGTTGTTAGCTTTGTGTTAACAATTTGACAAGTCAGTGTATATTTTTCATGTTTCGACAATTTGTGAGTAAATGCCAGTGTTGGGTTAGCTTCTCTCAGCGATGTGCAGTGATGTCTGTGAGGTTGTGACTTGGACCGGATAAAAGAGGGTGTATGTGAGTTTTTGGCCTATCTTTAAAACCCATTTCTATTTCTTGTGCTATTTTCATACATGTCGTTCTTTTTATATCTGAAATGTACAGTGCAGAGATAAATGAGAAGATGTGAAATAAAGTTTTGTTTTTCTTTTTTCCTTTCTGTATATCATTTTATCTTGCACTTTATAAGTGACCTAGTTAAATGTATTTACAATGAATTAAAGGTATTTTGTAAGTAGGAGAAAAGTGTTATTCACCCTTTTTTTTAACAAGGATTTTTTTTTTTTTTTGAACCAACCATGCGATATGATGAATGAACCATTCAAAATGGTATTATTACTTTAACATGGTGACACAAAGTCAATATGAACACCATTATTTTTGTATTTTGTAGTATTTTGCAGGTAAATTAGAATTCTCACCCACTGGCCTGGAATGTGGACACATAAGCACGTCCAGTAGTGGGTGTTCTGTACTCCAGCACCCCAGAGCAACTGAGGATTAAGAGCTTTGCCGCAGGACACAGTGGCGGTCAGAGTTGGATGTGGTTTGTTGACCTTTTAATGCACATCATCAGCTATTGTGACCTTAAGCATTGACCTACATGTCACTTACATTTGTGATAAATGGTAAAAGATTAGAGTTTCAGTGGTTTCTACTTTATCTGTGTACACGCAAATGAAACAATCCCATTTGTCTAGTTGCACACAAGAGGCCGCAGCAAGTGAATGATACACTGGAGAACTAAAAGTAGGTTAATTCTGTCAGTGCTGTGTGAGCATAAACAAAGGCCCAAAAATGCTTTCTAAAAAAATCAGAGAACAAAGTCGACTTACGCAAAACAGCAGGCCCCTTCAGAAGAGGGAAAACTGTCTAGATTTCAGCCTGTCACAGAGAATATGTGAAGGATGAATCCTCGATGCAGACCTAAATGTGAAATAATGATGCATCTGACATTTTCTCTAAATTACTCCTGGCCTTGGTTTAATGATGTGACATTTGCCTTAATAAGAGAAACGCCTGAAGAGCACTGGCCAAGTCCTCTGAAATTTAATTCTCCCTTTTTTGTAAAAAAAAAAAGACTAAACTGCCCAAACCAACCATGTGTGTACACTGGGGGTATGAGGATATATACCTCGGCTCATGTGTTTTACTTTTAGGCGTCTTAAAGCTGACGTGCGCTCAGTGTCGAGTACTGAGGGTGACTGTCTTTTTGATGAGGCCTGCTTTGAAACTCCTGCATCTCTCTGCCACAAAACTGTTGGAGCAGTTGCCATGGGAACCTTGTTCATTCAGCACATAATGAAGTGAACCCTAAGATGAGAGATGACTGATTTGGAGCTGGAGAATCTGACCTACTTTTTAAAGGCATTTTAACTCTTTATCTAACTTACTGTTAAAACAAAGGCGGTCCAGCCCATAACGACTGTGACAGCTGCATTAGCTGAAATACATGCATCACACTAACTTTTATACTTTTCATAAGTAACTTTTATTCATAAGTAATATAATGATACACGCCAGCTTGCTGAGCGTTCAATGCAGATTAGTTTACTAATGACAATCACCAAAAAAGGTGATTTTTTTTCCCCCACTTCCTCCAAATTCATGTGAAACCAACCACCACATTTTTTATTTAAACTGCTGTTAACACAGTGTCACTGGACAGTTCAACACACTTGGAGTCAGCTGTGCTTTCTTGGACTCCCAGCCACGGATGGGTGTGGCACGACTCAGGATTGAGCTTGCTATAAGGCTTAGACAGTGTGCCATTCAGAAACTCCCCTAAAATTATGCTTTTTGGTGCATTTCCTAACAAACTAACCCCCCCCCCACCCCCCTCTTTATTCACAGTTTGAAATATTATGTAGGAGTAGCTGGGTGCGAACAAGAGCACAAGTAATAAGGAAACAATGGCTGAAAAATGCCAGAGCCAGTCACACCTAGACATGGATGAATAAAATAAAGGATAAAATAACAAAAGACATCCAAAAAAATGAATTCAACAAATGCAATTAAAAACTATGCAAAAGAAAAACTCTACCGAGATGAAAAAGAGGAGCTCTCGATTTTTTAATCACAATGGCCAGAGACAGCTTATACCCCAGCCACAGTCTAATAATTACCATTTCGTTGAAAATAATGAATTGCAGATAAAGACAGAAGACAATTTCAAGGAAAAAATGTCTTGGTAAGGTTTTGAGCCACCTTAAGGCACCTAAACAGCTTCAATGCTTGGCATCGATTGTACTTTACTGAACTAGAACTTTACCGGAGGGATGGAATGCCATTGTGTTTGTCAAGTTTTTATTATGATTTTTCCTTTCATTTGTCACTAATCTGTGTATGTGATTCTTTTTTTTAATTTAAATACATAATGTGACAATGTAAAATTTATCATCCATCACTACACTCAAAGAAAATATGTGCTCTCTTCACTCATACAACTACAAAACATACTTTATTTTGTAGTAGGTTTTAAGGCATTCTGAGCCTAGACCTTAATGAGCAAGCCTAAAGAAACAGCAGACAGTAGATATACAGAAGAAAATAGGAGACAATAACGTGGAAGAAAAATTCATAGGAACTTAAACCCTTTCAGTGAACCTGTGACTGCTGACACAAACAAGAATTTTATGGACTGAGAGATGCTTTTAAAAGTGTGAAACTTCCTTCCAAAAGAGCATGTAAAGATGAATTAAAAGTTTTCTAATTTAGTTTTTAACAAGACTCGTAATATTTGTACTGTTCACTCCGTCAGAAACATATACTACTGTTTATGCAGAACCATGTAATGTGGTTTAGTGTTTGCTTTATGTCATGCTTGAATTGCACTGAATTGGCTGTTGCCTCAGTTATTTATTTTTAATACTATGTCAAGACTGCAGTAGATTGATCCATAATGACTAGTGTTGTCTCCAGTGAGATTAACCCCACCCTGACAACACATAGAGGAAAAAGTGCTGGATGCTCCAGTCTGTCCTCTAACGCCAGTCCTTCTTCAGGAGACCTGCTTGGAGCTTAGTTTCCTGATCCAAGCTCCCAGCTACCACACCTGTCAGGGCTGATCAAGGCATTCAGGAAGGATGAAGTCAGCTGGCTGAGGTGTGTCTCTGGACTGGAACTAAAGTTTGTAAAGAGGATGGATCTGCAGAAAGAGTTCTGCTGACCGTTGTTGTTTCCTGCAAATTACGACAAATCTCTTAATTTAATCTTGACTTTTGGTGTTAATGTGGATAACATAGCTATTCTTCTTCAGTCCACAGTAATCTAAGGT
>JBBIGA010000106.1:15569324-15584034 GCA_037576975.1 Alestes dentex | reverse complement strand
GTGAGTGTGAATGGTTGTCTGTCTCTGTATGTAGCCCTGCGACGTGCTGGCGACTGTCCAGGGTGTACCCCGCCTTCCCCTGACCCCGAGTGTGGGACCAAGGGGGTAGAAAATGGATGAATGGATGGATGAAAATAATGAAATATAGATCAAGACAGGAGCCAATTTGATGGAAAAACCAACAAGTGAGGTTTGGGTCAAACCTTGACTCAAACCTCACTTGTGCCAAACAGCTTCAGTGCTTTGCTTTGATTGTAGAAAGAAGGCATGGAACACCAGATACTCGCTGCATACTTATTATATGTTTACCACTGTCCATGCGCGCCCACATTTTGACGGGGGCGACATGTCAAAGTGGGGGGTCAACTGCTACAGGCTATATTTATTTATTTATTTGTTTGTTTGTTTGGCTCTTTATTTATTTGTTTGTTTATTTATTTATAAATACAGAGGAGTCTCCCATCCTTAAACACAACTGATTCTGTTCCTCAACTTTTGAAAGCATACCATCCACTTCCAAATATTCCAAATAGCCCTTCTTTGAACCTGTAGTACTTCCCTTCTACAGTTCACAGAAACTGATTCTCATTATAAATTTGATCCAAAGCTTAAAACTGCCTATGCTGACCACTCAGGGTTGTAACAAATGTTGAAATGTAAGATAGAATAAGTTCTATTTCCATAGCTTGCTCTACCTTGTACATTTATCAGTTAATGAAGTCTCTATTTAATTTATATTAAAGAGATGGACATGGTCTATCGCCCAGTGCGTATGCAATATGTATATGGACACTCTGAAGAAGAACATTTTAAAATGGAATCCCCTTGAAGGATGAATTATTAACTTCATGTGGATTCTCTTTCTTACAGTTATGTTAGCTGTGCCTGATGGAACAGTGAAGTATTTAAAGTTCCCTCTTGCAGTGAATTCTAGCTTTTGTTGTCATTCACTTGAAGATTTAACGGTAGAGTGGAAAGCCTGTCTCCAAAAACAAATTTCCATGCATATTTTAGTCTGAGATGCACTTATTATGAAACATTTATATGGCTTTCTGATCGAGGCAAAGCAGGTGCCACACACTTCGAAACCAAACTCTGCTAGTCTAGGTTCAAAAGAGCTTCTAAAACTGGAGACCTTGAACAGAATGAAGCAACTAACTGAAGACAACTGGGTAGACTTATTTATTCAGCTGTATAGAAGCTGAATGTTAATGTTTATATCACTATAAAAAGGTGTCAGACTGATGTTCTGGAGACTAAAAGTACTATTATTCTGTAAAGTCCATGAAGGTATATGAGAGCAGAATGTGGCACTATGGAGCAGCTGCATATGATCCTAAATTAATTTGTCTTGAAGGAAAAACCAACATGTTAGTGAGGTTTTGGGCCTCATTTAGGTGCCAAACAGTTTCAGTGCTTCACATTGATTGTACACATTGATTTATAGATCAACATCAGATACTCTCTGAATGCTAATTGTATGCTTATTACGGTCCATGTGCATCTACATTTTGACTCTGATGACATCTCAGAGCTGGTAGTTAACTGCTTTATACACACTATAAGGACAAAAGCATTGGGACACTTGACCATTTCACCAAAAGGGTCTTTAATGTAATTGCATTCAAATACAAGACTTTAATATGGAGTTGGTCCCCAATTTGGAGTCATTACAGCTTCCACTATTCTTGGAAAGCTTTCCACAAGCATTTATGAGGTCAGGCACTGATGTTGGATGAGAAGACCTGGCTCACAATCTTCGTTCCAGTTTATCCCAAAGGTGTTAGATGGGGTTGAGGTCAGGGCTCTGCACTGCCCAGTCAAGTATTTACACTCCGAACTCATCCAACCACATCTTCATGGAGCTTGCTTTGTGCACTGGGGCACAGTCATGCTGGAATTGAAAAGGTTCTTCCTCAAACTGTGTCCACAAAGTTGGAAACATGGTGTTGTCTAAAATGCAGATTGCCCTTCACCTTAAGTTAGGGGCCTAGCCCAAACTCTGAAAAACATGTGTCCCAATACTTTTGTCCACATAGTGTATATATCAGCTAATTAAGTTTTGGAATTCAGATAAGTCTTCAATCTTTAATTGCAACTAATTCTGTTCCTCGATATTTGAACGCACACCTCCACCTCCAAATATTTAAAATGTCCCTCTTTGAACCTGAAGTACTTTCTTTCTACAGTTTACAGAAATGGGCTCTCATTGTAGAAGAAGTGTAACAATGTAGCTCTCTGGAAAACTTTATGAGTAGGAGCTTCCTCTCATTGGATTCCCTTGGCTCTCCTAGTGCAAGCCTCAGCAAATTATGTAACATGAACAGCAAAGTTTTTGAGGCACAGATTCCAAGACTGACAGATCAGACTTAGAAATAACAGATTGGTAGAATATGTAACTGTATTTAAAATATAAAAACATGGATAAAAACAACTGCAAATAACATACTCTGTATAATACTCAAAGCACTGCCAATGGAATGGGTCACTATACCAATGGAAGCAGCTGCACAAGAGTCTAAGGTCATCATACCCAATGCCAAGTTACAGGAGCTTTAACCTCCCCAGTACTAAGTTGTGGAGCAGTGAAACTATGCTTTCTGTAGTTTGTAATCCAGAACTAATCAACATCAGTACTGGACCTCACTAATGCTCTTGTGGCTGAAGGCATTTAAATCAAATGTTGCAACACCTTGGTTGGTTTCTTGGACAGAAATTACATTTAGAATGGATTACACAGCATTACAAAAAGAGATTCACCATTGAAAATGGTGGACAACACATGATCTGTGTCTGGGAAACAAACCAATGTTATAAGTTCCTAAATGAGTAGAGGCTATTACTGCATCACAGGGAAGGGGAATTCCCTATTAATACCTCTTTTTTGGTAATATAGAGTATATCAGTGGTCACTAACCCTATTCTAGGAGACTTTAGATTCATTAATTGCCTTTAGAAACTGATGAGGGTTAGTGATGACTGGTGTATATAGTTTAATATTTAATTACTGTGATTTTAAAAGTACATTTTGTCAGTTAATGACAACTGACAAGAATTCTTAGAATGTTTTAGATTGTGTGACAGTTTGCAATTTAGTCATATAATAATAAGTAGTCTCTAATGGAATTCATTTGGAAAGTAACCTTGAATTCATGGCATAGGAGAAAAAAAACTGCTTTCCAAAAATAGATTACATCAGAGCTACGAGAGCTTCCCACCAACCTTGAGGCATATCAAGGGAATAGGTAATGTGTTGATTTTCCTCAGGTAGGGCTGCATTCTTCTCTGTTCAGCAACAGACTCTATCAAAGCAAAAACATTTTATTCACAACCCTAAGCATACCTTGGTAGTGCAACTTGATATGGCAGAGCTGTAAAATAAGTTTCATGACATTTAAATGATGCTTTCTGGCTGCTTGACAAAACAGAACTATCACTAAATGCGGAACCATTAGCAGAGAAGCAATTTGCTTTCAGCATTACACATGTACACGAAGACTTCTTGGATTATTTCCTGATTAACAAAGTCCATTTTCCTGCAGCTGTACGGTGTGTGCAGAAATGGCGGATGTTGCAAAGGCAAATGACAGGCTGATAAATGGCCTGCCCCACTAGATGAACAATCATGCAGGGACATTGCAAGGAAATGAGAAGAAACAGGCCTAGACCTTACGAGGACAGAAATAAGTCATCTTGCAAACTACCAAATTGCATATTTATAGCAGTTGCTTTGTGAAAAAGTCATTAAGGTCATTTGATTGTGAGACTGTGCCTCTTCAACTGCAAAACTGTCAGTCCTGTAATTATCTAAACAGCTAATTATTCCAGCATTTTATTGCAAGGTTTCTCCTGATATCTTTTTTAAAATGAAGGTGTTAGTAGCAGAGTGAGTGAATGCTGCTGGTGATGACCATGGCACTGATGTCCCCCTCTTTTTAACTGTCTTGCCTCCATTACCCTCTTCTCTGCCTCCATATAAAAGCTCCTTTGAAAGTCCATCAAGGGCAGCATGTTGTATGGTACAAAGTGAAAGGCATGTTTTGTCTAAACATCTTCTGTGCTTCATATATTTCAGAAGCAACAAATCTATAAAGGTAGCCTTTACAGAGACGAGTCAGACTCAGGGAATTCTACATTCTTCCAAAAACCTTGTGCGTCAGATGATAACAAATGTTGGTCAGCATTAAAGGGCTATAACCCAGAAAATCATTTGTGTTTGTGTATATGTAGTACATAAATCTTGCTAAAGCTTCATTAAAGAAAAAATAACAAGACAAACAAGGTCTTGCGGACTTCTGAAGCAATGTTTTAAGAGTAAACATATGTACAATAATATATCTACATAAAATATTTGTTTAATTGCTAAATCAAATGGAAAACACAGTTTATTATAATTTGCTGCTGGGCTATTTGTTAGTTAACTCAAAGCTAGCTATGTTGGTAATTGTGCATTGAAACAAAACTATTTCAGATATTAGCTAGCAACCTCCTTTACAGGACCTATTCGTACTGATAGTTAGTGTAAGAATATCAGGGTCAAGGCCATTCAGAGGCACAGTAGAGGCAAGTGTTTCTGAACTTTTGTCTGTCAACTGACCCCCAAAACAGCTTCTCCTCACATCTGCATAAATCTCGACCTGTTTGATTTCACCAAAAGATAAAGGGTTTGCCTTTCTGATTGTGTGTTACAGGTGTTAGGTGGCTAACAATTCAACCTCACACTTTTTTGCAGTACTTGAGAATCCTGAGAATCCTCAAATGTAGGTGTGCCTCTATTGACCCATCAACTTTAGATTAAATTCAACGGTAGAAAAGCTGGATACAGAAGAACCGCTGGGGACAGATGCACGCTAACTGCACACTCAACTACTGAACTTTCAGCTGACAAGGACACTGAAGACACACCACAACAAACAACAGAATTTACAGCATTGATTTCCCTGATCCACCAGGTCACGTCAGGAAACAGACAGCTCGGCAGTTTCATTACTGTTTCATTACAGTCCACAAAATCATGGCAGTTCCTCTGTGTTTTACATAGTGGAACACTGCTATGCCTTTAACATGGAGCCATAATTGCATAAACATGCCTATTTGTTTTTCTGAGAAGTGATACCTACCCTCCTCTCTTTACGTTTAGACTATTTAATGTTACCAAGGAAACAGAGGAGCCATCAGAGGAAATTGGTCAAACGGAATGAAGTCACAGCATGCAAAGTCAGAATTGGCACAACAATATCCTGCATAGACAATTTAATACTTGCTCATTTTCATATCCTCAGTGTGTATAATTGGTTGACTGCTTTCTGTAAATGCAACTGTTTTGGTAGAAACTTCCCTGATATTAGTAACTGCAGTCTTAGTGCTGACTAGATTTCCATTCTTTTTGTTGCTGAGGGAGGTAATAGATTTTAAAACGGATTAGTGTCAGATTTTCTTATCTAAGATAGTGTGGATGTTCCTTATACGTACAACTGCTAAAGACCTTGAATGAGGAATTTGAGGTGTACTGGTATCTAATAAAGGGACCAAAAGGAGTCTATTTCGCAACTCAGTTAAATATGTGCTATTCAGTGTGGCACTGCTGTAAAATCAGCTCAGTCTTTCTGGCTGTGTGGCAGAAGGGTGCTATTGCAGTGGGACTATTCTAACAGAAACGGTTAGCTTTTAACATGATACATGAACACCAAGACTATTCACATTCTTTGCCGAGAGGGCAAATGGAGCCACAGGTTGATACATGTTCCGCCCCCAGATGAGCATGAATGCAATACCTGTTAAGAACGCGAGCATAAAGAGGCCTAGATCTTTGTGGGCCATCCGAAAAAAATACCTTTTTAAAATTTCAATTTAACTGATATTCTTATTAGAAGCATCTGTCCAGTGAATAGGTCGTTTTGGTTGTGTAATGATTAGTCATGACGATGGCCTAACAGCATTAAGTGGCCTCTTTTTTTTCTCATCATGCTCCTTTTGTATTGCAAATTTTATTCTATTTGCTTTTAATACTTTCTTCTTGTCAGATTAAATTTATTGTTCACACCAGCCTTTCTGCACTCTCAGCTAGTTTAGTTTTCAGTTCCCTGCGACCTTCAAACACTTACAGTGTAATGATTAGGCTTGAAGGCTGGACGTAGGTGCAAATCCCAAAGGTTTAAAAAATATACACACTAAACAAAACACAAACACTAACAATGGGTCCAGGGTAAAATACGAGATATCCCAAAGGGCTAAATACAAAGACAGAAGCAAAGCACAACTACTAATGACACTCACAGACAATCCACAACCAGAGACTGAAACACAAGGGTATATATTCTAACTAAATGGAAGCACCTGGGCAGAGGAGGAGACAGGTGAATAGGATAACAAGGGGGATGGGCTAAGGTGGATGCTAAGATAAACTAACAAATACAGGGCAGGGAAGATCAACACATGGCAAACAAAAACAAAGGCATACAGTCAAGAAACAGCGACATGGCAGGGGCATGCATAACATACGGCAGTTTCTTTCAACAGAACAATTTCACTTGAAAAAATTAATTCTGAGAAAAAAACAACATGAACAAAAATCGAGGACCACCACCCTTCATCAGGTAAATGAAAAAAAGCTTTTGTTTCCAGTCTTATACATGACTTTGTAATTTTTTGGTACAGTCCTGTTAGAGGAGCTGGCAGCCTGGTGATTAGAGAGTTGCCCCTGCAATTGGAAGGACGTGGGTTTGAATCCTAGGACTACCAATGGCACCACTGAGGAACCCTTGAGCAAGAAATCACCCCCACATACTGCACCCAGGGCTCCATTGTCGGTTTCCCCACTGTTTTACTCGGGTGAATGGGTTAAACGCAGAGGACTTCAGAATCAATATAAATTTAAAAGAAAATGTTAGTACAGCATAAGCTAGCATATAACACCTGCTGTACAAACTACAGACAAATCATCTTAAAATATCTTACCTATTTTCTAAACACTGCATTATGCCAGTTCTTCCAGCCTAAAAAGCCAATGTGCACCTAACATATTTCAGTAACAGGGTTACTTTTGTTCAAAGGAGCTGCAGCTAGTAAGAGGACGGGCTTTGTAATTTGGGAGTAATTCGTTCATTTTGATCTTCTGTACGATTTGTTCACCTTTCATTCACCTGTCACATGATTGCTGCTCTTTTTCTATGTGCAGAGGCAATAAAAGATACAAACTTCTCATGAATAAATGACTAAAATTTTCTTGACTTGTGACCTCAAGATAGAACATTTTGCAACTAAGAGCTTTAACATGCTCAGAGTGAAATGTTGAATTGCAGGTAACATGGTTCACATCCCCCACCTCCAACATGTTAATTAATTAATGTACCAACAAATTATCACTCTAGATATGTAAGCCCAGAGACCACAGTGTTCTAACATTTCTCCCTGCACATTTTGTAAAATATACAGGTTGTGTGAGTATGGTACGCTGCAGGCAGATGTTTCTATGACCAACAGATAACAGATGCAGAGAGGCTGTGTGTTCTTACATATTGTCCATAAGGACTATGACTATGATAGCATACTTTTACATCATGCATTGCCTTGCTTTTAGAACCTACTGACTATTTTAAGACAGCATGATCATTCTACACTGCTCACTGGTAGGCCTACATGTATCTATTAACATAAAAGAAGTTCAGGGGATCCTAAGCTGCCACAGTCTTATTGGAGAATAAATAGATTATGTGCCTGGTATGTCAGTGTATCAGTTCAGTCTATATAATTTCTTCTGATAAGCTATGGGACTTTGCCTGAAGCATTTGATTCAGAGGGCTTACTAAAATATTCAAGCTCTTCATAATAAATTCAACACCCACAACCCACAATATTGTATTGTTTCTTTGTATACTTGATATCCTGATAAGAAATCCAATTAGGCTGAGGCGGTACGAGTCTCATTTCCCTCCACTGCAATTACCCAATACATGTTCATAAATGATAAGCCTTTGTGATTGAAATATGTTTTAGTCATGGCTATGCAAATAACTTGTTATGGCGCTGCAGTCAAGAAAGAGAGAGACTTTCCTATCAGTGTTGATCAAAAGAAGCAACAGAGCAGTACTTGCCCCCTAAACCTGTATTCTTCAATCAAAGTGTGTGTGCCCTCAAAATGTACAGTGGAAGCCTGATGTCATGCTTCTGAGTGGTACACTGTGGCTGGAAGTCACTGCATCTGCACCAGGTGAATGAAATAAGAGTTGCTTGCTTTTTATTGCTATATGAAATGTGTTTGTCCCATTTTATGACACATCCCATTTTTGCTAAACTCACCTTATACCATCAGTTTAAAAAAACTCTGGATTTTCACCCAGTCCGTGGATATTCAAGTTGCTGAATATGTGAGAGTGCATGAATCACCCATTTAGCACTTAACAGAGATAGTGACTCTTGTTTGGCACTTGGACTCACTACAGTTGATTTGAGACTCAAATCTGTGCTGAAGTAAGACTTGTAGAAATAGGAAAAATACATGCTAGTGGTGCTCATTATTGAATGAGGCTGCTTTATAGGTCTCTTATGAAGATCACACAACTTAATTCAGATAAAAAAAAATACACTCAAGAAAAAATCTGCCAGAAAGGGTTAGCTGAAGGGTCTCAACTGAGTTTTTTTTAAAGAACCCTCGAACAGACAAGTTCTTTAGAGAACCAAAATGGCTCTTCTATGACTTTGCTCCAATGGATATTTTTTGCTGATTTTATTTTCAAAGCTGTACATATGGCTAGTTTAAATGAAGGGTGTCTGAGCAAGCTGTGGCTTCTGAAGGGGAAAAATATATATGAGCGTTTCGCTCAAACTTTTTTTTTTTTAATGTATAGCTGTTGGTGATGAAAAGTCTCACTAATTGACACCCTCTTAATTGACACATGTCTGTTCAAGCACATAAACTTAGACTGATTTTAAAATGTATAATCTACTGTTGCACATTTTCTGAAAGAACAACAAAGTAAATGTTCTAATCTAATGCAATCATTTTATTAAGCACTAGCAACAAAACCTATCAAAACAGTTGAGCTTTTTTTGCACTCAAAATCAAAATTCATTAAAATCTTCCTGTACTGCAGTTGTATGCTAAGTTACCCTCTAGACTGTGACCTCTAACATTAATTTACATGACTGAATGACTCACTTGCATTTCATAATAGGGACAATAAAGGAGGTAAATGTTACCCCTGCTAATTCAAAACCAAGCTATAGTAATTGAAAAAGCTAAACACGTCACTGCTGTCATGATTTTTAGTAGACCTGTTAATCCAGGTGGCCTTTAAGATAAATTGTATGGAATGTTGTACAATACATTTATCGTTTAGCTGATAACCTTGGGTCATGTTTATTATCTTTATCAGCTAAAGAAGGGCAGAGGTCTTTTCTTTTCCTGGCTGATAATTGTAAAACACAGTGTTTGAAAATAGACTGAAAATACATCCCAGCGAAATGTGTGTTAGATATATTTGAGGAGTTATCATGTCATACAAGCACACATCTTATAATCCTTCTTAACTCTAATAAATATGGATGGAAAGAGGTCAGTTATGAGCAGGTATATGGCTACCTGAATACCAAACACTTCCCCCCAGTACTTTAAGAGGAAGACATGACACGAATATTTATGAAGAAATCTCCTCAAAACTTATTATTAACCTGTGTACCTTCTCAGCTGACTGCAGGACTTTTAAACTGAATGCAGGTCTCAGATTAAGGATTTGGGTAAAATTAATTTTACATTGAATTTTTCAAACGCTTAAATAACTGGAGACACGCTCTGTCCTTCAGTAAGGGTAAAGCAACTTAAATAAAATCTGTACATTTGGGATATACAGTAACAAATATAACAAAATACGAGTAAACTACAGTGAATATCATTTTTTTTTTATCTTGAAGGGAGGATTCAGTGACTTTAACCTTTACTTCACCTACATGGCAAACCTGTAAGTTCAGCTACAAACGTTTTAAAATACATTTAGTTGAACTGTTCATCTACTTAAGAACAACATGGGAAAGTTTGATGTTAGCGTTAAAACTTGCGATTACCTTTGAAAATAAGTGTCCTTTTACTCTGGTTTCTAGCACTGTGGTTTACTCCCTAGTTTGTTCCAAAATAAAGTAACAACTCAAAAGCTGTTATTACAGAAAAAGTTTGAGAACATTTGGATTAACTGTTCATGTGTTATTTTGGATGATTTGTTGACCAAAGTGCCAGTCATGTTTTGGAGAGGCTACATCTTGAGCCAGCTTTGATTTTCCATACTTCCACAATGTGATGGTATAATATAATGCCATATTATAATGCAGCCAGTGATTCTCCATCAGACTGTGAAAGGTGGGCTGGATACATCCTATATGTCCAAAAGTTTGTAGATACCTACTTATCCGGTGTTTCTGCTGATGTCAGTGGTACTAATATGGAGTGTTATTTTTATAATAGCCTCTACACCACTGGAAATGTTTCACCCTAAATGTTGAAACAGCTTTTAGTCAGCCTGAGCCTTAATGAGATCAGGCACTGATGTTGAATGGTTAGTTCTTGATCCTAATCGCCACTCCATTTCTTCCCAAAGGTACTAGATGGAGCTCCATCAATACAGTTACACTGCTTCACAGCCCAAAGTGTCATTCCCCCAATTGGCACTTGACATTGGACATAGTGACAGGCTCATGCGCATCTGCTCCAGAGCACCCCCATTTTATTAATGATGCTTTTCTGTGGAGATTATGCAAGCTGTGTCCATGCAATTGAACGCCTATATTAGCAAGTGGTGCACCTTGAAGTATAGCCAAATTAACTCTTCAGAAATGATGCCTGGATAATTGTGGACATACAGTGCAATGCCATGCATGTTTTCTAAGGTCGCTTGGAAACAGATCTCCATAAGTGATTGAATGATCGTATATAAATGATTGAAATAATTTCAGTTCTTCATATTCTTTATACTGAATTTACCCCCAAAAAGGACAATCTGTTCCTGCATAGAGCCTCTAGTGACTGTCCTCAGCTCCCTACTGAAAACCCCAAAATCTCATTTGTTGCACAAATGCTGTGGTGAATGTTTCACTTTGTGTGAATACTATTGATTCTCTACTCTAGCAATGTGTGTTTCCTGCAGAGATTCCAGAACCAATTTCATATGCGTTACAGAAGAGGTGATGCTGGACTGTCTGAAGTGTGTAAGCATCAACAAAGTCCTTGACGTGCCTTTCTGTAGTCCAAGAAATTACAAGCATATTCAAATGTTTGCCTTTTATTGCCACTTCATAACATTTCAGTGTGGTCAAGCAGGACATCCAGTGGATATACAATCTACCTAAGCATCTTCATTTTTCTTCTATGTCTGAGAAAACCTGTGCCTTCCGGTATGAAGAGCCATTTTAGGCTCAATTATTAGATTTGGTTTCTCCCTTCTCTTATCCAGGGCTGCGTTGACAGCCTTAGCCGGAGGTTGGATTTCTGCTTTGTACTCTCTAATAGATCTGATTTCTGCTCAGCCTGATGGGATCGGAAGATTGATTGCTTCAGTCTGGCACCACATGGTGGGGCATCAAGATAGAGTGTGTTCCCATAGCTACGTGTCCGGCTGTGTCTAAAACTGAGAACCAGAATCTCAACGCACAAAAGCACAGAAACAACAGCAGAAAACCTGTCAAGATGGTGCACCAAGAGCATGCAGTCTGAGGAAAGTCTTGAATAGGATATATTAGCATATGGCTGCTGTCATGTCAGATTTGCTTGTTTGTTTATTTTTTACACCACTTGAAAACACCTGCTGCACTTTACAATGTGTAACTATGGACCATTAGAAATGATCTAACAACCCTCTGAATAAATTCACTTTGTATTAAAGCACATTCCTGTAAGATGTGAGGTTTTGTTGCAAAAGCAATGATATACTGCTGTCAGGCATGTTGGGCCTTCATGAGGTAAGAAAGAAAGACTAAAGATAAGACATAGCACACTTACAGGAAGGTGAAAAATCACCTTCTTGTAAAAGGAATAGAAACAGAGGTGAGTATAAGTACAGTCATACTTGTATCAAGTTTTTCGGAACATCTGCAGTGTAACCTCAGGCTGATCATGCGGTTTTGACTCTTGGGAGTGATGCTTTCTGCAGTAACGTGAACATCCCCTGGCCTTTCCCTTCATTACCCTTATTATGTCTGCAAGGATAACTTACATGCAGAGCCTCTGTCAGTGCCTCCTCCTCCTTCCCCATCCGCAGGCCCGGTTTGTGGATGCAGAGATCCTCTACTAATGAGCTTTGGCACTCTGTCATATCCTCTCTCGAAGCCAAGTCACCACTCCCTTGGGTCTCACAGGTGAGCCATGTAGAAAAACTATATTGAATATAGTGCAGCACCGAGACAGACAGAACACAAATCAGTCTCCAGGAGTATTTAGCCCTCTCTTACTTAAATCTCATTAAAGCTGAAATGCATGCACTGGCTAAAGTAAAATGTATCAACACTATATATAAAGCATAACACTGCCTTTACTATAGGATGCACTGCAGTTTTTTTGTGTGAGCATACACCTACAGTTCAGACCACTGATGGTTTATTATTAATGTATTTCAGTCAGGAATAAGAAATCTGAAATATGATGTTTATGCCTATTTATGTTTGCTCGTCCATTCTATACCTTACAGAAATAACATCGATAATAAAGTCAAGAGTATATAAAAAAGTAAATAAATACTTTTTGGGTTTCAGAGCCCTCATTTGATTGCTAAATTTATTGACTGTGCATCTCATAACAGTCTTACAAAAAGGCCAAAGGAATAGACAAAAAAAGGTACACTGGTAACATTCCTTAAGTCCACCACCTTTGATGAAGAAAAGCTAAACATTTCACTCATCTTCTGGAAATACTGACACACACTCATTAGTCTCGACTGCATCTGTTTTAGAAGAAGCGGCTGTGAAAATCATAGCTTTCAGTCTGATAAGGCTGTCATTTGACTGTGAGTGCATACAGCGAAAGAGTCACACACACACACACACACACACACACACACGTGTGTGTGTGTGTACAACAATGGAAAATATACCACTGCAATTTATTTTTAAATGAGAATCTCTATGAGTACGAGTATGACAACCATTCCTACCAGTGTCTGTTAAATTTCTACACAAGCACCTCATTCTGCTGAGGTACTGATTAGTGATCACCTGAATCACATCTTATTTAATGAGGAAAAGTATAAAAACCACTGCTGTAATCAACACTCTCCTCTTGCAGTGTGACCGGTTGGATGGCAAAACACTACTAGAAGTTCGTCAAAGGTAATTATTGCCATTTTGTTTGAGAGTGAGCAAGAGATTTGTTTTCTTTGAATTATTCAAGTTCTGTAAACACCATAATTTCTATTTGATGCCATTTCCTTTAAAAATATGCTTTAAAGAACTATAATTGTATTTTGAAATTGGGAGAAATATTGTCAGCAGTTTTTAAAAACTAAAGCAAAGCTGTTCAGTTCAGTACTTGCACCTATAAAAGATAAAGCCTGAGAAACTGAACAATTCTGCAGTGGTCTCTTATTTTTTTCCAGAGCTATATAATCAGACCAGCTGTGAAACCAACAATTAGACCAAATGTGATAGACGAAGATCAAACACTGAAATAAATCAAACTCCTGAAAAAGAAGAAGATCAAACTCCTGAAAAAATGATAAACCATTCACAGACTGCTCCCTGGGCGCTGTGTTCCTGGCTGCCCGCTGCTTCACTTGGTGAATGGGTTAAATGCAGAGGAAGAATTTTGTTCACACTGTGTGCAGTGGTGTGTTCACCTATGACAGAATTTTCACTTTCAGATGGGTTACATCTTTATTTTGGGTCAAATTCAAGCACAAATAACTACTTGAATCACGCTAAGCATCTATAGAGGAACATCCAAATAAAGTCTAAGTTCCCTTCGCATCTTCACTGACGGTAATAAGCAACAATAAGTTCTCATACACTCTCCCATGAGGTATGTATGCAAACATAAGGTCTTAAAAGTTAGAAGCAGCGTTCCCCAAGTTAACAGAAGCCTATGAACAAAAGAACTCTCAAAGTTAAAGTCTAGTAGAGACAGGAGTTGAACTCAGTGGGCATAGGTGTGATATCAGTGTTGATAGAGCTGCTCTTCCTCCCTGCTCAGGAAATTGAATTAAATCGAGGACACAAAGCTGCTTGGATAAGTATGATCTTTGTCACCTTTTATCCCTCACTGAGCTATTGAGTGATGACAGTTGATATAAACCTCATTCTGTCGTAGACTGCAAGGGAATTATATCCTTCACCAAAACCGTAGACCTTTCCTCCCCAGACGAAACAATGGTACATATTTTTCAGCGTGTTTTGGACAAACTAAGCTGTTTTAGGTTAAATCATCTGAGCTACAAAATGTTTTCATTAAGTGATAACAACTGGAATATACTTGAAAAAAAGACCACTATAAACAAGAGACTTATTCACTCATTTCTTATCAGCTTTTAATTATTATGAGTTGGCTTGTCAAAATCCAAATTTGAAACATTTTTAAAACATTTTTAAAAGCATAGAAATAAACATACAGTAAATCCAAATGATGTATAATACAACGTGATATAAAATAAAATATGATTCATCTGACCAGACCACCTTCTTCCATTGCTCCATCGTCCAGTTCTCACAGTTCTCATCTTCATGTGCCCATTGTGCTTTC